>SWKJ01000045.1:0-387973 GCA_019425465.1 Colletotrichum falcatum | reverse complement strand
AGTTTTAAACTAACGCTAAAAGAATTTAATATATAGTATTCCCTCTAAGAGAAACTCTATAAATAGGTTATTAAGTATTAATATAACCCTAAGAAACCCCTCTTTTTTAAAATTAATGCTTATATTATAGGGTTTAGGTTAATAGTTTTTTAGTTAAACTATAACTAAGATAATAAGTAAATACCTAATATTAATATACCTAAGGAATATATTAAGCTAATACTTTTTTTATTTTACTTTATTATATTAATAGAGAAACACTATAATACTACTAAGGTAAAAGTAACTACTATTATCTAGGCTATAAAAAAACTTTATAAACTTATTTAGTTAAACTATTATAAAGTTAATATTCTTATAGATTATACTACTATAAAAGCTATTATTACTTATATATTACTATAAACTATAGATTTTACTAAGGCTAATCTTAAGCTAATAAATACTACTAATTACTTATCTTAATTCTAGCTTAAGATTTTCTATATTCTTAGTAAACTTAATATAGTCTTTAATACCTTATTCTATCTACTAGTAATAAAGCTTAACCTTACTAAGTATTTCCCCCTTAAAGATAAGTTAATAAATATTAATAGTAAAGATAAGGTTAAAGTAAATATTAAGATAGTTATATAGTATATAGATAATAAAGTCCCTACTATAGGGAAGGCTACTATAACTATTATATAGATTAGTAATACCTTTATATAGGATATTATAAAAGAATACTTATAGGATAAATAGATAAAGGTACTTTAAGACTACGTTTAGTATATATTATCTTTTAGTTAAAAGTTTATTACTCTAGATATAGCTAAAGAATTATAATAATAACTATATTAAAAGGACTAAAGGCCTTATAAACTAATTCTCTTATAGGAAATTAATAATTATAGACTTCTATATTATATTAGCTTTAATAGTACTTACTAACTCTATCTACCTTAACTAGCGTATAAGAAGGTCTTTAAGCTTACTTATAACTTAAAGTTTTACTTTAGGGTTAACTAAATACTAGTAGAGTTATATAGTATATATATTTATAAAAAAAAAGGGTTAGTCTATTAGTATATTACTTATTACCTAGTATACTATAAAAACTAGATAGATAGATAAAAAGTAGTTAGATTTCTATAACTTATTATAATACTAGGGATCCTATTTTATATAATCTTTATAGACTTTATTACTAATATACTTAAAGTTAGTAGTAGTAATAGCTTTTAGGTGTTACCTAATTTCCCTATATTTAATTTCCTCTATATTATAATATATAAGTTTAGTAAAAAGGTTTTACTACTACTTAGCTATACTATATATAAGGCCTATTACTAGGCTTAAGTATTATTATAAACCCTTATAATATATAACTAGGGTTTATTAAAGGAGATTATTAGTAACTAAAACCTAAAGTTTATTTTTAATATCTAGGGAGTAATTTTTAATACCCTTAAGGTAAGGTTACTTATCTTAACTATATATTACTCTTAGACTAATAGTTAAAGTAAATAAATTAATTAAATAGTTAAGATTACTATTTATTTTTATATATATATAGACCCTAAGATACTATAAATAAATATAATTCTATTATTATAATACTTCTTTAATAACTTACTAGTAGTTACTATTAGCTAATCCCTAAATAAAGTAGTATTTAGTTTTTACTTATAGATAGTATTAAAGTATATTAGTATTAATAATATACTTATAAAATTACTAAATATCCTCTAGTAAATATACTAGGCTAAAACACTAGCCCTTATTAACGTAGTAAGCGTTATATAGAAATAGTAATATAACGCTAAGCATTATAATATAAAATTTTCTATAGAAGATAAAGTCTACCTTTAGCTAAGTAAAGGCTACTCTTTACTTAGTAAACCTAAAAAAAAATAGTTACTATAATATACTAAACCTTTCTTTATTAAGAGAGTAGTTAGCCTAGGGGTATATAAAATTAATTTACTATAGAGCTAAAGAGTATACTTAGTTATATCTACTACTTAGTTATAAAAGACTATATAAGAGAAGGATCTCTTTAACTATAAAGAAATACCCCTAAAGCCTATTAAGGTTAATAATATAGTAAAGTATAAAGTTAAAAAACTTATAAATTAATAAATTACTTAGAGAAGGAAGTAACCTTTAGTTAAGTACCTTATTAAGTAGAAAGGATACTTACTAGCTTTAAATATTTAGGAACTATATAAGTACCTTAAGCTAAATACTAGTTAAATAGTAAAAGACTATAATACTAAAAACCCTATTAACTAAACCTTAGTGTATATAAAGAAACACTAGAAGGGTATAGTAGTACTATAATATAAGTTTACTAAGTTATTATATAAAACTAAGGTATAAATACTAGTCTCCTAAAAATAGTAACCTATAGGCCTTTTAATAATACTTTATATACTAAATACTCTTTTTTTTATTTTTCTTTTATTTAACTATAGTATATTTATTATAAGGTGTTTATTCTTATAGAGGAGGTTATTTTATTATAGAAGGGTATATTATACTTAAATATTTTTACTTTTTCTTTTACTTTTACCTATAACTTATTTACTTATTTTTCCTTATATTATAATATAACCCTTCTTTTTACTTATAATAATATAACTTTCTTTTTTTTTTACTATATAACTATTTTTTTTTTTTATTTTTACTAACTATAATAGTTATATAGTAACTTATATAGTTAATATACTTATTAATAGTAGATACTTCTTTTCCTTTCTTAATTTCTACTTTTTTTTAGTATTAGTAGTATTTATATATTAATTCTATTATTAAAAACCTAAGAAACCTACCTAAATTCTCTTATAACTAGGGTATATTTAACTTTTAAAATAACCCCCTTAATAATAGTATTAAGGACTTTAATAACTATAATTTTAACTAGTATATTAATATAATAGATATTAATAAGGAGTATCTTTATCTTATTATAGACTTTAATAATAAGGTTATTTAGTAGTAAGGAGGTTAAGCTTAGGGCTTTACGCCTATTAACCCCCCTAACTAAGATAATACTACTATTATAGAGACTATTAAGTACACTAAGTAATAGCCCTATAAGTAAAGTAATAATATAATTACTAAATAAATTAATAAAAAGGATTAGCTTAATATTAATAATAATAATATTACTAAACCCCTATTAGAATTTAGAGGTAATAAAAATAACTATATTAAATACTATAAGGCTATTAAAATTAATAATAAGAAAATTACTTTATATAAGCTTTAACTTAAGGCTAATAAAGAGGGTAAAAAGTATATTAAGTTTAATAATTTTATTATTAAATAATATACTAATTATAGTACTAGTAAGCTACTTTCTCTTATCTTTAGCTACTTTAACCTTAGTAATAATAAGGATAAGGTTAATAGTAAAGAGGAGAAACTAAAGCTTATACCTACTAAGGGTAAAGCTTTTACCCCTAAAGCCCTAAGAGGTATTTTAACCTAAGAGATAGCTTTATATTAATTAAAGAAAGACTTTATAAACTCTACTAATTATAAGTTATACTATAAAACTTACCTTTAAATTAAGAAGTTTTATAAGGCTTATACTAAGGTTACTATATATACTTTACTTTCTTTAAATATAAACTTCTACTAAGAGATTACTATACCTATCTATAATATTTATAATACTTTTATAAAAAATAATATATATTTTTACCTTTTTCTCTTTTATACTACCCTTATTAAAAGCGTTTACTTTTATCTAGAGGGTTATATTAATAGTATTATTACTAGTATACTACTTAAGATCTAGTACTTTAATCTTATCTCTATCCTAGAGATAAAGTATACTAACCTATTATATACTTAGTACTACTAAATTATTTAGCTTAATAATTATATTTTAGATATAGAGGCTATAGCTAATTAAGGATACTAAATTATTTAAAATAATAAGGTACTTATTAAAAATAATAATAACCTTATTAGCTATACTATAGCTAAGGTTAGTAAACTTAAGCCTAAGGTTAGCTAGCTAGAGGAGAATTTTACTATCTATAATAAGTAAATAATTACTACTAGTAACTAAATTATTACTTTTAAAGCTAATTTATACTATTATAAGGTTAATATTAATACCTTTTATAAAAGAAAGACTATAGAGGAGGTTATTACTAAGTTTAAGGCTAATAAATACTAGTAGCTTATTAATAAAGTCTATACCCTCTATAAGTAGGTTTATAAGCTAACTAAGGCTTAGACTAGTAAGTATACTACCCCTACTAACGCTACTAGCCCTCTAGTAAAGTACCCTAAGACTACTAACCCTTTTATACCCTACTATAGTTAGACTTTAACTACTATAACTAGCTAAATATATACTATCCTTAGTAATATAGTATATATTATTTTATTAAAAATACTATAGTAAGAGGGTTCTTTTTTATTAAGTAAAGGTTATATATATACTAAAGGATATAAGGGAATAAGATTTTATATAGAGGGGGTTATATTATAAGTATAGATAGATAATATTATAGATACCTACTAAGAGATCTACCTCCTAGAGGAGTATATATATAGTACCCTTAGGTATCTTTACTTAAGGGCTAAGTTCTCTAAAATTAACCTTGTTATACCTACGTTTTACTATTACTTATACTATTTATTTATTACCTACTTATTTACCTTATTATTTATTACTTTGCTTATTTAACTCTACTTTTTTACTATGTCTCTTTATGTTACTACTGTTCTTCTAAGTTAGTAGCTCCTGTAGCCTATTTACCTTATTAGATCTAGAATAGCTGCTAGGAGGGCTATATTAATTTTCTTAGTATTAAAAACTATAAAAGCTAGCTAATTTATACTCTAAGATCTATATATAAATTTATACTAAAGAGAACTATAAGATATAAGAGTAGCTAAGTTCTTAATAGTAAGAAAACCCTAGGTATTAGTATACCTAAAAGAAAACCCTTATATAAAAATAAATTAAAAACTAAGATTAACTAATATATAATTTAAAGCTAATATATTTATTATATCTATTAAGATAATAGAGATATAAAATTAACTTAGTAAAGTTATATATTATATCTTAAATACTTTAATATTATTTTTTATTTTTATTATATAATACTAATTAACTAAGAGTATACTTTAATAATATAGATAATATAATTATATAAAAAATAAAATTTAAATTTTAGTTATTTAAAAATAAAGATATTTATTCTTTAATTTAAGTTATATAAAGTTAAGTATATTCTTTATAAAGAAATAACTTAAAAGGCTTTATAGACGTTTTAAATACCCTTATATAGATTATCTATATTAACTCCTAAAGAGTATAAGATATAATAATATAGATATCTCTATTCTAAAGATAATCTAAAGGTTTTATTATTACTATTAATTATATAACCTAGCCTTAAGGTAATTTAGATTTTCCCTAAAGAATAAAAGCTACTTTAATTATATAATTATAGTAGATATTATATAATTAAAAAATAAAAATACCCTATATACTATTAATATAAAAACTAGCTTTTAAGGAGCTATATTCTTAAAGTTACTATCTATATAAGATACCTAAAATACCCTAATAAGATATTATATATATAAGTCTACTAAGCTATATTATATATAACCTAAGGACTAACTTTATATTAAAAAAGTTTAAAAATAATACTAAGATTATAGGTATATTATATAAAAAATACTAATAAAAGTATACTAAGTAGTTAATAAGATAAAAAAAGTATATATACCCCTCTAATATATATATAATATCTTCTATAAGAAATTAAGGTATTATATAAATAAAAAATAATCCTTAAGAAAGTAATTAAAGCCTTAAATAATATAGCTAGACTATATAGTATTATACTAACCCTATATATCTTTAAAACTTACTTAAGGATTAATAAAGATTTACTACTATTATATAATATTATATAACGTATATAGGCTATCTAAAAGGCTATAAAGATACTATAAGGTATTTAAGTAAAGGTTAAAATTAATTATATAATAAAGATAAAGAATAGCTTAAACCTCTAGTAGGTTTTATTTTTACCTATAGAGAGTAAGGTCTTTATTTAGAGAGAAAATAAGGGATAAATAAGATAGTATTAAAGGCTATACTATTACTAATATATCTATATAGTAAGTAGCCTATTATAGTAAGTAGCCTACCTTCCTTTATATTTTACCTCTTTAACCTTTATACTAACTTTCCTTTATATATAAATATAGGGAATTAATAGATAGGTATAAGAAATTAATATATAGGTATAAGCCTTATATAGGTATAGCTTTTATTCTCTTTAATTAACTAAAAATTATATTATTAGTATAATTTTATTTTACTAGATACCTATAAAGTATCTTAACTAGAGGGGCCCTTTTTATAGCTATAATAAGGGCCCCTCTAGAGCCCTTTTTATAGCTATAATAAAGGCCCCTCTAGAGCCTATTTCCTATAGCTACAAAAAGGGCCTAGCAATATAGGTTAAGTAGTTAATTTAGCTTAATATAATAGTAGAGTTATAATATTAGTGCGTTTACGCTTACTACCTTTATAGGGATATACTGTTTCTTTTAGCTAATTAGAGAGGATAAAAGCTATACCTATATAAAGCTTATACCTATATATTAATTTCTTATACCTATCTATTAATTCCCTAAATATATAATCCTCTTTAATTAAAAGTTATATTATCTTTACTATTTAGGCTATTAAAAAAGACTTAAAAATATCTATATAAAAAGTAGTATTTATTTATAAGGTTCTATAAATATCTTTTTACTACTAACTTACTAGATATATGATATAAGCTAAAAAATAACTAAATTTAATAGAGATAACTATAATAAAAAAAAGGTAATTCCTAAATAAGTTATTAACTTAATTAATTAAGGTTTTCCCCTATAATAAAAAGATATATAAGATATAGTTAACTAACTCCTTTCTAAATATAATATAATATATATTAAACCCTAATAAGTAAAGAACTTTATATAATAATAACCCTAATTAAAAATATAATTTTAATATTAAATTAACTATTAGAAGGCCTTAGCTAAGGATCTTATAATTATATAAGGCTAGTTTATACTTATATAAAATATAATTATAAAGTATAGAATATAGGATTATAATATCTATAATTTTAATAAGACTAGCTTTTTAATAAGAGTACTATTATATATAAAGGTTATTATAATTTTTAACTATAAGGGAAGGCCTTATATAAAGTAGCCTAGTAATTATAAATAGGTTTCTATTATTTAGGGTATATATATAGATAACTAAGCGTTACCTCTATATATTATTATAAAAGGTAAATATTACCTCCTCTTTTAGTATATTAATAGTAAATTCCTAGCTATATAGTATATTTATTTAAGTAAAAATAGATAAATAATAAATAAAATTAACCTAGATTAACTAAAATACTTTAATTAATATATAAAGTCTTATATAAAAGGTATTTATTACCTCTTAATTTTTAATAGTTATAATAACTATAAATTAATTAACTTTAATAACTACTATAAAGAATAATATATTATTATTCTCTATATACCTCTTTATTTATTATATAAGCTTTAGCCTCTTAATATAAAGTACTTTAGCCTATTAAAGTATTTATATACTAAAGAAATTAAGAAAATAATATAAATATAGATTTTATATATTATAAAAAATAAAATATTTTTTACCTTTAAAGTAGTATTTTTTACTTTAATAAGTAAAAATAATATATAAGCTAGTTTTAAATAGGTAAGCTTTATACTTTTTAACTTTAAAGTAGTTATTTTTTATTTTAATTTTAAACTAAAAATACTAATACTATTAAGCTTATATTTTAGTAGCTAAGATTCTTAAGACCTTAAAATACTAACTACTATATTAGTAGGTATATAAAGTATTAGTTCCCTTAAAAAAAGGATTTAGTAGTATTAAGGTAGCTTACTAATAGTAATATATAAGATTATTAACTTCTAAGTTAAAGGTATTAAAAAGTTAGTATATAAGCTTACTTTTACTAAGGCTAAAAAAGAAAAGTATTATATAGTAGTAAAAATACTAAGTAAGTATTAGAGAGCTAAAAAAACCTAACTATATCTTAGAGGGTTACTTAATACTATTAAAATAAAGGTACTATAAGTAAAAAAGGGTAGTATAAATACTAAAAGAGAGAATAATCCCTAGAAAGAGGGTTATATAAAAGAGGCTAAACTATATATATAATAATATAGTAATTATAAAAAGACTAAATATAATATATAAACTTATAAAGTAGTTTAAGATAATAATAAGAAAGAAAATAATAAGTAGTTCTAATTAATTTTATATATTATAGTTAAATTAACTTATAAAAAAAGTAAAAAAGTAAAAAAAGGTAAGCTACTTACTATAATAGGCTACTTACTATATAAATATATTATATAAATAGTTAATAGTTTAACTTAGTTTTATATAATATATATTAAACTTTATTTTTAAAAAGAAAAACTTAAAAGTAAGATTTTAAAGTTATATAACTAACCTAAGAATAGCTAAAGAGAAAAAGAAAACTAAAAAATAAAATAAAAACTACTATATAAAAGTTAAATAAAATAGTTATAATATACTTCTCTTAGAAAAGAAAAACTACTATAAACTAGCCTTAAAGCTAAGATAAAATAATATTATTATAACCCCTAAAATACTATATAAAGAATTAAATAAACTAAAAATTAAAAATCTTATTAACTAAAGTATATTTAAAGTTATATAATATAAGGAGTTAAAATATAGTTACCTATAAATTTACTTTATATATATAATATAAAAGTTAAAAGAGTTACTAAATAAAATATATAAAAAATCTAGACTTATAGTATAAAACTATAAAGACTAAGAGAAAAAATTTCTTTTTATATAAGTACCTATAACCTAAAGAATAAGCTAAAGGCTTTTAACTTATATTAAACCTACTATTATAATACTAGTTATTACTATTACCTTAGAGATATTAGGCTAACGCTAATATCTTAGCTGTAGGGTTTCTTTATAGCCTAGCTATAAATCTACTATATAGCTATAGTAAAATCTACTACTAATTTAATATAGTAGCCTATAATAGTTACTTCTTTTTTATATATAATAAACCTTATTCTTAGACCCTTTATTTATTACTAAGACCCTATTAATACTATAGTTAACTATATTATTATACCTATAATACTAATACTAATTAGTAGTTAACTTTATAATAACTACTTATTATAATTACTATAGATTAGTAAAGTTCTTAGAAAAAGTAAAGCTATTAACCTATAATATCTTAATTAACCTTAATACTATAACTACTAAGCGCTTTACGTTAAAGTATTTTATATTATCTATAATAAAATTATTATTAGTAATATAAAAAATAATAGTTAATGAAAAGGTACTTAAGAAGGACTTTTATATCTTATAATAGACTATAAAATTACCTTAGATTTATAACTATTTTATAAAGACCTTATCCCTTAGTAAAAAGTCCCCCTATTTAACTATAAAAAACACCTTACTTTATATACTATACTATTTTATTTAATTACTTATAACTTTAATATAAAGACTATATATAAAAGGCTTAAATTAATAAGTAACCCTAAGACTATATAGAAAAGTCTCCCCTTAAAATAGCCTAACTAGTATAACTTATATAGGAGATATATAAAGATTCTATAGAGTTTACTAGTATAATAAATAAATACCTTAAGTATAGTAACTATTAAAATAACTTTATAGAGAGAAAATATATTATTTTTAATTATTTACTATTTACTTAGATTACCTAAAGAATTAACTTATAACTATAAAGAGAAATTACTATTAGAGATATACTAAAGAGTATCTTAACTATATAAAAGAAATAAGCTCTTAATACTATTATAATTAACTTTATTATAAATATATAATATAATAAACTTATTAGACCTCTATTATAGTATAATTTTAAAATAAATCTTTATAAATAAGAGGTTAAAGACTATAAAGACCTCTACTATACTATCTTAAAAGCACTATACTAATATCTTATAAGCTAAAGAGTATAAATTTATAGTAATAGATTATTAATTAGCTAATAAATTTATATAATAGTAATAGTAGAGATCTTACTTACTTAGGATAATAAAATAATTAAGAATACTATAAAATACTACTTAGACTTTAGAAACTATATCTAAGACTTTAACTTTATTAGAGATATTAAGAACTAATACTAGTTATTATATAGAATAATAGTTAAATAACTAGCTAGTAACTAAGGTAGTAGTAAAAACCTACTATAACTATAAAAAACTACCTTATACTAAAGAGTAACTTTATATAATAACCTATTATTTTAACTCTTAATTTAATTAAACTAAATAACTATAGTATTTTAAGTTAAAGAGATTCTACTATATAAGAAAAGTAAATAAACTATAATAACTTATAGCTAAATAGTATAAATAAATAATATACTAAACCCTTTATTAAAGTACTTAGGTATATAATATAAAATAATTAATTTAAAAATACTATTATTTATATAAATATATATAAAAGTTAATATTATAAGTAACTAATATAAGATAGTAATAATAGTTATACTAAGTAGGAAAGTAAAAAGGTATTACTTTAATTACCTTAATAAGTAGACTAATAACTTTAATATATAAGTAGTATAGTTAAAGTTATATTTTAAGGGTAAAGATATCTTTAATAAGAGGACTATAGAGTTATACTAGCTAAGCTTTAAGTTTATAGCCTATAAAAACTATAATAAAAATAAATATAAGATTTTTAATAAACTTATTAATAAAGTTACTTTACTAGTAAGAGTAATAACCTATAAAGGACTACTTAAGGATAAGGACTTTTATAATACCCTTATTACCTATTACTAAGATATACTTAAATATAAGATAATACTATTTAACCTACCTAAGATATTTAATAACCTCTATATATAACTATATAGTAATATAAGAACGTCTATATTATATAAAGGTTAAAAAATATACTTCTTTATAATTAGCTATATAAATATAGATAACTAGTACTAAGTTAATTATAAATATAATAAATAAAATAATTATAGACTACCTTAGTAAAAATAAAGGCGTAATTATTATAACTACCTATAATAAAAGGCTAACTCTATAGCTAAGAAGTATTTTATATACTATAAGGTTAAATACTAGTTAATAAAATATATAAAGGAAGAATAAAGTACCTTATATATATAATATAAAAATACCCTTATAGTAAATATACTACTAAAAAAATACTAGTAATTTTTACTTAAATATAAAGATAATAAAATCTTCTTTATAGAGGAAAACTACTAAAAGGATAATAAGAATTACTTAATAGATAATAAGACTTTCTTTATATTTACTATGTTTTTTAGTAAAGAATCTATTAATAACTAGGAGGCGTATATTTAACTCTATAATTAGGCTACTCTTTATATACTTATAAAGGAGGATATAAATAAAGACTTAACTATAAAGAATAATATAATAAATAAGGTATTTACTTTTAATAACTAATACTTAGTTAATGTCTTCTAAGGTATTATACCTAATATAGGTACTATATTAAATAGACTCTCTCTTATCTATAAGAGTCTAGGTATAATTATAACTAGGGTAAATAAAGTATAGGGTAAGGTATAATATATTACTTATAACTATCTTTCTTAACTATAGGATTATAAGTTATATAAATAGATATACCCTTCTATTCTAGTACCTAAATTATAGTTAAGTCTAACTAGTATTTAAGCCCTTACCTATAACTAAGGTCTAGATATCTATTCTATAACCTTTTATATATTAACTATAATTCTAAAGTAAGTATTATATAGTTATATAATATTAATATTCTAATACTTATAACTTTTCTTTTATAACTATATAATCCCTTATGTCGCCTAATTAGGTAACTCTAATTATTCTTAGAATAGCTTTATATACTCCTTAGTAGTTATACTACTAATTTATATAATCTAATATCTTTTAGCCTACTAATATTAGTAAAATTAAACTCTAATATATCCCCTTTTATTTATTTTTATTATTATATAATTCTTTTCTTCCTTATAGTAATTATTAACGTTTAGTAGATACGCTTATAGAGATTATATATATATATAAGCTTTTTCTCTTTTTTAACTTTACCTTCTACCTAGCTAGGTAGCTATATAATAGACTTTTTCTTTCTATCTAAGGGTTTATTTTTCTTTCTCTTTTTCTTTCTTTTTTTTTCTTTTTTATATTTAATTTTTTAACTTAAACCTTTATATAATATAGTATAAATTATCCTTTTACTTTCTTACTTCCTCTATATAATAGAGGTCTTCTTTAAGGTTATCTTTCTTTCTACTTCTTAACTTAATTTTTCTTAGCTTAGATTTATATATATTTACCTTTACTCTTCTTTTTTTTTATTAATATTCTTAGTTTAGTAGTTTATATAATCTTTATAATATCTTTTATTTTAGCTAAATAGAATACTACCCCTCTAGGTAATATTAGTATTATAAATAAAGAGGGTAGTATATACTTCCTTAATATCCCTACTAGCTCTATATTTAATTAAAACTTCTTATTATTCCTTACTATTAATATATATATATCTCTTTTTATTTCTTAGTCTATATACTAACTTTTTTCCTAAGATAATAAATATTATATTATTAATCTCCCTTTATATAATATTTAAATTTATCTTTTAGCTAATAAAATAGTTTTAGTCTTTATTCTTAAGCTTCTTTATTATAAAGGTTACTTTTATATAATACTTATTTAGTTATATAGTTATTATATTTATATATATACTACTAAGTATACTAATAATAATATTACTCCTTAATTTACTAAATATTATTACCTTTATAGATATTAGAATAGTACTTATATTAAGTATATTTAGTAGTTATATAGTATTTACTATAACTATACTAATACTAAAGATAATATTTCCTCTAGTAATAATAATAATTTTAATTTAGATAATAATAGTTTATCTAAATATTAGAAACCTTTAGTTTCTAAGAGTTATAACCTTTATATACTTAGTAGTTATCTTAGAAAAAATATTAAAGCTTTTAGTTTCCTCCTTAGTTTTTTTTATAACCCTTAGTTAATTAAGGATACTATTAAGGAGATCTAATTTCCTTTAGTTTTATATAATTATAATATACTAATATACTCTAGGGATATATAGGTAGTTAACTAAGTTCCTTAGATATAGTTATATATAAGTTTACTCTTTTTTATAGTTTTAGTTTTATTATATAATACCTTTTTACTATTTTTAGGGATTAAGTAGTCTTAGTTTATTATATAGGGGTAAGCCTAGAAAATAGGCTTTTAACTATTAATTAACCTTTTTTTTTTACTTTTTTAATATATACTTTTATATATATCTTTAGAGTATTATATAATACTAAATACTCTAGTACTAAGTTTAGTATTTTCTTTATAAGTATATTAGCTAGGTTATCTTTTTTATTAATTTATCTTACCTCTAATATCTCTTTCTTCTTATATAACTCCTATAGACTTATAATATTAATTATAAGTCTCTTTTTATTAGTTATTCTTAGTTATATAAAATATTTATAAAAAGATCTTAAATCTAAGTATATAACTACTAAAATATCTAGCTATTAAAGTATATAAAGTATCCTATTAAGGGTTATACTTAGGGAAATCCTACTATTAAAACCTATAGTTATTTTATATAACTTACTTACTAGTATACTTTATATAACTTTTTTATACTTTATTAAGCTTTAGTAAATAATATTCCCCTTAAGTTTAAAGTCTATTATTATATAAGCTATCTTTTTAGTAAATATAATAATAAAACTAAGTTATAAAGATAGGTCTATATTATTTATAAATAACCTATCTATAAAGATATATATCTTTATATATTAGAGGTCTAAAAGTATATAGTATAGTTCTCTTTTTAGATAGTTAATTTACTATTAGATTTATATATTTAATATATTAATATTTTCTTATTTTAAGTCTATAGTTTAAACTACTATAGTAATATTATATAATACTTTTAGTTAGTAGATTAATACTATATATACTACTTTAGCTCTTTATAAAATAAATTATTATTTACTATTATATATATCTAGATTAATAAGTTTAAGTTAACTAATTTAGCCTTTCTATATAAACTAAATACTATTACTATCTATATAAATCTTTTTATTATTAAAGTTAATCTCTTAAGTTAGAGAGAAGATAGTCTTTAGCTTTATATAAAGGCCTTTTTTTTAATTTCTTTTCCTCCTTCTTAGAGAATATTAGTATTATAAATATTAATATATTATCTATTTATATAGCTATTATATAAAATATATCCTTATTAGTATTAGTATATAAGAGGTAGAGATTATATATAGACTCTAGTATTCCTAAGTCTACCTTATAATATTCTAAGTATATTTTATACTAGTAAAGTCTTAATTCTACTAGTCTATATAAGGGTTATAGGATATATAGAAGTATACCCTCTAAATATTTCTCTTAGAGTTCCTTTAGGAGTTATATAATAATTATCCTTATTAGGTAATTAGTTAACTAAGTATACGCCTAAGTAATATCCCTTAGTTTATATTAGTATTTAAAATCTTATATAAGAGTAGGTCTAATATAGATTAAAAGCTTTTAGCTTATTCTCTAGGTTATAGGTGCTTATATAAAAAGGAATTTCTTCTCTTAGTCTTTATAGCCTTATACTATAAGTCTAGATTTCTTATATACTTTATTTAATAACCCTTTTAACTCCTATACTATATATATAGAGTAGATTTATAGGTAACTATATTTTAACTCCTTATATTATATAACTTTAAATATACCTTAGCTAATAAGATTCTTAATCTTTAGCCTATTTAATTTTTTATATAGTAATCTAGAGGTTATAATAATATTATCTTATTATAGCTTTAAGGCTAGTTTATAGTAGTCTTTCTCTTTCTAGGAGAGGTATACTATAACTATCTTATTTAACCTTTATATAGTAGTTTTTATTTTTTTTCTTAGTCTTCCCCTTCTCTTTAGCTATTTTTAGGTTAGTTATATAACTTTAGAATTCTACTCTTTAGGTTTTTTTTTAAAAAATAAGGTTTAATATATATTATATAGAACTATATTAAATTATTAACTATTTATATAGTAATAGTATAGCCTTTAATACTATCTATCTTATATAGTCCTATCTATCTTTTATTCTCCTTCTATATAAGGACTTTACTCCCTATAGGTAAAGATAAAACCTATTAAAGGTTTAGGCTATTCCTTATATTTATTATATAATTAATTTTAACCTCTACCTAGATACCTTATAGTATCTTTATAGCCTTTTAGATAGCCTATATATATTATATAATATTATATAATAGTAGTAAATCCTTATTAATCCTTAGGTAAGTTTTAAAGATAAATAAGGTTAGTATAATACTATATAGTCTAGCTATATTATTTAGGGCATTAATTATTATCTAGAGGATTATTTCTTTATCTATATAATACCTTAATTTCTTATAGAGGATATTATATATATATTAGAGGGGTATATATACCCTTTTAATTTTACTAACTACCTAGTATACTTCTACTAGTATTTCTTTATATAATATACCTATAATCTTAGTATTATTTCTAAACTCCTCTAATATAAAGTTAGTTCTTAGGTTATATATAATATAGTCTAGTAAACCTATGTATATATTAATCTAATATCTTATTAGGGTATTTTAGGTATCTTATATAAATAGTAACTTTAAGAATATTACTCCTTAGAAGCTAGTTTCTATATTAATAATATATAAGGTATTCTTATCCCTTAATTATATAACGTCTACTATAATCTTATAATTAAAGTAGCTTTTATCCTTTAGGGAAAATTTAAATCTCCTTAAAGCTAGGTTATATAATTAATAGTAATAATAGAACTTCTAAATCTTCTTTAGAATAGAGATATCTATATTATTATATCTTATACTCTTTAGGAGTTAGTATAGGTAATTTATATAAAAGTATCTAAAATATCTATAAAGCCTTCTAAGTTATTCCTCTATAAAAAATATACTTAACTCTATATAACTTAGATTAAAGAATAAATATCTTTATTTTTAGATAACTAAGATTTAAATTCTATCTTTCTATATAATTATATTATCTATATTATTAAAGTATACTCTTAGTTAATTAGTATTATATAATAAAAATAGGAATAGTATTAGAGTATCTAAGATATAGTATATAACTTTACTAAGTTAATTTTCTATCTTTATTATCCTAATAAATATAATAAATATACTAGCTTTAAATTATATATTAACTAATCTTAGTCTTTAATTTATTCTTATATAAGGGTTTTCCCTTAGGTATACTAGTACTTAGGGTTTTTTTACTATTAAGAACTTAGTTACTCCTATATCCTATAGTTCTCCTTAGTATAATATTATATATAGATCCTAGAGTATAAATTAGCTTACTTCTATAGTTTTTAGTACTAAGAAGATATTCTCTCTTATTATATAATAAAAGAATACTAATATTATAAAGTAAAATAATATTTCTTTATTACTTAGTAGTTTACCTTTATTATATAAGTCTTTTTTATCTTCTTTTATAGGGTTTTCTCCTTTAATATTTATAATATATAATATAAAATCTCCTAGGTCTTAGCCTAGGGTTTTATAGAGTTAAATATACTACTTTTTTACCTAATTTTACTTTTTATCTAAATAGTTAGTTAACTAATAGCCTTTTTTCTTATATATAAAATACTTTTTAGGGGTGTTTATATAATATATTTTCTACTAAAATAGTTATCTATTACTCTCTCTATTAAATTAAGGCTTTTAGAAGCTTATCTTTCCTTTATATAAGGGTCTTTAGTTATCTCTATAATTAGATATATACTACCTATTAATATAGAGGATTTTATATAATATTTATTTTCTATCTAGGGCTACTTATATAGATACCCTTAGGTTAAAGAAGAATTCCTTATATATATAGTATACTTTTAAGTTACTTAGTACTATTTCTAGTTCTTAGACTCTTTAGTATATATAAATAACTTATATATAAAGTATAATTTCCCCTTAAAAGTTAAATCCTAATACTTATTATATAATAGGTAGCTTATCTAAGAGAAGATCTAAGATCTCTATATTATTCTTCTCTAGATTTTCTTTTTTAACTTATATAAATATTATTATAGTCTAATCTATATAGTATAGAGTATAGTTATTACTAGTATTAAAGTACTTATTAAGTATATTATATATTTTATCTTATTACCTTATTAAACTAATAAAATATAAAAAAAACTCTTCTATATAACCTAATAGAATATTAGGGAAGATTATATAATACTAATCTTCTATAATTCTAAGATATTAATAAACACTAATAAATATCTTTACCTTATTATAGAGAATATTATATAGCTTACTTATATAGTTTTTTTTCTTTCTTTATCCCTTATAGAAAATAAAGACTAAAGTTAGTTTATATAGTCTATTTTAGATTATTTAATATAGTAGGAAGTTATAGATATTATCTTTTTAATATATAGGTATTATATAACCTTAGTACTTTAGAAAACTATCTACCTCCTAGGTAAATCTTAAGGCTAGTAGTATATTTCTAACTATTAGTTAGTCTTATATAGTTAGTTTATAGGTCTCTATTAAGTTATATATTTACTTAATAGATTTTACTATTTATTTAGTAATATTCTAAGTAACTACTAGTTAAAGCTATTATACTAAGGTTATTACTATATAACTTAGGGTTTTAATTATATATAACCTTTTTACCTAAGAGTATTTCTTCTTTATTTATTATATAAGGTTAATAATTTATTCTTCCTCTTTTAAGTCTAAGTTTAGATAGATTCCCTTTTTACTAATCTATTTAAGAAGTTCTTAGATAAAGGATTTATAGATATATTTTTAGTAGTCTAAGGTCTAGTCTTTAAAGTCTAAGAGGATTATATATTCTAGTATAAGTTAATCTTAGTTAATATAAATTATTTAGTAAAGTTTATATACTATATAGGTAGTAAGTCTTTTTCTCTTTTATTAGATAGTTATTAGGTTAATTTCTTATTTTTTTATCTAATATTAAGGTAATATCTATAATCTTTAGGTTATAATTAGGATATAACTTCTATTTAATATATTTTTATATATAAAGATATAGTTATCTAGAGTATTATCTTTTAACTAATCTTAGTAGTCTTTTAATACTATAATAGTAGTTATTTTATAGTATATAACGTTAAGTTAATAGTAATAGTTATATAAATACTATACACTAAGTTAAAACTTTATATAATATAGAGAGGATCCTTATAGTTATCTTTATTCTATTATATATAGGGGAAGGTAGTATAAGTAGTATTATAGTAGATTATTCCTTAAACTCTTTTATAGTTAGGTAGCCTTAAAAATAGTCTATTATATAACTTAAGCCTTATCTCTTTACTTTTATAAATCTATAATTATCTAAGTAATTACTAATTAGTATTAAATAAACTCTCTCCTATCTATAAGAGTCTAAGTATAATTATAACTAGGGTAAATAAAGTATAAGGTAAGGTATAATATATTACTTATAACTATCTTTTTTAACTATAGGATTATAGCTTATATAAATAGATATACCCTTCTATTTTAGTACCTAAATTATAGTTAGGTCTAACTAGTATTTAAGCCCTTACCTATAACTAAAGTCTAGATATCTATTCTATAACCTTTTATATATTAACTATAATTCTAAAGTAAGTATTATATAGTTATATAATATTAATATTCTAATATACTATCTATATATTAACTATAGGGTAATAGTAATATATAGTACTTTATTACTATATTAGTATAAAATTACTAATTAATACTAGACGCGTTAGTAAGGCTATAAGTTACTTTAGTAGTAGTAATTACTTTAAGTCCCTTAAGACTATAAAAGTACTTATACTAATTAGTAATTTAACTTTCTATATTATAACCTTAAATATACTATTTCTTTTAGATTTAAAAGATATAGACTAGTATAGTATATAGTTTAATAACCTTACTAATATATTTATAAAAAGTAAAATAGTAATACTAATTATATATAAATAAGGCTATACCTAAATACTTTTAGAATAACCTAAGTATACTATTATATAGTACTATCTTACTAATAGTAAGCTATAGTAAATTTATTACTATTTTAGCTATCTATTAGTTTATTAGCTATATAAGGTATTATAATATACTAAGTATAAGATAGATATCTTAATAATTAAGGAGATTAATAAATTCTACTATAGTTACTAGTTAAACTTAAGGGCTCTTAGAAGATTTAAGTTTACTTTCTATAATAACTATAACTTTAACTATAAAGTCTTTATAAATATAATATATTTAGATAATAATAAATTAGTTTTTTATATTA
This sequence comes from Colletotrichum falcatum, assembly GCA_019425465.1. Taxonomy (NCBI): domain Eukaryota; kingdom Fungi; phylum Ascomycota; class Sordariomycetes; order Glomerellales; family Glomerellaceae; genus Colletotrichum; species Colletotrichum falcatum. The sequence goes on along the minus strand of SWKJ01000045.1, from coordinate 368,464 downwards.
TAAATAGTATAACTACCTTTAATATTATAAAGTTTCTTTAATTTATCTTTACTAAATATATATAGGAGGCACTATAAATATACTAAATTAATATATACCTAGGACTACTAAACTAAATAATTACTAATATAGACTTTAACTTTTATATAGCTAAATTTAAATATACTACCTATATATTATCTATTAAAATAAAAGAGATACCTATTAAAGCTTATAATAGTATTAGTAAGGTTAAATAATACTATAGAGTACTTTACTAAATATATAAAATTATATATAATAAAAGTAATATTAAACTAGAGGTTATATTATAATTAGCTATTAAGGTAGTAAATAATACTACTAAACTAAATAGTTTAGTCCCTATACTCCTTATTTTTAAAGTATACCTATAGATTAATAATAATTTATTATTATTATTATTAACCCTATAATATAGTAAAGTAATAAAAAAAGTAATAAATAAAGTATATTAACTTTATATTAAGAGGTAAGTTAGTAAAGTACTAGTAATATATAATAGTATAAATATAATAACTAATATAGCTTTTTCCCTTTAGTTACTAGTCTATATATAGTAAAAAAAGAATAAATAGTAAAGGTTATTTACTTTACTTACTAATAATAGTACTATATATACTATTAAATTACCCTAAGGCCTTTATAATTTTTATATTATAGTAGTAAAACTATATTACTAAGGAAACTAAGATACTAGTAGTATAGTAATTAAAGATATATAAGTAAAAGACTATATTTTAGTTTACTAAACGCTAAATAAAAAAAACTACTTAGTTAAGGAAATATATAAGGCTATTATTATTACTATAGAGTAACTTCTACGTAGAAGATATAGATAACTATAAAAAAACCCAATAATTATATTTATAGTAGAGATAGTAATAACTAAATTAAATATTATTAATATCTTTACTACTAAAGAGGATACTAATTATATACTAGTAGTAAAGTTATATAAGAAGGGTATAATTATAACGCCTAGTAAACTATTTAAATTATTTAATAAAGCTAAAATTAAAGGGTTTACTACCTAGGGTATATATTTTATTATTAGATATAATAAAAAAGAGTATAGTAGGATTTATATTTTTAAGTTATAATTAGTTTATAAAGTTAAGAGTAAAAATAAGTAGCTTTATAAAAGATTATACCTTATTATTTAAGGCTATATAAATAATAGTAAGATAGTAATTTTTACTTAGTTACTAACTATTTAGTAAATAATATAATAAATAATTCTTACCTTAGCTTTAACTTTATTACACCTTAGGTATATATTATAGCTATAAGATATTATATAGGCTTATACTTAATTAATAATACTCTTTAACTATATAATTCTTACCTATTTACCTATATATATTTACTATCTTTACTTATATAACTCTATAATAGTTATAAAGAGACTACTTTATAGTATCTTAGAGGTAAAGACCTATTAGTAGGTAATATATAATAACTACTATAAAAAGAGTCTTTAAATAAATACTTTAACTTTTAATCTATATCTACTAATCTTATTAGCTAATAATAATAACTTTATATTAATTAGTATATAGACTAATAATATTATTAGGCTAACTAATAAACTATTTTCTAAGTATAAAAATATTAAATTAAAGAAAGTAACCTTTACTATAAAACTAAAGTAATTCTTAGAGACTAATAAACTTATTATATTTAATAGTAGTATACTTTCTCTTTATACTAATAATAAAATTACCCTCTACTAAAAAAGCTAAAGTAAAAGACTATAACCTATTAATATAAAATTACTATAAATAAAGTAGTAATATATTAAATAATATACCTATAGTATATATATTATATTAATTTACTAACTTAAAACTTATTTTAACTACTCTATTATAGCTTAATACTAATTACCTAAGAAAAGTAAAATTAAAAAGCTTAACTAGTATATAATATAGTAAATAAAGAATCTTAATTAAGGTTTTTAATTTTAGCTACTTAACTTTATAACTACTAAGCTTTATATTTTTATTAATAGATTATTTACTAATAATAATAACTTAACTTTATAACTTAGTTTTATTATTATTTTTATAAATAAATAAAGTAATAATTATAAACTAATAGAGTAGACTCCTAGTAATATTAAGTCTTTTACTATTATTAAGAATATTATCTATTTTAGCTTTATAAAATATAAAAAAGTTATATATAGTATTTTTACCTCTAAGATTTATATAATAATAGTAGGTACTAATATTACCTATATAATTAGTATTACTTTAATAATAATAACTAATTAACTAAAGTATCTATAGATCCTAATAGTTATTTATACTAACTTATACTCTCTATATAAGTACTTTATAAAACTTAATACTATAAAAAAGAAATATTTTATAATTAATATTATAGTATTATAGTATTTATATAAATACTATAAAGTTTATAAGATTTACTAAATCTATAAAAGTAATAACCTAGCTAATAAATTTATAAAGATATTACTAAATAAAATACTAGAGGAACTAGTTAGTAGAGGATAAGTAAATATATAAATAAATAGTTAGGTTTTATATATATAATAAGTTATATATAAGGAGGAATTATATATCCTTATAACTTTATATACCTATATTTTTAATAGTTAAACCTTTACTATTTAAATAAAAAAGAAGTAATTATAGTAACTTTTACTATAAGAGAAAGTTACTAATATTATAATACTAGTTATTACTATTACCTTAGAGATATTAAGCTAACGTTAATATCTTAGCTATAGGGTTTCTCTATAGCCTAGCTATAAATCTACTATGTAGCTATAGTAAAATTTACTACTAATTTAATATAGTAGCCTATAATAGTTACTTCTTCTTTATATATAATAAACCCTATTCTTAGACCCTTTATTTATTACTAAGACCCTATTAATACTATAGTTAACTATATTATTATACCTATAATACTAATACCTACTTTTATATAAAACTTTAAATACTAATATAAACTAAGGGATATTACTTAGGTATATACTTAGTTATCTAATTATTTAATAAAGATAATTATTATATAACTCCTAAAAGAACTCTAAGAGAAATATCTAGAAGGTATACTTCTATATATCCTATAACCCCTATATAGACTAATAGAATTAAGACTTTATTAATATAAAATATACTTAGAATATTATAAGGTAAATTTAGGAATATTAAAGTCTATATATAACCCCTATTACTTATATACTAATATTAATAAAGATATATTTTATATAATAGCTATGTAAATAAATAATATATTAATATTTATAATACTAATATTCTCTAAGAAGAAGAAAAAGAAATTAATAAAAAAAGATCTTTATATAAATCTAAAGACTATCTTTTCTCTAACTTAAATAGTTAACTTTAATAGTAAAAAGATTTATATAAATAGTAATAGTATTTAGTTTATATAAAAAGACTAAATTAGTTTATATATCTATATAGTAAGTAGCCTATTATAGTAAGTAGCCTATCTTCCTTTATATTTTACCTCTTTAACTTTTATACTAACTTTCCTCTATATATAAATATATAATCTTCTTTAATTAAAAGTTATATTATCTTTACTATTTAGGCTATTAAAAAAGACCTAAAAATAGTTATATAAAAAGTAGTATCTATCTATAAGGTCTTATAAATATCTCTTTACTACTAACTTACTAAACGTGTTATATAAGCTAAAAGATAACTAAATTTAATAAAAATAACTATAATAAAAAAAAAGTAATTCTTAAATAAGTTATTAACCTAATTAATTAAGGTTTTCCCCTATAATAAGAAGATATATAAAATATAGCTAACTAACTCCTTTTTAAATATAATATAATATATATTATACCTTAATAAATAAAGAACTTTATATAATAATAACCTTAATTAAAAATTTAATTTTAATATTAAATTAACTATTAAAGGGCCTTAGCTAAAGATCTTATAATTATATAAGGCTAGTTTATATTTATATAAAATATAATTATAAAGTATAAAATATAGGATTATAATATCTATAATTTTAATAAAACTAGCTTCCTAATAAAAATACTATTATATATAAAAATTATTATAACTTTTAACTATAAAAGAAAGCTTTATATAAAGTAGCTTAGTAACTATAAATAGGTTTTTATTATTTAAGGTATATATATAGATAGCTAAGTACTACTTCTATATATTATTATAAAGGGTAAATATTACTTCCTCTCTTAGTATATTAATAGTAAACTTTTAGCTATATAGTATATTTATTTAAGTAAAGATAAATAGATAATAAATAAAATTAGCTTAGATTAACTAAAATACTTTAATTAGTATATAAAGTTTTATATAAAGGGTACTTATTACCTCTTAATCTTTAATAATTAAAATAACTATAAATTAACTAATTTTAATAACTACTATAAAGAATAATATATTATTACTCTTTATATACCTCTTTATTTATTATATAAGCTTTAGCCTCTTAATATAGAGTACTTTAGCCTATTAAAGGACTTATATAATAAGAAAATTAAAAAAATAAAATAAATATAAATTTTATATATTATAAAAAATAACTTTTTCTTTCTTTTTAAAGTAGTATTCTTTACTTTAATAAGTAAAAATAATATATAAGCTAGTTTTAAATAAGTAAGCCTTATACCTTTTAATCCTAAAGTAGTTATTTTTTACTTTAATTTTAAGCTAAAAACACTAATACTACTAAGCTTATATCTAAGTAGCTAAGACTCTTAGGACCTTAAGATACTAACTATTATACTAATAAGTATATAAAGTACTAGTTTACTTAAAAAAAAAATCTAATAGTATTAAGGTAGCTTACTAATAGTAATATATAAGATTATTAACTTCTAAGCTAAAGGTATTAGTAAGTTAATATATAAGCTTACTTTTACTAAGGCTAAAAAAGAAAAGTATTATATAGTAGTAAAAATACTAAGTAAATACTAGAGAGCTAAAAAGACTTAACTATATCTTAGAGGGTTATTTAATACTACTAAAGTAGAGGTACTATAAGTAGAAAAGGGTAGTATTAATACTAAAGGAAAGAATAACCCCTAAAAGAAGGGTTATATAAAAGAGACTAAACTATATATATAATAATATAGTAATTATAAAAAAACTAAATATAATATATAAACTTATAAAGTAGTTTAAAATAGTAATAAGAAAAAGAATAATAAGTAGCTTTAATTAATTTATATATTATAGCTAAATTAACTTATAGAAAAAGTAAAAGAGTAGAGGAAGGTAGGCTACTTACTATAATAAGCTACTTACTATATAGATATATTAACTTAAACTTATTAATTTAAATATATATAATACTAAATAATAATTTATTTTATAAAAAGCTAGAGTAGTATATATAGTATTAATTTACTAATTAAAAGTATTATATAATATTACTATAGTAGCTTAAACTATAAACCTAAGATAAAAAAATATTAATATACTAAGTATATAAATCTAATAGTAGATTAATTATTTAAAAAAAAGACTACACTATATACTTTTAAACCTTTAATATATAAATATATATATTTTTATAAATAAGTTATTTATAAATAATATAAACCTATCTTTATAACTTAGTTTTATTATTATACTTACTAAAGAGATAGCTTATATAATAATAGACTTTAAAATTAAAAAGAATATTATTTACTAAAGCTTAATAAAGTATAAGAGAGTTATATAAAGTATACTAGTAAGTAAACGATATAAAATAACTATAGGTTTTAATAGTAGAATTTCCCTAAGTATAACTCTTAATAAGATACTTTATATACTTTAATAGCTAAATATTCTAGTAGTTATATACTTAGATTTAAGATCTTTTTATAAATATTTTATATAACTAAAAATAACTAATAAAAAAGACTTATAATTAATATTATAAGTCTATAAGAGTTATATAAAAAAAAAGAGATATTTAAAGTAAAATAAATTAATAAGAAAGATAACTTAGCTAATATACTAACTAAGAAAATATTAAACTTAAAACTAAAGTATTTAGTATTATATAATACTTTAAAGATATTATTATAATACTAGTTATTACTATTACCTTAGAGATATTAAGCTAACGCTAATATCTTAGCTATAGGGTTTCTCTATAGCCTAGCTATAAATCTACTATATAGCTATAGTAAGATTTACTACTAATTTAATATAGTAGCCTATACTAGTTACTTCTTCTTTATATATAATAGACCCTATTTTTAGACCCTTTATTTATTACTAAGACCCTATTAATACTATAGTTAACTATATTATTATACCTATAATACTAATAGATATATTTAGAAGTATATATTAAAAGAGTAAAAAATAAATTAATTAATAATTAAAAGCCTATTTTTTAAGCTTACCCTTATTAATAGACTAAGACTACTTAATGCCTAAAAATAGTAAAAAAATATTATATAATAAAACTAAAGCTATAGAAAAAAGTAAACCTATATATAACTATATATAAGAAACCTAGCTAGCTACTTATATATCCCTAGAATATATTAGTATACTATAATTATATAAAACTAAAATAATTAAATCTTTTTAATATTACCCTTAATTAACTAAGGGTTATAGAAAAAAACTAAGAAAAGAACTAAAAGTTTTAATATTTTTTTTATATAACTACTAAGTATATAAAGGTTATAACCCTTAGAAACTAAAGGTTTTTAATAATTAAATAAACTATTATTATCTAACTTAAAACTATTATTACTACTAGAGGAGATATTATCTTTAATATTAATATAATTATAATAGGTACTATATAACTACTAAATATACTTAGTATAAGTACTATTTTAATATTTATTAAGGTAATAATCCTTAGTAAATTAAAGAGTAATACTATTATTAGTATACTTAGTAGTATATATATAAATATAATAACTATATAACTAAATAAGTATTATATAAAAGTAACCCTTATAATAAAGAAGCTTAGTAATAAAGACTAAAACTATCTTATTAGCTAAGAGATAAATTTAAATATTATATAAAGAGAAATTAATAATATAATATTTATTATCTTAAGAAAAAAGTTAATATATAGACTAAGAAATAAAAAAAGATATATATATATTAATAATAAGGAATAATAAGAAGTTTTAATTAAATATAAAGCTAATAAGGATATTAAAAAGTATATACTACCCTCTCTATTTAAAATACTAATATTACCTAAAGAGGTAGTATTTTATCTAGCTAAAATAAAAGATATTATAAAGATTATATAAGCTACTAAACTAAGAATATTAATAAAATAAAAAAAGAATAAAGATAAATATATATAAAGCTAAGCTAAAAGAAATTAAGTTAAGAAGTAAAAAAAAAGATAACCTTAAAGAAAACCTCTATTATATAGAGGAAGTAAAAAAGTAAAATAATAATTTAGACTATATTATATAAAGGGTTAAGTTAAGAAATTAATTATAGGGAAGAAAAAAAAAGAAAAAAAAAATAAACCCTTAGATAAAAAAAAAGTCTATTATATAGCTACTTAGCTAAGTAAAAAGTAAAGTTAAAGAAAAAAAAGCTTATATATATATATAACCTCTATAAGTATATCTATTAAACATTAATAACTACTATAAAGAAAAAAAGAACTATATAATAATAAAAATAAATAAAAAAAAATATATTAAAGTTTTTAATTTTATTAATATTACTAGGCTAAAGAATACTAGATTATATAAACTAGTAGTATAACTACTAAGGAGTATATAAAGCTATTTTAAAAATAATTAGAATAACTAAATTAAGTAATATAAGGGATTATATAATTATAAAAGAAAAGTTATAAGTATTAGAATATTAATATTATATAACTATATAATACCTACTTTAGAATTATAGTTAATATATAAAGGTTATAAAATAGATATTTAGACCTTAGTTATAGGTAAAGACTTAAATACTAGTTAAACCTAACTATAATTTAGGTACTAAAATAAAAGGGTATATTTATTTATATAACTAATAATTATATAGTTAAGAAAGATAGTTATAAGTAATCTATTATATCTTATCTTATACTTTATTTACTTTAGTTATAACTATACTTAGACTTTTATAGATAGGAGAGAGTCTATTTAATATATAGGTATAATAGGGTTAATTTTAGATAACTTAGCCCTTAAGTAAAGATACCTAAGGGTACTATATATATACTTCTCTAGGAGGTAAATCTCTTAATAGGTATCTATAGTATTATTTATCTATACTTATAATACAAAGACTATAATACTTATAGTATATTAAAGGTAAAATATATAGTCTCTTATATTCCCTATAAATTATTATAATAAGTATAAGTAGGTAAAGAAATAGCTATTAATATCTACTTAATTAGCTTAATATATTTTAATAGTTATATATTAATTATAATATTTACTAATAAAGTATGAGGTTATATATAAGACTACTATCTATAGGACTATACCTTTAAAACCCTTAAAGAGGTTATATTAAAATTTATTTCTCTAATAGATATCTAATACTTTATTATTATTAAAACCTTTAAGTATAATAATAAAGTTACTAATATATATATATAAGTATAAAATATAATTAAAGAACTTAGCTATAGTCTTAAATTATTAGTGTTTAATACTTAGGCCTAAAATAGAGGGGTAGAGAGGGTAGTAGCTATAATAAAAAAAAGGCTAAGACTATAAAAGTAATAGTAAAATTACTAAAGATACTTTAGCTTAAAATTATTAAAGTAATAATATATACCTATAACTAAATACCCTTAGTAGCTAAGGGGTAGAAATTACTATTTAAGTTATTTTATTAAAACTTTTAAAATAATAAGACTACTAAGTTATATTAAAGGTATTTTAAAGCCTATAGCTATAAAATATATATACTTTTATTAAATATATAACTTAATAAGAGAAAAGTAAAAAAACTTACTCTAAAGGTATAAATTTACTATCTTATTAAGTATAGCTTTAGTAACTTTTATAAAGTCTAAAACCTAATAACTAACTAAGTTATTATTTTATAAAATATATTATTTAATAAAAAGACTAATTTTAGTAAAAGTATTACTAATCTAAAGGATAACCTATATAGAGTTAATATAAAAAAATTACTTATACTCCTCTAAAAATTAAATATAAATAAAGACTATTTAATAGCTAATTAAGATAATATTAGTATATAGGAATATTAAAAGGTAAGTAGATTATATAACTCCTTACGTAATCTACTTACTACCTACCTAGTAGAATCTACTAACCTACCTATCTACCCCTCTACTAAGAAATAGATAATAGTTAATTAACTACTATTATCTTTATAACTAGTACTTAACGGTATACTATAATTATAATACCTAACTAACTAGTAATAATCTAATATTAATTAATAATTAACTTATTACTAGGTTAATATTTAATTAATAAGGTAATTAACTAAAAAGGAATTTATTAACTAACCTATCTATAGATTTACTAACTATAACTTTATCTTCTACGCCTATATACTATTAATAAGGGTGTTATTTTATACCTCTAATAATACCCTTATAGCTAAGAATTTAACTATACCTTATATACTATTAACTTAAGCCTACTATATATCTTTAGTAATTATATCTTCTTTTACTTAATAACTTTACTTTCTACTTTATTAGTTATTCTATTCTTTATTTTTTTTTATTTACTACTACTATTTACTAGTAGAATTAACCTTATTTTTCCTCCTATTAGAACTTAGTTAATATAAAAGCTTCTACTAACTTAGTTCTTTTCTCTAAAACTATAAAGAAGTAAGAAACTACTACTATACTATTAATAACTAACGTTATAATATTTACCCTACTACTAAGATATCTTATAAGAAGAGTAGTATAGTAGGATTATTAATAGCTAAGCTTAATATCTATATAAATATAACTAAGTATATTAACCTAGAATACCTAGGTAATAAAATTTTACTTAATAAATAAAATAGTATAAAAGTATACTCTTAGCTTATATACTATATAGTACTATAAAAATAAGAAAATATTTATAGTTATAACCTTTAGAGTAAGTATTAATAAGAGTTTAAAGGATAAGATATAGAACTCTTTATTATACTAGGTATATAACTACTATGTATTTTCTATAACTCCCTCTATTATTAAGGAATTTTCTTTTTATATAATTATAAAAACCTTACTACTAAGCTTATTATACTTATTAATAAGGAATATTTTTACTTATAGATTAATAAAGAGGTTAAAGAGCTTTATATAATAGCCTCTATCTTTAATAAGACTATTAAAAAAAGACTTAACTTCTATAAAGACCTCTAATAATAATATATTAACCCTACTAAGTAAGATTAAATAAAAAGAAAAAAGTAAGTAATATATAATAAAGATATTAATATATTAAAATAATAGTTAACTAAAAATAAGACTTAATAGTAAACCTTACTTTAATAATAATAATAATAGTAATCTCTCTATTTAACCCCTTATTAGACTAACTTAGTACTAAATTTACTAACTATTACTATACTAATAGTATTATAATAGTTATATTATTAAGGGATTCTTCCCCTAAGTAGCCTAGAATAAATATTAGCTTTTATTACTAGTAACTACCCTACTACTTAATAATTAACTAACTTTACTAAGTTATATACTAATAAGATAAAGTATAGTAGTAATTAATATAATATACTTAATATTAAACTTAATATTTTTTATAACTACTATAGTAAGTTAGATATCTTTAATTATTAACTTATACTTACTTTTTTAATTATATTATATAAGAAGCTATTAACTTATTACTTTAACTATATCTTAGGTATAAGTATTAAGGACTTTAATACTATAGTTTATTATATCTAAAACTATTTTAAGAATCTTAAAAGTATCTAGATATATCTTACTAAGTAATAGAATATAACTTATAATTATATTACCTATAAGAATCTAATTAAGGGTAAAATAAAGGTTCTAAAATACTTATTAAGAAGATAGGTATTATTTAATAAGCTCTCTTAATAATATACTAGTTTAATAAAGTCCTATAAGGATACTTACTTAATACTTACTATAGGATTTATAAGTATAAGATATATTTATTTAACTTAGCTAATATACTTAAGGGAGTATATAACTAATTAAGATTATTTATTAGTATAGTAATCTAATAAAATAAATAACTATACTAATACCTCTATAACTAGACTTTAACTACTAAACTTAGTAATTAATACTAGGTTAATTAGACTTACTATAGTAATAGTTACTTTAATTATTTTAATAGTAATAACTAACCCTTTAGATAAGTATTTATAATAAGAGAAGATAATAGTAATTATTATAGTAGATTAAGTAAAAGATACTATATCTACTATAAAATAGGCTACTAGTTAATAAAATATTTAGATACTAAGTAATATAAAGTATATTAATAATTTAAAAATAACTATAGTATAAAGAATATATTATATAAAGTATATTATACTTTTCTTATTAACTATAAAAGACTTAAGGACTTTAAAGGTAATAATAGTAATAAAGATAAAGAGGATTTTAGTTAATACCTCTAAGATATATATTATATAGATAATAATTATATTAATAATATATTCTTTATATCTACTATATTCTTTAGTAATAAGTTTATTAATAGTACTACTTTAATTACTAGCCTTATTAACTAAGTATTTTATTATTAACTAATAAAGGTTAATCTATAGAAATATATAGAAAGGCTACCTATAGCCTTTATATTAGACTACTACTTTATAAATATCTTTTAGGGTATTCTACTAAATATAAGAATATTAAGTCTTTTTATAGTAAGGTATTTATAAGTACTTACTTTTTAAAAAATCTAACTTATAATAAAGATTAATAATACTATAGCTAAAGCTACTAAGATATATTTTAGTAGTAGTAAGCCTATCTATTTAATAAGAATTATTATAGTTATTACTTTATTTAAACCTATTAGATTTTATATAATACTAACTAATACCTCTTTTTTACTTTACTTAGCTAATATAAACTAACTACTTATTTACTTTAATAATCTTACTAATATACTTACTTAAGGTAATATTATAGTACCTATTATATAAAAATAAGGTTACTTATAGATACTTATTAGACTACCTAAATAAAGTATTATTAGTTATTACTTAATAATAAGTAAGCTATAATAACTTTATTATTATTTTAAATACCTATTAGTTAGAAGACTTTATAAGTTACTTTATAAAGCTAGTTATAGTAATATAGAGAAGTAAACTTTAAAGTAACTTATAAAGTATTATTACTTTTACTAACTCTATAGTAAGGCCTCTTCTTAATTTTAATTTATACTATATAATAAGTATATATTTAATTATAAAGTTATTATTAATATAATATACCTTAATAGTAATAAGCTTATCCTTTATATTATTAACTTATATATAGTATTTAATATAGCTTACTTTATATATAATATTTTTACTAAGACTATATAAGAGGCTTTATAACTCTACTAGATTAATGTTTATTAAGGCCTTCTAGACTAGATAGTTATAAATACTAAGTATAACTTTATATCTATAGAGTTTTTATATAAGGTATATATAATAAGCGTTAAAGTTAAAATTATACCTATAGAGGTATACTATTTAATTAGTAAAATTAAATACTACTATACTATCCTCTAATATACCTATAAGATTATTTAGAAAGAGTCCCCTAATACTAGCTATAAAGTAACCCTCTAGATAGCTATTAAAACTATTAATAATACTACTAGGCTAAATAGTATTATACTAACCTTAGTAGTATTTAATACCTACTTATAAATAACTACTAACTTAACTTTATTTTTAGATATTATTAAATAGGTAGTAGTAATATATAAGGCTAATAATAACTTATAAAAGTACTTTACTACTTACTAAGTTAATAAGGCGTTAGGTATATATAATAGCTTAGATACCTCTACTATTAAAAACCTTCCCTTAGGTAGTTAAGTATAATATCACGAAGGGGATCTCGCGTAGGGGGCAATTCATTGGGTTGAAAGTGGCTTAATTCTCTCCTAAAGGTTCTAAAGCGAGGCGTTTCTAAATACTACTTCGTGCCTCGATTCAAACGCGACCTCGTTCCGGAAAGCGGTGTCGTGCGGCAATATTAAGGTCGCTTTGTAAGCATCCTTTGTGACATATAAGTATAGTAAGAGTATAGGGGATAGACTAGCCTATATATACTTATAGTAATTAATAATAAAATATATACTATTAATATTAATAGATTATATAACTTCTACTTTATATTAGTTAAACTATACTACTTAGAGGATATAAAGCCTATAAATAATACTATAGATAATATACTTAACCCTATAAAGGGAGCTAATAATAATAGTAATACTATTAAAAGTAATATTAACCCTTTAACTAAAGTATAACTAAAAAAACTAACCCTAAAGAACCTCTATATAATAAGATACTATAATACTTTTTACCTATATATAAAGTTCTTTACTAATATTTACTTCTTTAGTAAAACTAATATAGTTAATATAATTTATATTATAATAAAGAAACTAATAACCCTTAACCTCTTATAGTAGTTATAGTTATATAGTATAATTACTATACTTAGTTAACTATTTAAATAGTCTAACTATAATAAAGTTATAGGCTTTATTAACTATAGTGTTTTTAAGGTTATTCCTTATAACCTAAAGGTTTATAGAGAGTATATCTTTAAATACTATATAGTTTATAAGGTAAAAAATATAAATATATTATAGCCCTTTAAGAAGTTATAAGTAGTTATTTAAGGGTATACTAATAATAGTAAAGAAACTATCTTAGTCTAGTTACTAACTATCTAGTATACTAGTTAATATATTATCTTTATAATTATACCTTCTTTACTTTAGAATAGTCTTATAGTTTAGCTTTAAGGTTTTACTTAGGTATATATATAATTTATTTTATAGCTAAATTAATTTATCTATATATACTTACTACTTTATATTTATAGTAATTACCTAGATAGTTATATTATAAAAATTATAAAGTTATTATATAGACTTATAGAAGCTAAAACTTACTAGTAGGCTACTTATAGTAAATACTACTATAAGAAGCTAGGAATAATTACTACTTTATATAACCCCTACTTACTTTTTTCTTTTACTAATAATAAGGACTTTATAATTATTAGGATATAAATAGATAATACCCTTAGACTTTTAAATATAGCTTTCTCTAAATAAGAGGATAATAAACTAGCTAAGGTATAGTTACTTATAAAGTTAAAGAGCTTCTTAACTATTAATAACCCCTTTATATTTAATAGTAGGGTACTTTCTCTTTATAATAATAAAGTAACTATTACTTTATACTAAAAAGGGTAAAGTAAAAAAATCTAACTTATTAACCTATTAGTAACTATTACCCTAAAGGATTATATTTAATAATATACCTAAGGTATATATATTATATTAATTTATTAACTAAAAGCTTATTTTAATATATTAGTTATAGCTTAATATAAAGAGCTAAATATAGAGGCTATTTAAAAACTTAATAAATAACTATAATAGTAAATAAACTTACTTAACTATAGCCTTTACTTTATTTTACTTAATCTTAGTACTACTAAGTTATTTATCTTTATTAATAGTTTATTTACTAATAATAAGGATCTTTCTTTATAGCTTAGCTTTATTATAGTTTTAGCTAATAAAAACTTTAATAGTAATAATAATACCTTTACTATATATAGTAATATTATTTACTTTTTATTAATAAAGTCTAAGAGTATTATAAGTATAGATAGACAACACTATAGATACCCACTAAGAGATTTACCTCCTAGAGGAGTATATATACAGCGCCCTTAGGTATTTTTACTTAAAGGCTAAGTTCTCTAGAATTAACCCTATTATACCTATGTTTTACTATTTACTTATGTTATTTATTTATCGCCTACTTATTTACCTCGTTATTTATCGCTTTACTTATTTAACTCTACTCTTTCGCCGCGTCTCTTTATATCGCTACTGCCTATCTAGGTTAGTAGCTCCCACAGCCTATTTACCCTATTAGATCTAGAACAGCTGCTAGGAGGGCTATATTAAGTAGTAGTATAACCTCTTAATATAGCCTCTAGAAAATTTTTCTTTGCTTAACCTTAGTAAAGATATACGTTTACCTTAATAAGAGAGTAAGCTATAAAATAGCCTATAGGCTTACTAAAATAACTCTAGCCTAGCTAAATTAAGGATTTATAGTGACTTTAGACGCTTATTAATTAGTCGCTAGATCTACTAATCTTTTAGTAACTACTATTATACTTCTTTAAGGATTTATAACTCCTTTATATAGTTAAATTTAATAGTAATATACCTTATTTCTCCTATAATAACTAGGAATACTTAAAGGATATTATTAGAGACCTAGAGATTAACCTATATTAAAGGAAATCTATCCTTAGTACTATAAAGTGTATTGTTATAGCTATATACTAAATACCTAAATTTACCTTGCGACTTTATCTTAATAACCTAAATAACCCTATACTCCTCTTATAAATAAACTTATAGACCTTCTAATTATTAAACTCCCTATCTATACTATTAAGAGACTCTAAGGTAGCGTAGCCTAACCTACTATAGAAACTATACGCCTAGCGTCTTTACTCCTTAACTATAAGTTATTAAAGAGGTAATATAGTTACTGCTAGCCCTTTAGTAAACCTATTAATAGAATATAGAGGAATCTTATTAAAAGGAAAAGGCGTAGAGACGCCTAACCTACCTACGTAAATACTTTAGCCTACTACATAGTAACCCCTAAATCCTTAAATAGGGCCTTAGCTAGTTATATCTATAATAGTGTATTCTACCCCCTTAGTAGGATAACTAGTAACTATACTGCTAATTTCCTATCTATAGGGGCTATAGTTTATAGATAATACTCCTTTAGATAAGATAATCTAATATACCTAACAAGGCGCGTAGGTAGCACCTACCCCTTTAATAAATCTAATAATGTAGACAGGATATCTAACCCTATTAGTGGTTTTGTTACTAGCTAGACTATACCTCTACTAATTGTCTTCCCCACTAGTAGCCCTAGTAGTAACCTTTAAAAGGATAGCTACATAATTTATCTTAGTAATTATAGCTATATTATAATAGAACGCCCCTTGTTAGGGTAGTAACACCCCCCTAGCGCTATACTCTACCCTAATACCCTTAGTTAGTATCTTTTAGCTAAATATAAACGTAAAAAAGTATAGTAGTAATCCTATCTTTTATAACTACTATGTAACGTATTACTATAATGTTAACCTTTAGATTAGTATAATAGATATACTACTTTATAGTAGTAATATATAGGCTATTATCCTAAAAAGTTTATCCTAATACCTTTATAGAAGTACCTAAAACTAGTAGGACTTTTACTTTACTAAATAAGACTACTAGATATTAGTCTTAAAGAATTAGAGTACTATAGTAGAGCGCTTTTAATAGTGTTTTAGGCTAACGTTAGTAAAGGTAAAAAAGTAGTTTTAAGAAAACTACTTCTCTATAGATAAGGTTGTTAGGTAGGTAAATATCTATACCTTTACTTAGGACTACTTTAAGTACTCCTACGCCTAGGGAGATAGGATAGCCTACTAGTAGCTTATATACTTTTATAATAACCTTACCCTATAGCTTTGTTAATTTCTCTATAAGCCCTAAGAAACTAACTCCTTAGACTCCTTTATTACCCTAGTAGAGGAGCGCTGTAAGGCGCTATAAGACGCCGCTTATATCCTAAGGTAGAACTATGTAAATAATATCTACCCCTAGCTAGATTACCTAGTCTTATAGCTATAGTTAGCTATATACTAGGTAAATAACTCTAATATCCCCTAGAATACCTTTACTCTATAGACTAAAGGGGGTATACTAGTAGGCCCCCCTTTAGACCTATAGACTATAGCTCCCTATCCTACCCCTATAATAAAGCCTACGCCCTCTAGTAATATCTTCTATAGTAATAATAGCCTAACGGGGACTAATATATCCTCTATAGGTAGTAACTCCGCCTACTAGGGAAACCCTAATTAGTATAACTAATACGCCTATTAGGATTTTATAATAGGAGGCTATAGTAGTAGATAGAGTAATTTTTACTATAACTAGTAAGATTACTCTTATATAAATAACTTTTTCTATAAGTTAAGGGATTAATAGCTATAGCTAATAAATTTATAGGGTAAAGGATAGAGATATAATATAAGATTTACTTACTAACGTCTAGATAGTAAAGAAGATATCTATATAGTCTAAGAGGATAAGCTAAATATCTATTTTATTATTAATAGTCTTATAGACGTAGGGTATATTCTTAAGGATACTAATAAGGTTAATATAAAGCTAGGGGACACTATAAACTTTATCCTAAACCCTACGCTTACTATATTTTACTAAGAGTTAGTCTCTTATACACCTCCCCTACCTCCTATAGAGGAATATATACCTTACTAAGATAAGGTTAAGGAGTACCTTACTTAGGCTATGTATTTAGATAAGCCTACTATAATGCTACTTAATAAAACTATAAGTAAAGAATATCTAGCTAAGACTAAATCCCTAGCTACTTTCTCTCTACCTACAGAGATAGTAAACTTTACCTTCTAGCTAAAGGAGGTTATTAAAGTAGTAGTTAAGTATAATAAGAAAAGGAATTACTATAAATATACCTATCTTAAGATATATATCTACGTAAATAAAAACTCTATAGATACAATAGTTTACATAGATATAAGCGCCTCTATACTCCTCACTAAGAGAGACTAGGTTACTAAATTTACTAAGAATTTACGCTTTTTACCTATAAAGCTACGTAGTATTAGCGTAGTTAGCTTATCTTTCTTAATAATAGAGGAGGTTACTTTTAATTTCTATATAGCTAGTATAGTAAAAAATACTCCTATTAAGATATATACTATAGTTACTATAGGAGTAGTTAACTAGTTACTAATAGGACTACTTCTAGGTATACCCTTTTATAATAATTATAGCCTTATAGTAGACTTTAATAAGAGGTTTATCCTTTTTAAGTTAGTATATAATATCTTAGTGCTAGCCTTAATTAAAAATTACTTTCTAGTTTTACACAAGGTTACTACCTAGCATACTACTATTATTTCTCTAGGTAAGATTTATAGGATTCCTATTAACTTTATTAATTTACCTAAAAGGGTTACTAACAATAAGAAACCCTTACTATAGAGAATATTTTCTAAATATATATATATACTAGATAGACTTATTAATTATAAGTTAAAAAAACTAGTACCTATTTTTAACCTAATAAACTTCCCTATTATAATTAAAAAGGGTACTAAGGTTATATAAATTATACCCTTACACATAGATAACATAATAATAACTATTACTAAGGACTAGCTAAAGTAAATAGCCTAGACTAGTAGTAACAGCCTCTTTAACCTATTAGAGGAAGTAGTAAATTACGTTATTATAACTAAAGATACCACCTTTTAGGCTAAAGAGGATAACAGTTAAGACCTAAAGGCTACACCTAGAGATATACTAAGTTATAGTATATTTAAGCTAGATTCCTACCTAACTATTAAGAATTACTATAGGGTAGAGATTTATATAGATAACCCTAAATACACCATAAAACTATAGGCTTTACTTAACTAATATAATATCTATTATAACTACAGTATAATCCTAATACTAGATAAAGATAAAATATAAATTAACCTACTTAATAGATAGTAAAATTAAAAATATAATATTTATATTTATCTACTTAGACTTAAAGATAGAGAGGTCCTTAATAACTAGCATAAGGAATAATATAAGAATAAAAAAATTAGTTAGTAGTAGCGCCTAGCGCTAATTACTTACCCTATTTTTATTATATAAAAACACAAAGAGGATAGGATAAAGTACTATAGGCGTATAGTTATTAATATAAGGCCCTTTAATAAGGCTACGTTACTAGATATATACCCTTTACTAGACTAAAATAATATTATTAGTAGCCTAAGAGGTAAAAAGAGGATAATAATATTTAACGCATTAGGGTTCTTTTACTAGCTTAGCATATATCCCCCCTACTATAACTATATAGTTATAATTAGTCTATAAAGACTTAAATACTCTAACGTAGTCCTTATAGGTTTTAAGAATACGCTAGCGTACACCTAGCGCTTTATAGATTAACTATTTTTTCTATACTAACACTTTATATAGGCGTATATTAACAACATCATAATCTTTAGTAACTTAGACAAAGAGTATCTCTAGCACCTTAAAATAGTCCTTAAGATCCTTAATAAGTACTAAATCTATATTAATATAACAAAGTCGTTTATAGGCTTCCCCTTAGTAAAACTTCTTAGCTAGGTTATTAATAGTAAAGGAGTATATAAGATAGATAATTATATTTACGCCTTTTAACGCCTTATATTCCCTTATAGCCTCTGCAACCTTAAAATATATCTTAGTATAGGTAGTTAGTTACACGCTAGATTACCCTAGTTTAACGTGATTGCCTAGCCGCTAATGGATCGTAAGACCCGTCTAGTGGCCCAGCTACACGACAAGCAAGTGTTAAAACCCGGGGCGTTACGACAAACCCGTGCTAAGGTGGTGGCAAAGGAGAGTTTCAAACTAACGCTAGAAGAACTTAACGCATAGCGTTCCCTCTAAGAGAAACTCTACAAATAGGTCGTTAGGCATCACCATAACCCTAAGAAACCCCTCTTCTTTAAAATTAACGCCTGCATCATAGGATTTAGGTTAATAGTTTTTTAGTTAGACTATAACTAGGATAGCAAGCAGATACCTAGCGTCAATATACCTAAGGAGCACATTAAGCCAATACTTTTCTTATCCTACTCTACTACGTCTATAGAGAAATACTATAGTGCCACAGAGGTAGAAGTAGCTACTATCGTCTAGGCTATAAAAAAGCTCCGCAAGCTTGTCTAGTCTAACCGTCACAAAGTTAATATTCTTACAGATTACACCACCATAAAAGCTATTATCACCTATACGTCGCTATAAACTATAGATCTTACTAAGGCTAATCTTAAGCTAGCAAACGCCGCTAATTACCTATCCTAATTTCAGCTTAAGATTTTTCACGTTCCCAGCAAACTTAACGTGGTCCCCAATGCCCTATCCCATCTGCCAGTGACAAGGCCCAACCTCGCTAAGTATTTCCCTCTCAAAGACAAGTTAGTAGACATCAACAGCGAAGACAAGGTTAAGGCAAATATCAAGACAGTTGCGTGGCATGCAGACAACAAAGTCCCCGCCGCAGGGAAGGCCACCGCGACTATCGTGTAGATTAGCAACACTTTCACGTAAGACATCGTGAAAGGATACTCGCGGGACAAACAGACAAAGGCGCTTCAAGACCATATTCAGCGCATGTTGTCTTCTAGTCAGAAGTTTGTTACCCTAGACATAGCTAGAGAATCTCAGCGACAACCGCATCAAAAAGACCAAAGGCCCCGCAAACCAATTCTCCCATAGGAAATCAACGATCGCGGACTCCTATATCACGTCAGCTCCAACGGCACCCGCCAACTCTATCTACCCTAACTAGCGTACAAGAAGGTCTTTAAGCTCACTCACAACTCAAAGTTCTACTTTAGGGTTAACCAAATGCTAGCAGAACTACGCGGTATACACATTTGCGGGAAGAAAGGGTTAGTCCACCAGTATGTCGCTTATTGCCCAGCGTGCCGCGAAAACCAGACAGACAGACAGAAGGCGGTTAGATCTCTGTAACCTATTGTAACGCTAGGGATCCTATTTTACATAATCTCTATAGACTTTATCACCAATATACCCAAAGTTAGCAGTAGTAACAGCTTTTAGGCGTTACCTAATTTCCCTGCGCTTAATTGCCTCTGTACCATAACATATAAGTTTAGTAAAAAGGTCTTACTACTACCTAGCCACACTATATACAAGGCCCATCACTAGGCTTAAGTACTATTATAGACCCTCATAATGTGTAACTAGGGTCTACTAAAGGAGATTATTAGCAACTAGGACCCAAAGTTTATTTCTAACGTCTAGGGAGTAATTTTTAACGCCCTTAAGGTGAAGTTACTTATCTCAACCGCGTATTACCCTCAGACCAACGGTCAAAGCAAACAAACCAATCAAACAGTTAAGATCACTATTTATTTTCACATGTATACAGACCCTAAGATACTATAGACAAATATAATCCCATCGCTGCAACACTCCCTCAACAACTCACTGGCAGTCACTATCAGCCAGTCCCCAAACGAAGTAGTGCTTAGTTTTTGCCCACAGACGGTGTTAAAGCATATTAGTACCAACAATATACCCACAGAATCGCTAGACATCCTCCAGTAGACATACTAGGCCAAAGCGCTAGCTCTTATCAATATAGTAGGCGTTATATAGAAACAGTAATATAATACTAAGTATTATAACGTGAAATTCTCTATAGGAGATAAAGTCTACCTTTAGCTAGGTAAAGGCTACTCTCTACCTAGTAAACCCAAGAAGAAATAGTTACTATAACGCACTAAACCTTTCTTTATTAAGAGAATAGTTAGCCTAGGGGTATATAAGATTAATTTACTATAGAGCTAAAGAGTACACCTAGTTATATCTTCTACCTAGTTATAGAAGACTACACAAGGGAAAAATCCTTTTAACTACAAAGAAACGCCCCTAGAGCCCATCGAGGTTAATAGGGTAGTTAAGTACAAGGTTAAAAGACTCATAAATTAACAAATCACCTAGAGAAAGAAGCAACCTTTAGTTAAGTACCTCGTCAAGTAGAAGAAATACTTACTAGCTTTAAACACTTAGGAACCACGCAAGCACCTCAAGCTAAACGCTAGTTAAATAGTAAAAGACTATAATACTAAAAGCCCTATTAACTAGACCTTAGTATACACAAAGAAACGCCAGAAGGGCACAGCGGTACCGCAACACAAGTTCACCAGGTTATTACACAAAACCAAGGCATAAATACTAGTCTCCCAAAAACAGCAACCCATAGGCCTTTCAACAACGCCCTATATAGCAAATACTCTTTCTTTTATCCTTTCTCTTATCTAACTACAGTATATCTATTATAGGGTGTTTATTCTCGTAGAGAAGGTTATTTTATCGCAGAAGGGCGCATTTCACCTAAATAT
This sequence comes from Colletotrichum falcatum, assembly GCA_019425465.1. Lineage (NCBI taxonomy): Eukaryota > Fungi > Ascomycota > Sordariomycetes > Glomerellales > Glomerellaceae > Colletotrichum > Colletotrichum falcatum. The sequence goes on along the minus strand of SWKJ01000045.1, from coordinate 346,213 downwards.
TTTCACTCCTTCCCTCACTTTCACCTACAACTCATCCACCTGTTTTTCCTTGCATCACAACACAACCCTTCTTCTTACCCACAACAACATAACTTTCTCCCCTTTACACTACACAACTATCCTTTTTCCCTTTATTCTCGCTAACTACAACAGTTACACAGTAACTTATATAGTTATTACACCTATTAACGTTAGACACTTCTTTTCCTTTCTTAATTCCTACTTCCTTTCAGTATTAGCGGCATCTACACGTTAACTCCGTTATTAGAAACCTAAGAAACCCACCTAGATTCTCTTATAACTAGGGTATATCTAACTTTTAAGATAACCCTCTTAACAACAGTATTAAGGACTTTAATAACTACAATTTTAACTAGTATATTAACGTAATAGACATTAACAAGGAGCGTCTCTATCCCATTATAGACTTTAACAACAGGGCTACCTAGCAGTAGGGAGGTTAAGCCTAAGGCTTTACACCTATTAACCCACCCAGCTAGGATAATACTACTACCGCAGAGACTATTAAGTATACTAAGTAATAACCCTACAAGCAGGGTAATAACGTAATTACTAAATAAATTAATAAGAAGGATTAGCCTAATATTAATAATAATAATATTACTAAACCCCTATTAGAGTTTAAAGGTAATAAAAATAACTACATTAAATACTATAAAGCTATTAAAATTAATAATAAGAAGATTACTCTATATAAGCTCTAGCGTAAGGCTAACAAGGAGGGTAAAAAGCATATTAAGTTTAATAAGTTTATTAGTAGATAGCACTCTAAGTATAGTACTAGTAAGCTACCCTCCCTTATCTCTAGCTACTCTAACCTTAGTAATAATAAGGATAAAAATAATAGTAAGGAGAAGAAACTAAAGCCTATACCCTCTAAGGGTAAGGCCTCTACCCCTAAGGCCCTAAGGGGTATTTTAACCTAGGAGATAGCTCTATATTAACTAAAGAAGGACTTTGTAGACTCTACTAATTATAAGTTATACTATAAGACTTACCTCTAGATTAAAAAGTTTTATAAGGCTTACACTAAGGTTACTATATACACTTTACTTTCTTTAAACATAAACTTCTACTAGGAGATTACTATGCTTATCTATAACGTCTATAGCGCCTTTATAAAGAATAATGTATATTTTTACCTTCTTCCCTCCTATACTACCCTTATTAGAAGTATCTACCTTTATCTAGAGGGTTACATTAATAGTACTATTACTAGTGTACTACTTAAGATTTAGCGCCTTAATCTTATCTCTATCCTAGAGATAAAGTACACTAACCTACTATACACCTAGCACCACTAAATTATTTAGCTTAATAACTATATCCTAGACATAGAGGCTATAGCTAATTAAGGACGCTAGATTATTTAAGAGAATAAGGCGCTTATTAAAGATAATAATAACCTTATTAGCTATACTATAGCTAAGGTTAGTAAACTTAAGCCTAAGGTTAGCTAGCTAAAGAAGAATTTTACTATCTATAATAAGTAGATAATTACTACTAGTAACTAAATTATAGCCCTTAAAGTTAATTTATACTATTATAAGGTTAACGTTAATACCCTTTATAAGAGGAAGACCACTAAGGAGGTTATTACTAAGTTTAAAGCTAACAAACACTAGTAGCTTATTAATAAAGTCTACGCCCTCCGTAAGTAGGTTTATAAGCTAACTAAGGCCTAGACTAGTAAGCATACTACCCCCGCTAACGCTACTAGCCCTCTAGCAAAGCACCCTAAAACCTCTAACCCTTTTATACCCTACTATAGTTAGACCCTTACCGCTATAACTAGCTAGATATACACTATCCTTAGTAACGTAGTATATAATTATTTTATAAAAAATAATACAGTAAGAGGGTTCTTCTTTATTAAGTAAGGGTTATATATATACTAGAGGATACAAAGGAATAAGATTTTATATAGAGGGGGTTATATTATAAGTATAAATAGATAACACTATAGATACCCACTAAGAGATTTACCTCCTAGAGGAGTATATATATAGTACCCTTAGGTATTTTTACTTAAAGGCTAAGTTCTCTAGAATTAACCCTATTATACCTACGTTTTACTATTTACTTATATTATTTATTTATCGCCTACTTATTTGCCTCGTTGTTCATCGCTTTGCTTATTTAACTCTACTCTTTCGCCGTATCTCTTTACGTCGCTACCGCCCATCTAGGTCAGCAGCTCCCACAGCCTATTTACCCTATTAGATCCAGAATAGCTACTAGGAGGGCTATGTCAAAGAGAGTTATAAGAAGTATATTAGCCTTAGAGGTCTATAGGATAGTAGCTAAAGTTAATATAGTATATATAATTACTATAATACTTATAATAATTACTAAGAAACTAAAGACTCCTAGTATTTTAATAATTATATATACTAACTTATATTTACTCTATAAATACCTTATTAAACTTAGTACTATATAAAAAAAGAAACTTATAATTAATATTATAGCTTTATAATAGTTATATAAACACTAAAAGCTTTATAAGATATAATAAATTTATAGTTATAATAATCCTATAGATAGATTTATAAAGACCTTATCTAACTAAATACTAAAATAACTTATTATAATAAATAAGGTATAGATCTAAGTAAAAGAATAGGTTATAAAGATATAATAGGTATATAAGAATAATATTATAGATACTATAAAGCTATAAACTAGTTAATAGTAGTTAAATTTATTAAATAAATAAATATACCTCTAGTAGCTATAGCTAAAGAGAAATACTTATTATTATAATAATATTAGTTTATACTAGTTATAGCTAAGTAGCTAAAGAAAGAATAGTAGTATAAAGTATAAATAAAAGAATAAAAAATAAGCTTATATAACTATAAAAAAGTATAATTTTTTTTAATCTTATATTTTATTATATTTTTAGGCTTTTTAGAAGAGAAGGGGACTAGTTAACTTTTTATTATATAGAAAAGTTACTAATATTAGTATATAGGAATATTAGAAGGTAAGTAGATTACGTAACTCCTTATATAATCTACTTACTACCTACCTAGTAGAATCTACTAACCTACCTATCTACCCCTCTACTAATAAATAGATAATAGTTAATTAACTACTATTATCTTTATAACTAATACTTAATAGTATACTATAATTATAATACCTAACTAACTAATAATAATCTAATAGATAGTATATTTACTATATTAAAAGAAAATAATAAGTTAAATAACTTTAATAAGATAAATATTAATTATTTACTTAAAGCTAAAAAATATACTAAATTATAATTTTAACTAATAATACTACTAAACTCTTTAAATACCTTTTTTATAACTTAATTATTAAAAATACTTAGGCTAAAAAGATAAAGAAAGTAAAAATAAACTATATACTTAAGTAATAACCTAAGAAAGTAGTATACTTATATAAAGGTTAATATAAAAGCCTCTTAGAAAGCTATATTTATAGTAAGAATAGTTAAAAGTAAATCCCTTTAGATAAAGAAGAAGTATACTATAAATATAATAGATTATACTAGTACTATTAGCTAAGAGAACAGTAGAGTCCTATTAGGAGAGGAGAAAGTAGAGGGGTACTAAAATAAAGTAATTAATAGAGTATTTAAGAAGAAATATAATACTAATAAAAAGAGAAATAAAGTATACTATACTTATATTATTAGCTAAGGTACTATTAATACTTATATTTCTTTTATTAATTATAATAGTAGATAAGATTTACTATTACTAAAATACTATATATAGCTTAATATTTAGCTTTAACTTAATTAACTTACCTTTTAGGTAAGCTTAACTAATATTAACTTATTTTTACTTTTAAGAACTAGTCTTGTCACGGCCTATGATGCCTCTCAACAATCCCGCAGCTCGTCCAACCAAGACAGTAAGCGACATCTGCCCTCCCTTGAGCAAAGCGGCTCCATTAACCATCTTCATCCCTCACACAGCACTTTCACGGCCAAGAGATCAACCCGCAGATGCGCATCTCCTGGAACCTCAAGGAACGTCTCGTCATGCTTAGCCACATCGTCAAGCACCAGCTGACAAATCTGCCTGTCGACTACCATCTCAAGGAGGTACACCAGCGGCTCGGCATCAGCAACATGGGCCAGAAGTACATCGACGTCATATACCCCCGCGTCTCCAAGGCGATAAGGGCGCGTATCGACGAGCTCAGGGCCAGCCCAGTTCACAGCCCGACACTCGTTGGCGTCGTCGACAAGGGCGGCCGGTCGCGGTTGTATGTCCCCCCGTTTCCTGTTGACTGTCCGTGTGGCCCCGCCAAGTGACGATACGGACTAACACTTCTTCCTCCTCTCTCTCTCTTTCTCTGTCCAGCTAGCCCAAGTTCATGGATGCTTGGGCCCGGCCCGGCTGGGACGGCGACATGTCCGAGCCCCCACACGACGATAACGATGTGCAGCGCGCCGACCGAGACGAGGCCTGTGGATACAGGACGAGCTGGAGGGGGTAGACGGGCCCGAAGCCGGCGACTCGGTCGTGCTCATCGACCTGGAAGCAGCCTCGGCTCCAGCTCCCGCCATCTCTTTGCCCGGGCCTGTTCCGGCCTCAGTGGGAAGCCTCGGCTTACCCCCTTGGCCGCCTCGGAGCATGGATGAGGCCGGCCCTCGTACCGTGCCCGAGGTTTCCCCAATCCAAGGCTCGCCGCCGATGCGCCCCTTGCAGAGACCCGGCGCTGCGGTTTCGGCCCGCCAAGAATCTCGTCGGGCCGCGCTTCGTAGGTCCCGCATCTTCCGGCCCGGCTGCACCAAGATCCCTCTCCTGGTCGGCGGGATAACCGTGCCACCGCCGATCCCGCATCAACAACACTCGGGACGCGATGCCGCCACCGTGGCGCTTGCCGGATTCTCGCCCCGGCGGCACGGGCTGGTCCTCGCGACGCCCGACCACATCACGCGCGAGATGCTGGCCCAGTACAAGGCGGCGACGATGCGGCTGGTGGACCTGGACATGAACCGTCGGCTCTGCGACGTCGAGGCGGTCAAGTGCCACGTCTTGGGCGACGCCGAGACGGCCGAGGCGTGCAGGCACAGAGAGAGGGAGATCGGCGCAGCCGCCCGCGACGTGCGCGCGAGGCTGTTGTATCTCGACCACGAGCTCGAAAAAAGGGGGTACACGTCCGGCAGCCAAGAGCTCGGCCTTGTAGCTGCGTTGTCCCTAGTTGCCCTGGGACTGGACTGGCCTCGGAGTGGCTGATATGGAGTGGCGCGAGAGGAGAGCGTTTGTTCGTTCCGGTTCGTGGCATTTCCAGGCTTTCCTTTTTGGTTCGTCTATCCCCTGCGGATGCTCATGACCCTTCTTACGTAACGTTGATGTGGAGAGGAGTGGACAAAGGGGGCAAGTGGCGACGGCAGATTTACACCAAGCACTACGACAGTCACTATCTAGGTGCCGATATACATTCTTGTTTTCCTCCTTCTCTTATCTATCCCCTCGGTAGACTCCCTCCCCCCCCCCCCCCCCCGTCGTCTCTCGTGGGTTTCCCGTGCCAAAGGGGACCAAAGCCTGTCCCTTTTCATCCAGATTTCTCGTCCCCAAGCGAACCACCGTCTTCAGGCGCCCGGGCACACAACATCGAAGCCGGCGGCGCCGTTGAAACGGCCGCGGCGCTGTTTGACCTGCACGCGCTCTTTTCGCAGGGCTTGTCGTCGGCGTCCAGGGCTGCTAGGCGCGCGGTCCACGCCTTGGAGACGGCGGCCTGGTTTGGCGCGGTGTCTGGGTCGAGGCCCAGGTACTCGAAGAGCTCGGGGTACAGTACCGACGTCGCCGGGGCTTTCCCCGGGGGCGTCTGCTGGCGACGGGCTTGGAGCCGGCGAATCACGCGGCAGATGCGGGCGCGCGTCAGGGTCATGGTAGGGCCGTTGCTGCCGACTGGTTCTGACAGGTGCTCCTCTAGGTTATCAGGGACGTCGCGCGTCGAGCCCCGGCCCACATATCCACCGATTCCCGACCCGTACAAGTGCAAGATGACCAGTCCGGCGAACACCACAAGCACCACGACGTCAAGGGTTGTTATCCTGGGCGGGCCGCGCTGACTACGAGAGGGGGGGTGTTGTTTTGGGACCCGGTTCCGTGGCAGAGAAGGCGATGCCTGACGTGGTCCTGGGATATGCGTTCTGCTACTGCTGTCGTCGCTGCTGTTGGACGGTATAGCGGTGCTTTGTGACTGGCGGTTACGCAGTCGGCTCTGGGGTGCGAGATAAGAACGTGGGCAATGTGACTGCCACATGGTGGAAACATCGTGTGGGCCGAGGAATCTTGAAGTGAAATGAGCTGTGCGGGTTAACCGTCTAAGTTTGGGCACGGTGACGGATATAAACAACAAAGTCTCTTCTGTTGCCCCCGGTTGTACCTAGCCAGATAAACAGCCCAGTCGTCAATGGAAATCGAATGCCATTGTTTCGGCTGAGCCTCCGCTCTTTGTCTGTGTTTGGAGACGTGAAGCCTACAACAAAGTGGTAATAATCTGTCTTGTCTCGGTTTTGCGGAAATCATTCCGAAACCCGTCCCTTGCTCTTGTTTCTTTTGTTGTCGCTTTTTTATCGGACAAGGTTGAACAAGAGAGAGCAACTTGTCCGTCTGCCGCGACGCATCCAGAAGCCGTGGACATGATATATTGTCCTCAATGGTCTCGTTCTTTATTAACAGACCGTATGACGAAGGTTTTAATTACCCGGCTTGCTTTGTAAACTTGGTTGATGATTCTTATCGTGATGTGTAATCGATTCTGTGTGGATCCATCATCTGCGGCATACCAGTCCCTACATAAGTCAACAACGTGGAGCAAGCCTCTGGTGGTAAGCAAACTCATCATCACAGAGCCCAGAAACGACAAGAACAAAAACAAACACTCGACATCATACCAGCGAGGCATCATGCCGTCCAGCTCACAGAGAAAAGAAAAAGATCGTGAGAACAGGACGTACAGACTGCTGCAAGCCAGGCTCCAGGCCCAGGCCGAAGCCAAGCGTCGCGCCGCCGCAGAAGCTCAACAGCGACTACCAGCCCCTGACGAGACCAATAGCAGGCGGGTGAGATTCCCAGACACGCCAGAAACATTCAATTACCCGGCAGCAACACCCGCAGGACATAGCTTCGAAGACGAGAGCCCCAAAGACGAGAGCAGCAGAGATGACGAGAAAACAGCCATCAGCGGAGAGCCGTACGAGCATCGGCAGCAACAGCAGCACCAGGCCAGGGGCCACCGTGGCGAGCGACCGGAGAGATACACCTTCCGAGATGCCATACTTGTTGCAAGCGGTGGCACGGTCAACTTGACAACGTCTCATCACCAGGAAGGCAGTGGCGCCGGCAGTCCCGGACCTTCAAACCTGGGCCATGGCAACAATAGCAACAACAACAACCATGGCAGGCAGGTGTTCCTTCTGCGTCTTGTGCTCTTCTTCGCCCGGCACTACTGCATGGTCCTGGAAGTCATGATTGGTGTCATCCTGTGGGTAGCCCTGGCTTGGTTCTGTGACGTTGTGCAGACTCGGATCAGGAGTGTGACCAGTTTGATTTCTTCGCCGCTCGCATGGCCGCAGGCCGCCTTCTCAGGTGTCATGAGTGCCGCGTGGGGTCTGCTGTCCCTGTCGGTGCACAATAGCTCCGGTCCCTGGAGTCCCTCTCCTGCCACCGCCGACTTCTCCCCCATGGTCCCAGATGTCAGTACCATCCTTGGCGTCGTCCATCGGACCGGGTCGGGGGTCAAAGCGCTGTCTGAGATGACGACCAGTGTGCGGCGTGAAGACGAGCTCAATTCCGCTGTGGATTTCTTGTCCACCATGTACGAGGCCACCGACTCACAGTGGATAGCGCACCTCCGCGAGGAAGAGCTTGGTCTGTTCCACCTCGAGTTACAGCTTGAAGACTTTGCCGAGAGGGCAGACCGTGAGCGGTGGCTGTCTTTGCCCCAGGTCCTGTGTCGAGTCCCTCTGGTAAGCAGTCTCGAAACATGCAGGGTGTCTGCAGGCCGGTTCAGCATCCAGATGCAAGCGGTCCTCAGGTCCTTGTCCAAGGCCAAGGACTACCGGAGCAGTGTGTACAATAGACACATGACCGCCCCTGTCATGCACCAGGTTAGCAGGTTAGTTTGCAGACTAGGCGACGGGTTTGGCGATATTGGTCTGCGCTTGAGGGAGACATTGCCCAACGCGGACGAGGCTGCATCACCAATCATGGATGTTGACGTCCTCGACGTCTATCTACATGACCAGCAAGACGGCCTGCGTATGTCTTGCCGCGTCATTGTAGACGTCGGCTCGGAAATGGCAAACCGACGCAAGCAGATGACTGAGGACATGAAGATGCTGACCAGGATGATCAAGTCGGTGGGGCATATTCAGCGCAGCGTGGCAGACAACACACTCGACGTGAGCCGGGGCTGTAAGGCGGTCATTGAGGACCTGGGAATGCTGATGGAGAGGTTTAAATCGTGGTAGGTGTGCTCGGAAGGAACATTCTCGTGTAGATAACGGCGTTGAGAAAAACTTTGGACGGCTTGTCGAAACCTGACTGAACTGCCTACCTACGCACCAGTGATGTGACCTTTGATCGTCTTGATTGATGACATTCATTGCACCACGGATGCAAGTCCGAGCATTGCCAAGCTGTTGTTGTGTCACAGGGATATCTCATTGGACTTGATGCGGGTGACTGTTGACGAACACTTGTCAGCGAAAAAGAAAAAGACGAAGGTTGAGTAGCGAATGACATACCATCAACGGGCTTGTCACAGTCCTTGGAGAGATGGCCTTCCTCATCGCAGTTGCGGCACTTGAGCTTGCGAGGCTCGAGACACTCTCGGGAGATATGGCCCTCGTTGCCGCACCCCCGAACGACCCTATCAGTGCGGTTTGCTTTGTCTACCGCCTCCATTATTGTGACAAGCGAGCTTCTCCTCTGCGCGAGAGGCAATGCAGTTGACCGAAGTTTGCAACCAAAGATGTGGCCTCAACTAAGCAACCGGGCGTATTTTGGGCTTGGCTTATCTTCTATTAATTACTTGGTGGCCCCATTCGGCCTTCCTAGGGATGAATTGGGGGATTCCAACGCATAACTGATTGTCTGTCTTGGTGACCTGCTGAAAGACTTCAGGCGGGAACACGGAAATCGGGAGGGTATCGGAACCCGCCAATGATGATTTGGAGCGGTAGAGTCTGAGGTGTGGGCGGCCGTTGTTTGTGCTGACGAAGACGTAGTAACCCAAAGCATTCGACAGGCACGGGGAGGGAGGGAGGAGTGCTGTGGGATTCTCGGCGACAGCAGCCAGTTATGTTTGGCCTTCGCCTTCCCCTTGAGCTGGGAACAAAAGACGCGACATGTCAGCTCGGTCCTCGCAGCTTGGCCATCAATGGGATGGAAGAACTGAGGTGCCTGCTTACTTACCTCGGGCGTGTTGGCTGCTGGCCGTGCCGACAGACACTCCCCCCCCCGCACCCCTTTCTCTCCCCTTGGCCCTTGATCCTCGCCGACGTCTGTCGTTTTGTTGACGTCGACGAGGCCGGGCCATCCACTCCGCTCCGACTGGCTGTGTGAAGATGGTGGTAAGGATAATTGTTGTAGTGATGGTCGTTGTAATGACGATGGATGATTGGTATTGGACGATTGAGTTGGGAATAACTGACTTGGAAATAATTCATGTGTGGGCATTGAGTGTGCTGTAAAAATGAAGAGGGGAGAGAAGCCTAGGTAAGCGTTGTGTGCTGGGGGATGGACGGAGCCGGGTCGATTAAGTCGGTCGAGAACAGCGAGTAGGATGCTCGAGGGTGTACCTGCCAAAGTTGCCTGTGTAGGTAGGTAGGCAGGTGCCTAACCAAGTAGTTGAAGGGTGATGAAAGAGAAGGCAGACAAGGGAAGGACGATGAGGGAAGAAGGAACAAGGACTGGCATGTTCCTGCACCTGGTGTGTGGGAAGATGGATTGACAGATTGGTAAATCGACGAGTTTCGTGCTCTTTCTCTCTTTGCGACAAAATCGGCACGTGTGGGGACCCCTCAACGTTAAAAAGCCTCCACAGCCTCGCCTTCTGCAGCCATAAGCTGCTTCCCTAGCTCAGGATCCTCCTCTGCTGTCGGCTGCAACAGGAGCTCAAACTCCCAAAGCCTGCCAAAGTAGAAGTATCAGTTGCGCTGGAGCTGGAGCTGATAGATGCTGTTGGTCTTGGCAGCAGGGTCGGTTGGTTCTTGGTCGGTTGAAAGCTGGCTAGACACCGTTTAGTAGCAACTGAATCTGTCCTCAGTCAGTGTTTATCTTGGATAAAAATAGGCAAAGGCGCTTGTGCCCCCTGTCAGGCCAAAGTCGCTCCCTCCGTTTTCTGTCTTCAGGCCAGACCCACCAGAAGCAATACCCAGCGTATCCTCCGCGAAGTCGTCGGCTCGGTCGGGTCTGGCTCGGCTGTCCAGGGACCACCGGCGGAGGCGGCAGCGGCGACGAGGGGAGAATTGAAAACGCGTCGGGAGTCGCTTACTCTGACACACCGGCCGCCGTATCATCCGTGCGCGCCCGTCGCCGCTGGCGGATTTGGCTCAGCAGTCAAAGACAATGACGCCAGCGACATGGACCATATGATCCGAGAAATGAAACAGTACGCGCAGGTGTACCGGAACATGGAGCCCTGGTCGCTGGCTAGCCTCACTAGCGAGTGTATCGGACTCTGGTCAACAAACGCGAGCCCCTTCGTGCCGCTCTGTGCGAGACGTCCACCAACAAGACCATCATAAAGGCTCGCGAGACGGATGCCAAGCTGGCGAAGACGACGGAGGCGGGGGCGGAATTGAGAAGCATAGGGGCTCTAGATGGGAGGGTGACAGCAGCAGCAGCAGCGGGGTCCGGAGCGATATAAAAGCAATGACGCGTGGCAGGATGCGCGACAGGCGTGGTTGAGTGCGCTTGAGCGAGAACACGAGGCATACAATGCCGTCACGCAAGCCCTTGAGGCCCTGGAGCTCGCTGACTCTGCCGAAGAGAGGGCCAATCAGGAATGGATTCGGGCGCTCAAGTGGTTACAGCGTCAGTTGTAGACAACGGTAGCTGCGTAGAAAGGAGAGAGATCTTGGGCCCTGGCTTTGTACTCCTGCATACCATTTTCATTTCTGATGAGTATTGCATTGACATACAAATTCCTGCCCGCTTGAGCCGTCCTCCTTCTGAAACCACGATAGGAGCTTCTCAACGGTTGCGAGTATATCCAGGATAGGCGGGAGGTACCAATAGGTACACGTGATGCTGCCTGCGCTCATATCTGTGGGTCTCAGGAACCCACGAAGTAGCATATCGCTGTTGGCGTTGTCGTTGGTGTTAACTGCAGTGGCTGGTCATGTTGGTCGCGTAGTGTTGTTGTAGACAGCACGGCTGGTGGTGGAGACACGGCAACCAGGGCCAAGGTCTAGTTGCCCAGTCGCTCCAGGGCCCGGATCATGCTGTTGAGTTCTCGGTGTATGAGGCCGACGGTCTTGACCAGGGTCGTGGCCATGCTGATAAGTGGGAGAAGGCGGACGGCATCTGGAGAATTAATAACACTGAGTGCCGCCTTACTATCGGCGAGCAGCTCTGGAGATAGGGGAAAGCGGTCCCGAATCATACTGCTAAACGGGAATAAGCGAGGGTTTGCATCTGATGGGTCTCGTTACAGGGCAGCTTTCATGCGGATAGCGTCGTAGAAGAGATAGGTAAGGGGCAAATTCATGGTTGAGTAAGGTTTGCTTAAGAGAGTTGAGCACGGCGTATGAGGCTGCGCAGACGGAAGGCGGCGGCGGCGGCGGGCTTGTCATCTCCATCTCGCGGCGAGGGAGGGGGCGAGGAAGCAAAAGGATGAGTGAGTGCAGTATAACGGCAGCTAGAATGATTTCCAGGGCGCCAAGCAGCAAAGATGTGGTGGTGGCCTTGGAGGACCGAATGGGCGGTTCGGGTTAAGGGTCGTCAAAGTGGGCAGGGTCGAAAGAAGGCTCGGTATCGGGGTCGAGTAAAGGGTCAGCAGAGTCGACGACAGCGCCGCTAGGATTTGTAACGCAGTCGATATAGACGACTTGATGGATGTTGCAGAGGTCCTGTCCAGTGACTTGGGGCAGGCAGTCGTCAACAGTGCCGTTGACGGATCATACAGGCCCACAACGGCGGACGTGCAGGGTGAGAGGGATGTCGGGAGTCAGGACGAAGTCGTGATCAAAGGCCATATTGACGACTTGTGTGTCTCCGTAGCGAGACAACTGGGCAGTAACGATGATATCTGTTTGAGCGGCAGCGGCAGTGGCAGCGAGGGCGGGCGGGAAGCAGACACAGGTGCGGAGGACGGTGTCTGTGCATGAGTCTGTAGATGGTGACGGCGGCGATTATGATGACGGTGTTGGTGACGATGTTGCCGTTGGCAAAAACGGAGGCGAGGGCGGAGGAGGCGGTTGCATTGGCTGCGACTCTTGGGCGGCCGGGGCCGCCGACATTTCAACTCGAGGACAAAAGCTCCTTGGCGTCCAAGAGCTGAGCAGACAGCTAAAGCAGGACGGGGGCGGGAGGACGAAAGGGATGGAGAATGTGTAACAGGGAGAAAGTAACAAGGGGGAGAGATGATGAAGCAAAAGCTGGGGAGATGAATAGAAAGTGTGAAGTCATGAATGAAATCATGAATTGGCGGATAAACAAAGAGCCGCCGCACTAATTGTCCAGGTCGAGGGACTGAAGTACTTTTACAAGGCGGTCCCTCTTGAGGTCGCACAGGTATATAATTAACCATACAGCAGCCTATATGTACTTCAGTCCATCCAGGCACTGTTTTGTTTCGTCACGACATTTACCACGACCAATCAACACTGTTCCAGGGAGGAATCAAGCATAGGTACGGTGATTACCAGGTCAAAAGTCTGGTCACAGCGAAAGAACACATCAATCAACAGCTTATATTTTCACGTCTCGAATGATCTCATTGGCTCACAATAGCACCAAAAGGCCGAACCTCCGTTGCTGTGACCAGACCTTTGACTCGGTACTGTACCTGCGATCGATTTCCCCTCCTCCTCTTCTCCTCTCCTCTTCGATGGGGGTGGGTTGCATGTCAAAGGATCTTCAGCGCCGTTCATGCACATGGTCCAGGGTCGCGACAAGTCGATGCCATTAACCCACCTACCTGTCTATTCTCAACTGTCAAGTCGGCAACAGACTTTTCTTTTGCTTCATCAAGAACAGGTACCACCAGATTCATCATCATGCATAATGAAGCGACTCCACGACCGCCATCTGTACCTTTCTTTGGTGTGCATCCCTGCTCCCCCGATATTTACCATCACCATCCTCTTCCCTCGTGAGCAACGACTCAACCAACAACGAACTCGCCCCAAAGCGGTTCGGGGGCAGATGGCGCCTAGCAACAGAAGCCACCACTCCAGCCAGCATCTTACGTTGATGTATCGGGTGACTTCCAATGAAGCTACTGACAGCTTTTAAGAAGCGCCAATCAAGGTAAATTATTTTTTGTTTGACCTCTGAATACATGCGCCAAACCAACCGGTCGAGCTTTTCGCTGACCGACTGACTAATCCCGAAGAGAGATTGCTCATAGTTTCCACGGCCGGCTAGAAATGCCGAGCTGAGTTCAATTCACCTCAAAGACGGCGCTTTTCCGCCACTTCTTAACCAACAACAATGACTGAAGCTCACGGAAGGCATATCGCTGCCAAATTCGCTGCCTAGGCTTCACATCTCGCAGGGCCCTTTTTCGCTACGGCTGCTAACACCCCCTGCCAGCCCATACTGTTGGAATATGGATCTGGAACAGCTGGAATGCCGAGGTCTGATCGGCATCCTACTTGTATTCAGTTGCTACATCACTTTACCTTCTCCTTTCTTTCCCTTCTTGAGGCAATGTTAGATATCATCAATGGAGATCAATCCTGCCTCCGCTGAACAGAGCCTGCTGCTCGTTCAGCGGATTTTCTGCTCTTCAACTAGTTATCCTTCAGACCTTTTACTCATCAAGAGCTCTACACCCAGCCAGAAGACGACCCAGCCGCACAGGATGACAACCCAGGTGCCCACTACCCCCCTGAGAGCACCTGCTAAGAACACAATGATGGATGGATCGCAATGGGGATGTGGGGGTCATGATGATGCGGACACGGCTTCCGGTACTTCTACACTACAAGAGAAAGATACCAGTGTCGGAACATGGGTGTAAATACCTTTGGAAACAGTAGGATGGATGCCAAGGTCCGCCCGGAGGTCCACTTCTACGCAGCTGATATTCCCTCAACTATAGCATCCCCACGACCGCTTCATTATTCTTCGTTTGTCGACACGACTCCCCTCCCCTCCACCCCACGATACCACAAACGCGAGCTGTCTGGTACAAACACTCTCCTGACACTAATGATACATAGGACTGCGTGGTATACAAACACTGAGCATCGCGGTGCTAAGAATGACTATCCACAGCGTGAGATGTTACCTTCTGGTGTAGGCTTCTGGCGCCCTTGAGTACGTCAGTCTTTGCTGCTACTTAATACGACACTAGGCCATTCACGCACTCTGACATTTGTCTACATGTGTTATGATAATTTTATACCTGTGAAACCTTAAGAGCTACCGCCTTTGCTGTAAGGACCTTGAACCTGCGGTTTAGTTTCACTTTTACGGCGGCTAAACTCTCCCAGATGGGACAAGGAAAGACACGCAGCAGTTGGCGCCACCTTGTGGGAAAGTACACTTGGCCCCTGGCATCATCAGAATCATAGCGACAGTCAATCACAACATTTTCCAAAGCTACAACCACCGTCCAGCACCAGCAGATGAGGCTCCGAACGGGCTCCCTCTCGCACAACCGCCATGTCGTCCGGCTGCCGCAGCTAGTGGCGCGTCCAGGACGCCCATTGACGGCACATTCAACAACAGCTTGGACGGCGACGAACACGACGGTAGTATGCTGCCTGGCCTCTCCTCTCCGGCATTCTGCCTGTCTGACCGACCCCGAGGTTGTGCCGCCTTGCCGACAGTTGATGCACCCAGAGATACAACACATTCCGCACCACACCACGCAGAACATTCCGCACTCGCTGAGAACACACAATCATCAGCATCCTAGATCTACAGCAGCAAACCACGACAGCCCAGCCACTCCTGGCCACCATCACAGCCGTCGCCGCCGATACCGATACCAATGTCGGGCTCAGCGGACTCTCGGCCCAGCTGGTGGCTATACGGCGCAAGTATCCGAGGCCTGACTAACCAAAACTGCCGCGCTATCAAGGCTCCTGTCAGCACACAGGAAGCTGTGGCGACATTAGCCACCCATATTTTGTGGCTCGGCACTTTGCTGGTCGCGGCCATGGGCAGGCTGGATACACGGACGGATACAATTGACGAGAATGATATAAGGGGGTGTGGCAGAAATCAAGGCTTGGAGGACGTGTATGGGCTTGGTTTGAACCTATGGTGAGGAGGTAGCAGTGCTTCTACTGCTGCTGCTGCTGCTGCTGCTGCTGCTTTTGGTGATAAGGCTGGACTCGCGCGTAGTGGTGGTGTTGGCTTGTAAGTCAGCTTCTCTCGCAGAAAGCTTTCCAAGTGTCCCAAAACCATCTGTGTGTCTTCCCATCCTTTTGAAACCATGTATCATCTGCCTTAAGCTTACACATCCCATAGTGTAAACCATCACCTCTCATCAGCACATCATCTCAATACAACACGCCTTGAAACTAGCGCACACAACAACACCGGCTCTCTCCCAGACCGTTCCCATTCCCTTGCTCCCGTCACATCCACCAAACAACCCAGCTCCATTCAACCCCGACAGCGTCCACAGAGATGTACACAGATACATCCGTAGTTATCCCCTTTTATATGCCTGCCCCTCTCGTAAAACCGCGAAGCGCGCTGTGGTTGAGCCCGAGGGTGACAGGTATGTGACGGGGCGCTGCTATGTTTGTGCGGTTTGACGGTTAAAAGTAAGACGGCAAAGTTTGTCAGCAAAGGTGAAGTTGCGACGGACAGACGCGGTCTGGAGTCAGTGACGTCGCCTGATGTGATGCTTGATTGAGCCTGGTACAAGAGCGTAGGTATATCTATTGTACTTCCCCCCTACAAAAAGTACGACATGGCATAATTACCGTACTGCACTTTCCCTCTCTGGTGTAGCTACCTACCTAGGTACCTATCTGGGTACAGAAGGTTTCCCCTTGGCAAGCACCAATCAAATAATTACCGTACTTTCCTTTCAACCAACCTGCAGACGTCGCTGTCGAAAAACCAAAAACCTCTGCTGACTGGCCATCTGCAGCAGGCAGCAAGCAACTCACCCATCGCACAAGACCAGGCCCCCGAGATTGACGTGGACCAAGATGAGGCAGTTCAGCGGCGGCGCGGTCGGTTAGTGACACCCGGTTTATCCTCAGGCCGAGCCCATTGTCGATGGGGCCGTGTTAGCAGTAAGAATGGAAGTAGGACCCAGCACCACCATTGCCTACGGCCTCGCTATCCATGGGTCCAACGTAAGCCGCAAGCCGGTTTCACGACACATCATTTTGCTAAATTACAACTCTTAAGTTGCTCTTTGTTGCATCTTATGTTACGCCTAACTTACTTAAACCCCCTAGCCTTAATATACCTCCCATTAAGATAGAGGGTACTAAGACTAAGCGCAAGGATAGTTTAAACAGCCTACCTATAACCCCTAACGCCACAGTATAGCACTTAGCTTGTGGTTCCGCTGCTTCTACCTATGTCGCTTCTCTATCTATCACAGCTCTGTTATCAGCGGCCACTCTTTGGTCTAACACGTTGCCCCGCATAATCAAGGCCGAGCTAAGCCCTGCTCAGATCAAGCAGAGCATCAAACAAGAGCAAATTGACTCCAACACGAAGAACTCTGATATCCTGGCCCAGAGTGCTCCTACCTCGGTGTCGGCCCCACTGCCCATCTCTCCCCAAGAGTCCGAGGAGAGGGAGTCTCAAGAGGTGGATAGGAAGGGAGGGATGGCCTGCGCCTCAAGCCTATCTGATGCCCTGGCGATGATGTTATGGTTGAACTCGGTTGTCCTTCTGAGCTTGTTTGTCTTGTTGTGTGTTGATGAAGACTCAATCGTTGATGTCATGTACCAGATTGGTTTCTTTAGGGTGGCGTGTAAACGCGGAAGCGGAGTGTACCGCCATCTCCTCCATGATTCGTGCTGTCTATTCGCAGCAGCCAAGTCATGGGGGCCAATGCACCGGACGGACGTCGATCATGGACCAAGCCGGACAGATAACGTGCTCCGTCGGTGCTCCCCGGCGGGTTATTTCCAGTCGCGTGTTTGATCGTGTAACGATCGAGGTATCCAAGGCGGCGGGAAAACACACAGAGACGCAGAGACTCAAAAACTGAGGGAGAGACTGAGAGGGCAGATTTGTGGGTTGCAAAGAGGAGATGAGCCTGGCCAGTGTTGACATTGGGAGACAATCTAAGCTGTGAATTGTGGTTGAAGCGGTAGAGGACCAGAAGGAGTGAGGCCTTGAGCCAATTACGGCAGTTTTGTTTGCGAGTTTGCGATAATTGATGAGTCGCGGGAGGAAGCGAAAGCGCCTGCCTGTTTGAGGCTGCGGCCAAGAGGAGAGGAATGTGAGACGCCAGAGGCCGAAGTTGAAGAAGGATTCAAATTCCTTGTCCATTGTCCGCAAGGCGGTGGGGGTGATGGTGTACTTGGGTGTTGTTGAGTGAATATATGCTGAAGTCGGAAAAGAAAAAGCGTGTAGAAAGGTGACGGTCGGCAACAGCGCGCCGTAAAAGCCTGAGAGGGTGGGTAATGTGTAGGTAGGAGGTACCTAGGTGGTAGGTAGGTAACGCGACCCCAGCAACTCAAAAGGCAGCATACAAATGCCATTGTGCTGCACTCCCAGCGATCCATGCTGGCTCTATAAATAATTATCAAGACCAATGGCTCCTCTCATTCCCTCCAGCGCCCGCCCTTGCGATATCCACACTTGCGGCCACCTAATTTGTATCGTCTCCAAGAGACCGCCCATCTCCCGCAGCAGTCTTTCCAACATCTCCAACGTTGTTTGCACCCTTGGCAGGTCGCCAGCCATCCCTCCCCGAGACCTACCGCCGACTAAGTCGGCACTTCAACCGCCATTGGCCGGGATCTCTTCGAGATCATCAGCGAATGTCATCTCGCGCTGAAGCCTATCTCTGCGTGCTCGGGCTTCCCCAGCATGGACATCCAGCAGTCTTGTTGCGTCGAAGACGGCGTCGCATACAGCGTTGTTGAGTGCAGCTAAGCTTTCCAGCCGCGTCCTCTCTGTTCGGCACCATTCCTCTTGCTGTACAAGTGTATCGAGGCAGATTGCCGGCCCCCCCCGATCCTGCACATTTGCGTTGGTGTTGTATGGTGGCGGGTTGTTGGGTACTATTTAGCACAATCAATCAACATGGAGCAACCGAGCCTTCTAGCCTTCATTCTACTCGAGACAAAGCTGCCATTCCCTAGGCAACATCACTTCCATCGCTGGTTCAAAAAACACCATGTCAAAAGGATAGCTCCGTTCACTTAGTACATTCATATCTAAGACCTAATTTTCACTTTGGGACGTGTTAATCTGTCTACGCATCAGTCATCCCGGTTGTATACATCAATACTAATTGTTTGCAAAACCTGGTGGCTCCGTGCCGGTTCTGAGCCCCAACCCCTCTCGTCGTGGTGGACATGTGACCATGAACCTGCGGCCGTCAGTCACTCGTATGATAATAACTACTCTAGATATTCTAGATCGGGCATCCAGAAGCCTAAGAGACTAACTGCCTGTCCCCTGGTCTTCTACATTTCGTCGCATATATTTTCGATCATGTTTACATCCGAAAGCCACAACAAGCTTATGCGGGGGTGAAGTTCCTCGAGGGACACGGCGCGCGTCGCGTCATCAATCAACATGTCGGTCACGAAGTGACATCTGGCGCACACCGTCAGATTGGCTTAGATCTCTTCTTCAACTACGTCACCCCGGTGATGCACCTAACGGTGCCCTCCTCCCATCGCCAAATGATCGTTCATAGGCTGTCTAGATCATCTTGCTGGCCTCAAGGATCTTGCTCTTTGTGGCGGTGCGTTTCTTGGTTCTTGGAAGCGCCGAGTCTCTAAGTAGGTAGACGGGTCCGTAAAGGGGTCAGCGCAGAGGAGCTCAAGGGGCATCGGAGGCTTGGACGGCCTGTTCGGCTCCGGCCCACGCAGAGCGTGAAGCTTAGCAGATAATGAGACCGTTCGACGCAGACGGAGCAGACGGCGGTTAAATTAGCATAACGGAGGTAGACGGAATTCGGACCTGCGGGGTTTTTGTAATACATCGTTAGGCAGTAAACCAAGATGGATAAACCTGTACATACATAGCCTCCCGTTTGCAGCCAAGATGCTGCCTGCGGCTAACACCGTGATTATGCCAGTAGACCTACATCAGATGGCCTGCGTGTGCGTGATCCACACTTAGGTTAGAAAGTATAAATAAATACAGAGTAGCTATTTTACGAGAAACTTTGTGGTCTCAAGAGAAAATCAAAATTGAAGAAGGGCTTTCCCCACCAAATTTCAGGATCAAGTTACTCTAGTATAAACCGGTTAGCAAGCCGATCTTTAGGACTATCTCTTGCAAACGGTTTTGACGGGGCTAAACTGCGTTTACGAGACCAAGGCAACAGTTTATGGACGGGTAGAGGTAAAGTGTCATGCAAACCCAGCGGGAACAGGCGTCCAAGGCAATAACAGTCACACAATATACCGGCAAATCCCAGCCAACTCCAATCTCTTCTCAAGAGGCTTATCCAGCCAACAGGAGTAACACACAAACCAAGGCCCTCTCGTCTCTCCCCAAAGTCCCCCCACGGCTTCTTCTCAGCTACTGTTGTCGGCCCTCCGGTCTGTTTCCCATGCCCTGCCGCGCACGGTTAGGGGCGCCTGTGTGAATCTGGACCAGTCAACACACTACGCATCCGGTATTACCCTTTGCTCCTTTTGCTACTTTTCTTGCTCTTGGACTGGGTCTTTGTCTTCGTCTCCAGTATTCCTATGCTCGGTTCACTGCTCGTTTCCGCCTCAGGGTATGCTTGTGTCGGCCCACCCATCAAGCAACAGTGGGGTAACACCGTCTTTTGCCCTCGACGGGCACACACCGCGTCGAGTGTGGGGATGCTAGCCTACGTCGTCAGGCTGGGCCAAGGCCGTGTCTAGAGGTTGCTCCAGTTCGAGCCCCCCAGGAGCTGGCTGCCCTGCGCTCGCTCTTGCTCGCAAGGGAAAGCAGGGACCAAGGGTGATTCTAGGTACGGCTCTGTGGCACGCGACGCGGCATCTGCGGTGTTGGAAAGATCGGAGCGCGCGCAGGACGTATTCTCCATGACGGAGCATGTGGTTTCCGGGCTTTCCAACGAGACCAAGGCCCTCAACACGGTCTCCCTGCGGGTCGCACAGTGATAGTCGGGCGCCGGCAACGATGACGACGACGGTGACGAGGCGGTAGCAACTCAGCCAGGTCTATTGCGTCTTGTATGGCGTTCGGTATACTTGAGTGATTGAGCGCAAAGTTTTGTAGCCATGGTTCGCTTGAGTCAATCTGTTGAGATCTGGGCGGATAGAACTACTCGCTCTAACTCACGATATGCCATTTCGACTCGAGGGGCCGTGCTACTGCTCGAACCGCAACCAATGCCCCCGCGGCCGGCAACTCGTGGCTAGGCTGGGTGCGAGGAGTTACGACACTGGTCAGGGGAATGCCTTCAGCTCGGGGCTTCGGGAGGTGGCGAGTGAGGACAGACACGATGTGCGTGGTACATGGCAAATTGCCCGAGGGATTCCTTGTGTTCTTCCAGGGCCTCTGCTGATTCTGAGATATCCCTGTCCGGGTCATCGTGTTTGTGTCGGTGATGGCGTGCGAAGGCAGTCTGAAGATACGCCTCGTGGGCAAGTCACCGCTGGATCCTCTGACGTTTTTGATCCTGTGACTCCTGTCTCTCAATACCCTGATGTTGTCTCAGCCCAAAACAGCCCAGATTTTGGAGAGCTAGGAAGCAGTTCGAGATCATCCGACGTGCTACAGACCCTATTCGCTTTGGCCAACATCTTGCGAAGGGGGTTGGGCAGTGACAGCATCTGAGTTTTGGAAGTTGGCAAGCAAAAGAGATGCGTTTCAGAGCTCTTTCTGTACTTGATGGGGGTCGAGGATAGTGTGGATGGCTAGAGTGAGGGCCACTAGTGCCTCACGAGCCAGCCCCGCGATCGGAGATATCGCATGACCTATCGCAGGGAAGATGCCGGTGCTGCAATTTCCAATAGTCACAGCGTGGGATTTTGGGGTGGGCGATGAAGATATCGTAGAACCAAATGGCATCTCCTGGTTTTGTTGTTGTCTCTGACGAACAGAGTCGGTCTCTACGAGTGATTACTGACAGCTATCGAATAGCTGGCCTGGATTGCTATAGTCTTATTGGTCTGAGGTTACGTGAGGTCTAGCCGCGCTCGATGGGATAGGCCTTGAAGGCGCTCGCTGCAAATCAAGCCAAAGGTCTGGCGGTAGGCGACGAGAAGATGGGTGGTGCCGGAAGCCTATCGAATGGGGGCGGCCGTGAGACAAGTGTTGGAACAAGCGCGGTCTGAGTCGATAGCAGCAGCAGCGGCTTCTTTAGGACGACCAGCGCATCATAGGCGGTTCGGGAAGAGAGCGGCGGTTGAGGGCTGTAGGGAGAACGGGCGTTACTCAGCAGCGATGAAGCGCAAGTGAAGCATCGCGATGGGTGCGGAATTGAGTCTGGGTAGTTGTCTTATAAGGAGTGCACTTCCTAGGCACTGCAACGCAACATCTGGCCAAACAAAGCCTCGCCTACGGCTTCTGTCTCTGATTCGACATGCCTGATCTTTACATGTCAAGGTTGCATCTCCATGCCGTCCATGTGGGTGGTAATGTTCCCGGTCACGGCCGTATAGCCTGACATGCCTCTGGGCACCCTTTAGGGGTAAGGCTTCTATCCTTGACGGTGGAAATGGGACGGAAAGACTCAAGATCAGGCAAACGGGACAAAAGGATAGCAGTTAGATCGAGGCATACTAGCCTTACCTGCACACCAGCCGGTCTTTAAACCTAGCAAACATTTCTTGATAAGTGCTCCTCTTGTCTCCTTATGACCTTAGAGATAGGGTGGGTGGCAAGCCAGCAACATCTCGTTCAACAATACAAACACCTCCCATCTCGCGCCTCTCGCATCAACCGCATTCAAGCCAAGTTCAAAGGGGCCAAGATTTGCTCCATCAAGATTCGTCCTTCATTCGGGGGTACCGTATTCGCAAGAGTCGCCGCCTGAACCCCTCCATCGCAATTCGCAGCTGTGGTGCCTCTTGTTCAAGGAGGCACTCAGCTTTACATGCAACGTGAAAATACCCTTCACCACCCCACCCAGATTCTTGGTCTACCATCTCTTTCGTGCTGATATCAGGTTTGTGTGTGTCAGAGACAAATGTGACGGCCGATGATGGCTCGCCCATGGGAGACCCAGGTCCGACCTTGACTCGAGTCCCGATGGTGCTGGCCAGCAAACCAAAGGTGCAGTCTCAAGGCCAAGAGTGTGGCAGGAGCTTGGAACAGAACGCAAGCTGGATCCAGGGCAGCGTGGTCGCGCCAACCCATTTGTCTGTAGTGAGGAAGAAGGTAAGTAGGACAGGTAGTGTAATGACAGCTAGAAATGCTTCAGAATGCCCAGCAGATGGACTTACGTCAGGACAGGCGGAGTGTGTCATGTCGACTGTCGTGGCCGTCAAGCTCCAGCCCAGTGTGCCCTCAAGGTCTTGTTGAGTCTATAGGCATCTCCTACACCGTCGTCTTCATCGCTATCCTTGGACCCATGATGCAACTGGAACGGCGTAGGGTTAACAAAGTATGTCGTGGTAATGTAGTGAGAAAGGTCCCGAGACTTTGAGGAGTGTTTATTGCGCCGTGGTCATTGATCAGGATCCATCCGGGGCCAGAACGAATCACTCATTCACATGCACGATGGGTTGCTGATATCCGGACACGAGAACTAAATCTCGAATTGAGTAATTGAACATTAGGGTCTGGGCCCTACCGGGAAATAATCTGGCAAAACGAGCGGTTATGGGTGGTGGCCGAGAACAGACGGCAAACGTCGAGGTGGGGGAATAGGGCGACAACGGGTCTAGCGGATGACAGGACAATTCCAGAGGCTAGTGTATCTATCCATGTTGATGCTGGGGATGATATCGACCAGCAGGTTCCGAGCCAGAACATTACAGATGGTCGAGAGCTGTGAACACGCCAGCGTGTCGGCCAAGAAACTGCTGGCGAGGAGCAAGTCAGGCGAACCACGCCCATCGCACGTCTAGGAACAAGAGGCCGAGGGAGCGCTCGTCACAAGATGCTTGGAGAGGAAGGAGAGACGCGCCAACAAGCGTGTTTATATCTAATGTATATGGACGTCTTTTGAGAGCGGGCCGCAACGTCGCAAGAGAAGAGGAGAAATAGAAGAGACAAGGTGGATTATTAATTCGAGACTACTTAAACACTGGCTGTAGTAGTTTCCATGGCTTGTAGACGGACGAACTGACAGACAGAGACGGACAGGATGTGTGGAACTGATATCGGGCAGCCCGTACCTATTCGTGCAAAGGTCGTCGCAATGTTGTGTATCACAAGAGGACCTGGGTGGTGATTAGCATGCACTATGCGACATCGGCTTCGAATATTCAATACCAAACGTAGTGCCATGGTCGTTTGACGTTGAGCAGGACGAGTGCGTCACGTAGATAGATGCACCCCATTGCATCGACAAGCCCTAGGTATTCGGCTTGGCGCCGCTGCGCTGTGACACGGCGTGAAACGGGACGCGCGCAAAGAAGTGTTAGGTGTATTTGTTTGCATCCATTCTTCGTTTGCGCCGACAGTTCTACGTCTGTCTGTGGTAGCGTGCAATAGGCATCTTTAGCACAAGTGCCTTGTACCAAGGCCAACAGACATTTGGCGACCATGCCGTCATCTAGCGAAGCCCCTCGATGGCAGAAGAGTCAACAATGGAACGGCATAGGGACCGGCGGCAGCTTTTGAGCGCATCGGGCCCCGCCTTGTCGATAAGAACCCCCGCCCTCCAATTTGTAGCGCGGCATTTTGCGTAAATTTGTCGTCGAGTTTCGACAAGCGTACCAGGGCACCACACCAACCAGGCTGTTGGTACGTATGGACCTCAAGGCCGCCATGAGGAGTGGTGTGTGGACGAGGTTTTTCCGTCACGCGTCATCTATCCCCATGTTGAAGCACAACTAAGTATGCACAAAACTATCGAGGATGCCTTCCAACGTGTAGGTGCTCAAACAGCTTGAGCAATCTCCAGCGGAGTGTTTTGTTGTGCAGGTGTTGTAGACAACGGGGTCAAAGGAGAGAAAGGGAGGGTATGTCTCTTGCGGGCGGGAAATATCGGGCTGTAAATGCAACAACTAGTTAGCTTGCTATCGTTCTAACCACCTCAGCCGGCGGTGCTGCGGCGGCGATGTGAGGGAAACAATCTGACTCAAGCGTTTAGGGACAACCCCAAGTGGTTCGCCAGTAATCCCCATCTTGGCCACAAACCTGACGAGAGCAAGGGCATGTTTGGCTTGGATGTATCCACAAGCTTCTTGGAAATACCCTTGGCTTGGATCGTAAAACGGAGAACATGTTGCTCGGTGACGACAGTCCCAGCCCAAGACACGACGTGTCGTTACGGAGGGAGGGTGCTTGATGTCGAACTGGCTGCCAAGTTAGTCATGGTCGTCTTCGGTGACAGTAGTATACTCTGCTGGCGATTCTCTTGACGGGGTGTTTCTTCAGCTTTGTGCTGGTCGGCCGAGTGGTTTGAATGGCTCGAGTGGCATCGGTTCGTTCTGCGTCGCTTGTGGGGGGGGGGGGGGGGTCTGGCCTTGTTGGAGACATGGTATCGGGAGTCGGCTAGAATGGGCAATTGATTGGCGGCTAGGAGGGGTGGATGACGAGACCTGAGTTGAAAAAGGTTGCAATGGTTTGATGAAATGGATTAGGTATTTACCTTTGCTGTGTTGATGACGTCTAGGTAATCTTATCATCTTATCAGACCCCCTCCACCTTATCACTTGCCATCGGAAGTTCCGATTCTGCGTGGGTCTGATTACGTCATGTCGGAAATGCATCCGACAATTATCCAGCGGTACTGCCCTGTGGCTACAGCGGGTCACAGTGGAGGTTGAGATAGGTATTCGACACCAAGCGTCTTATCGGACCCTCTAAGTGGTACTGAGTACAAAGTACTACTTTAGGACCAAATCCCCGTCAATAGACGCCAGGTGCAACGACGACGTGTCACAGGCATAGACTGATGACGCTGACATTTCTGCCGCGTTGAGTGTATATACCCTAGGAAAAAACAGTCAGGACTCAACCAGGAAGCAGCAGCAGCAGCAGAGTTCGTCTGCCTGAGCAAGTGCAACCAAGCCTCTGCGTCTGGTGCTACATTGCTGTCATAATAGAGATCCATTGCTAGGACCTTTGATTCCCATGATTCCTACGCCTATCCCCACAGCCTATACGCTGAAGCAAGACCGCATTAAGTAGTATCCCTGAAGTCATAGCGACCTGGTCTTGTCCACCAATACGGCCACCTAATAAAAGGGAGCAACACCCTCTTTCTTGGTATATCATCTTTTGACCGGCAGCGACGGCCCTCTCTCGTTTCATTTCTCAAACTATGGCACCGCATCCTCATAAGTACAGTCATCCCGAAGCGGAGGGTAGCTATAGATAGAGCCCGCATCACCTCCGTAAGACAGGGGGCCCTATCTAAAAGCCACACAAAGCATTCAGTGTAAGAGGTTTAAATGTACAAGGCAGGGGAGGTATCAGATGCATGAAAAGGTAAAGCTTCGAGCATTAAGTGTATTCAGGATGGGTTGGCTCTATTGTGCAGGCGGGAGCGTCCTAAGAAACCAGTTCCGAAATACCGTCTGGCTCCACGTCCTCAAGGCTCTCAGCATTGCCAGGATCTTGTAACAGCCAAGCAAGGTATTGGAGGCTCCGTCCATCCGGAACGACAGCGATTGAATCAGTTCCTTTCAAGAGCAGAGCTGTTAGCCAAAGATGTAAAGGAAGATTTTGTAAAGGACAAGGTGTTCACTCACGATGCGATCCATCCTCTCCACGGCGAAGAGGAGCTGCCATGTGGACCCCAAAACGAAAACCAGCGGCAGGGTGATACCCAGCGGTTCGTCGGAGCCGATCAGCTGTCTCAGCCGCAGGATCTGCGCGGATGCCCAGACGGAGAGTTGCGCCTTTGCCATGTCCTCGGAGCCGTCGTTCTTCTTAGTTTCGATGCTCACGGTGATGGGCGACATACTCAGCGGGCCGTATTCCGTTTGGTTGATGGACTGGGGCGGTTGAGGGAGCCTCCTCCGCCTCGTGGCTTTCGTTGGCGACGAGAAGACGTCGCCGTCATTGGAGGAGGATGCGGCCGACGATGATGCGGCAGCGCTGCTGCTGCTGCCGCCGCCGAGGGTGGCGTCTGGCGCCCATCTCTGAAGTCTGACGGCGTTGCGGGCAGCACGCTCGATCTCGGCATCGTTGATGGTCATGCAGTAATCCACCATTTTGGCTTCAAGATCGACACCGTCACTGAGATGTTGCGGCACGCAAGCCGCAGCGATGGTGGCTTGTGTTGTGTTCGAGACGCTGACGAGGCATTCGTCTTCACCGCCGTCCGAGTCGTCCTCCACCCTGTCTCTCTCGATGGCGATGGCGAGAAGCTGCGAGTGAACGCGGTCGTTCCAGTGCGCTTCGGAATGATTCTGCACAATGGCCTTTTCCGTGTCCTTGACCACCCAATCCAATGCCGCCATCTCTGCAATGAGACTGGAGGCGCTACGCGTCTGGTCCACGTCATCAAAGTTGTTGTCTTGGAGGGGTATGCCGAATGGTCGTGCTGCCGACATGGAGGCATGGACCTGCTCGCGTATCGACCCGGGCACAACGGCAACACCCATCATGATTTTTTGCATCTGCTCGCACAGCATCTTGATGTCGTCGGGTGCCTGGCCGTGCTTCAAAGAGACGATCTTGACCGGCCGCTGGGCCCACCCCATGCTCGCCATTCCCTTGATGGGGCTCCGCGACCTTTTGCTACCGGACTCGGACGGGTGTAGCGACGGGACGCTTGTAGTGGCGGTCGTTGTGGTCCGGTTCGGCTGGCGAGAGATGGCTGCCGTGTATGTCGAGGCCGAAGCGGAAGAAGACATGGAAGATGCGGGCAGGGGGAATGAGAGCGACCGG
Source organism: Colletotrichum falcatum (assembly GCA_019425465.1). Taxonomy (NCBI): domain Eukaryota; kingdom Fungi; phylum Ascomycota; class Sordariomycetes; order Glomerellales; family Glomerellaceae; genus Colletotrichum; species Colletotrichum falcatum. The sequence goes on along the minus strand of SWKJ01000045.1, from coordinate 318,896 downwards.
GTGGGCAGCTCGATGTTTTCGTGTTCCCGGCGGGCTTCGACACCGGTCGTCTTTTTCGTCGGTCTACGCGCAGCCTTTCCTAATCTCTCCTTGACCTTGGGCGTAGGCGAGCCGAGGCCCGACTCTGTCGCGTCGATGCTTCGGCTGCTGGAGCTGGTGGTATTGTGTGGTGTCGAGGGTTCGACGTCGTGGCCGTGGCCGCCGGCGGCTCTCCTGCGACTCCTGCTGCGTGTGGTTGGACCGTCCATGTGTGTCTTTTCGGGGTGGCAAAGCGAAACTCTGCATTTGAATCGGGCTTGGTCGGGTGATGACGCCTTTCGCTTTAGACAAGTCGAGGGACTGGGAGATTGGCGTACGGAGGAGGGTTGTCGTTCGCTGGCGACGGAAACGTCCTCGAGCCAGGCAGAGACGATTGCGGCTTGTGAACGGTCCCACATTGAGCTGAAGTCTGAGAATATGCGGCGATGAATGGGTAGTACTTAGCTACTGCCGGCAGTGGTTGTTGTTATATTCATCAATTTCGAGGGTCGGGAATTTGACAAGGGGTGATTACGCACGACGCCGACGCATTGTTTGCTGCTGGCTGTGCTGCTGTGACCATGGTTGGCGGGGCGACCGTCATCGGGTAGGGTGGGGCCGCTCAGATGTGGCGTGGCACGCCTTGGAAGCGAAGAGGCTTGCTGTGGCTGAGCTGGTGACGGGGCTATATTTATCCGGGACAGGCGGACCGGCAGCGGATTTACTGACCGATGTGTATTAGGTAAGCTGTTGAGGCGCGCTATCCATGTAACTGTTCAAGTACCTACCTATATATACCTACGCCGCAATAATAATCCTTGTTTGAGTTATTAATGGTTAGACACGCGTATTTCGCGCTGGAACAGACCTTGGGGGTAAAATGCCATCGGAGTTTGTACTTTTGGGTGGTGAAATTCATCCCAGAAATGCAGCCGACACTTGTGTGTAGATATTGAAGTGTGGGTCATGGATGTGCGATCGGGCGGTCTGGGCGATATGGATTAATTGACCAATAATAGGTAATGCCGCCGGAGAAATGTCGGCAGCATATTCAGGATAGATATCCCCACCCAAATAAGGAAATACCGATATCACGTGCATTTCACCCAACGGATGCTAACTCTTCTCAGGTAAAGTACAGTCAATACCTAGCTTCTTATTAGCCTTAATCCCGGGTGACAAGCTGCTATGGCCCGCGCGCCAACCACGCCATCATCTCCACCCCTTTCTGCAACCTGTTCGAGGTACTCAACTCGACAGAGCTGTCCAAGACCTGGGAGCCGCCGCCGCCGCTCGATTACCGCGATGGTAATGACACAACCTCCTTTCTGTGAGCCCGGGGAGACGAGCTCTCCAACGGTGCCGGGAATGGGAACAGCACCACGGGAAACATACGCTACTCTGTCCCAGCCGAGCTCTTCGAGGCTATACCCCTCCTCTCCAAAGACTCAAGTGCGTCCGACGACATAAGCCCGAGTCACTATGACACCGCCGCCTTCGTGGGTGATATCCAGGCTAGGTTAAGACCAAAAGCAGACGACACGAACACGATGTCTCTCATCCTCCGGCATGGCTCGGGACTGGACGCTGGCATCGAGGATCCTCCGTCGGCCTTCCGGTTATTCCGACAACATCTTCAGGTTTGCCCAGTCCTCGCGCGGGAATCAGAGCGAGTAAGGGCTGTGCAAGAGAGCCGCTGCGAGCGACTGGTGGATGGCGTTTATGCCGCATAGGGGTTCCACCCCGTTTGGGCCCTCGGGATACGAGGAACGTCAAGGACATTGGTGCTAAAGGTAAGTAGTTAGCTTGATCTGAGCTCCCGCATTGCTAGAGACATAACACATACAGACTAACCGTTTTTGTTGCTGCCCAGGTGATGGAAAGGCCGACGGTACGCCATCAACAAGGCCATATCAAGCGGTGGACGATGCGTTGATGGCATCTGCACTGGCTGCATCATCTACCCGGCGACGGTGTACTTCCCTTCAGGTCGAGTTTTGTCAGCCTGGGCGTCATCACCCTTGATGTAACAACAAGGCTCCTGAGGCTGGCCCATCTATAATCCATAGACGAATCTATTGACTGGCGCCTTGCTTAGGTGTACACGGGAGAATCTTTACAATGATTAACTTCAATCATAGTCTCTTCTCATTTGCATCAAACTGTACCCAGCCCTTGTCCCATGAACCGGCGCTGATCGGGTTACGTCAGGTATCTTAATACGGACAACTGCCTTCGCAGCATCCGCAACCTGATTGTCGATATTCGTCCCACTCCCGCATGGGCTCAGGTCTGCAGCATTCACTGGCAGGTTGCCAAGGGCAAGGCTCTCGAAAGCGTCCACTTCTACATGGTCAAGCCCAAAGATGACCGACCGCTCGACAACCAAGCACGTGAGATGGTGCCTCGCAAATGTACAGCAAACATGGGTCTTTGTCCCTGGCTGGCTGGCTCGGCGTAGGGGTGGGTATCTACATCAAGAATGGCAGCGGCGGTGTCCTGCCTAACCTTTACTTTGTCGGCGGTAAATTCGGGTGACCCCAAGTTGCCTGGCCGCACACGGCTTGAATCTTCAACCTGTGGCGTCGGACTAATTGGGTTGACAGCGCGTACACGGGTAACCAGCAGTTCACGGCCAGCGGGCTCTACTTCCGGGATGTCGAAACGGCCATCCAGATCCACTGGGATTGGGGATGGACCATGCAGGACATCGCGATAGACAACTGCATCGTCGGCATCGCAATAGTCGGCGGCGCTAGCGGCGTGAGAGCATATGAACCCCCCTTCTTAACCCATGCGTGATGCTGACCTTCTTCAGTCGATAAGTACCGGCCAGGACGTCGGTTCGCTTCTGGTGACAGACGTGTGGATAAGCAGCGTCAAGCTGGGAATCTCGAGGTCGGTGCTCTCGGACAACTCAACAGCCCTGATTCTAAGCAGCTCGGTCTTCACCAACGTCGGAACTATTATACAGGATAAGACCCAAAATCGGGCGCTGATTGCCGGTGCCTCCAGGGCTAGGGATGTCCGCTCCTTCGGCCTCGGCAGGGTCGTTTATGCCAACGGCAGGACGAAGTTCCTCGGCCGAGGGGCGCTTGAGGCGCCGTCCGGGGCGCGTCCCTCATTACCGGGTCCCAAAGCAACCTCTTTACAAGCAGACGTCCTAAGTACAACCGCATCAGCCGTATTGAGGCTATAGACGCCAAGGGTAGCGGCGCGCGCGGCGATACGTGGTGAGAGAACTCTCTTCCACTCCTTTAATATGTTGTTTCTTGACCCGATTGACCACACTACACTGGACCAAACTTGAACCGACCGACTAACGCACGTCCTTTTCCACAGAAGCCCATTTCCGCGTTGGCGGAGCTGCTGGCACCAGCCTCGCAGCCAGTGATTGCCAGAAACTAAGCGCCAAGGTCAACAACAAGTGCATGGCAGCATCACAGTTATCTGCGTACCTCGAGAACGTGTGGATGTAGGCTGCTGATCATGACTTGGACACGCGAGACCATGCCCAGGTCAACGTCTACGCCGCCCGGGGTTTGCTCGTCGAGAGCAAGGGGCCAACGTAGCCATGGGAACTTCAGTCGAGCACTGCGTGCTGTACCAATACCAGTTGAGCGGCGCCGATAGTTAACATTGTCATCGGCCTCATCCAAGCGGAGACGCCCTACCTCCTGTCCGTCCCGGCAGCCCCGGCCCCGTTCGCGACTGGCGCGCTCCCCAACGACCCGACATTCCACAACTGCAGTCCTATCTCCAAGACCTGCGGTGACTTGTGAGCCCTCCGGCACGTGGACTCTGAGGCGATCCATATACTCAGCGCGGACCTGTACTTATTCATCTTCCGTTATTACGATCAGCTATGCATCAAGTCGGGCCCCTACGACTGCTAGGATAAGATCTTGTACGTAGAGCAGTGCTTTAACGCATGGCTATATAACCTTGTGGCCCTTAGTAGCATCGAGATAATTAGCTTACTTAGAGGTAAACCTACGCCCGGTAAGCTAGACCGGAACGGCTTCGCTTTATTTATCCTCACCTGGCTGCAGCAGCTTACTATTAAGCGTAACTTTGTCAGCTACTAGGTGCACGCCGAAGTAAGTAGATAGAGCCCGAGTACCACGGTATCAGGCCCGACGAGGTTAACGTCAAGTCTGCCTGCGACCAACGCCGGCTACACGCAGTCCATCTCGGACTGGCTAAGGGCCGTTGACGTCTACTGTGCCGGCTCTAGGTGGGATGACGGCGCGAGCCCGGGTGGTCTGGGCTTTTTTGTCTTATACGACATTGACGAGACGTTTCAAGAGAACAGGATGAGCGGCAAATACTGTAGCAGTGAGTTTCTCCGGAATATCTGTTCCGTTTGACCGCCCATGTGTGTGTGTGCTTATGTGTTTCCAGCTCATATCTAACAAGTCCCAGACGAGTTCAGAGGCGCCGAGACCATCAAGGATTCGCCTGATGAGGAGCTCTTCTCAGACTACAATCTCGAACGTCTCAAGATAATACATACCAGCCTATATCCCGTCTACGGAAGGACGCCGTTCTACCAGGACGCCCTCAAGGCCGCCGTGTCGCGCTGCTCCCTTGGATCCCAGCCTACCACGGCTAATAACTCTCCGTTCCCAGTCGTCACCACCGAAACCGGGCTCTGTCTCTCTAACGTGAAGCATACCACTTAGTTAAGAGACAAGTGTGACTCCCTGTCCCTCAAGTATAACGTCTCGCCTGCCGCCATCTTTGCCGGCAACAGAGACATGCTTGACTGCGCCGATGTCGTCCCCGGGGTGTGAGTCTGTCTGACCCTGCAATGCAAGACGTACACGCTTAAGGCTGCCGATTCCTGCACGGTAATTCAGCTTGTCACGAGCATAGGTCGGTACACCATCCGCGACCTCAACCCGTGGATCGAGCCAGGGTGTGCGGGAACCTCCAGGAGGCGGACCAGACCCTCGGCTGAGTCCTCTGCATCTCGCCCTCCAGCGGGGCCTACGACCGCGAGGGCACTGGCGACGACGCCGACCCTGCGTACTACGAGTTCGCGGCCGAGGCCTTCAAGCCCCCAAGTGGCGGCGCCATCATCGCCGCCGGCACCACCAAAAAGTGGGGAAACCGGTTCAAGGTGAGCATGGGCGACGACTGCGCGCGAGTCCTGGCGATGTACCACGTCGGCCTCGACACCTTCTTGCTCGCCAACCCGTCCGTCTCGCGCGAGAACTGCACCTGCAACCTCGTCACGGGGCTCACATACTGCAGCAACCCTACGTGGGACTTCCTCGCCGCGGGCGCCGCCGAGATCCCGAAGCACTGACGCTTCGGGTGCTTTGCCCGCAACGTGACGACGACCTCAACGTCCAGGGAGAAGGAGGCTGTCCTGCGGCTAGCCAAGGGCACCGACGACCAGCATATAGCGCCGATTAGGTGCAAGATGTTTTGCCGCATACAGTGGTCTAACATCTTTGGCCTCAGGGGCGGCAGCACGTGCCTCTGCGACACGCTCCTGCAGATGGACAGTCAGCTCCTGGACGACGCAAAGTGCGGCACCCCGTCCAATGGGAATACCTTCGAGTCGTGCGGCGAGAAGGGCGCCATTGAGGTGTACGGCCTCGACGTCGAGTTGGTCAGCGTTAAGTGCTTCCACTAGGAGAGCGCCCCGCAGTGCGTCGTCGTGGGCGGCGAGAAGCGACAAACAATGCCGTGGTGTTTTTGACGAGATATAGAAGTGCCATGGCCTAGATAATACATCCATCTGGCGGGGGCCTGAGATAACACCGTTACCTTACCTTGGCAGGTAGGGACGGCGCCTTAGCGCTTCAAAACGTTTGCTTTATTTAGTCCTATAAATACCACCTGCTTAGCACCGTAGGCATTGCCTCAACCTCTGAGCTGGAGAGAGCCGTCCCCGGATGTGCAAGCGGCATCGGCGCTCTGTGCCATGATATTCTGGACATCGTGAAGGTGCGCAAGTTGCTAGCCGTGTTGCAATAATACCTGCATTGAATATTCGTGTGTCTGTTGAGCAACGCGTCGGAACTGTGACAATAGTTATATTGATTCCAGGATCATTGCCAGCATTGAAACTAGAAACACAAAAGTGCAATGCAACATCCAGTTTTCTAAGAACAATTGAAAGCGCCCAGACTTTTCTTCGCTTCTAAAAATGCAGGCAAATCCTTCATTGCTTCGCCCAATGCCTCACGCTCTCGGTGGCCTGCTCATATCTAGCGAGTTCCAACAGCATCCCACTCAAGCGCTCGGCACAGACCCGGAGAATCACGATGCTGGCCCCTCCCAAGGGGTAATAGAGAGAATCGTCCAAAGCGCGCAACACGAAAGCTTCCACAACCCCTGGCGGTGCTATACTGTATGCACTTCTCTCGATGGCGGCCATTGCATCGCGGCTGGCTTAAACGTCTTCGTCCAGAAGGTTGTCTGCGTCGCTATTCTGAACCTTTCGCCACTCGGCCAGCATGAGGCTCATCGGCTTCAAGACCTTGTACATGGGCCTCGCCTTCCAATCTGCCAGACAAGACAGAAGGTCGTAATGATTGTTGACCGTCTTGATGTGCTGCACCATCTATATCCCAAGCTGGATGGCTAGATTTTGAATGCGCGCGACCAGCTCCTCGCCCCGTGCTGCCGCTTCCACCAGGATATGGTGCGCTCGTATTCCTTTCAGCGCTGCAGAAGTACCGACCCTGTCCTTGAAGAGCTGCATACAGTCTGCGTTGGTGAGAGACGCGAGTGAGTGTTTAATTATTTCGGTCGGAATAGCGGCGGGCGAGGACAAGATCCAGCAGCCAAAAAGCCTTCTCAGGTTCGTTGTGTCGGTTTGCTCTAGCTTAGTTGCATTCAAAAGCTCGTAGGCGTTCGCGATTACGTGCACCCCGCAGTGAACAAGGTTTGTCTGACGCGAGCACTGTAACACTCCCTTGTTAGTAATGCTAAACAATCTACTGAGCTTGATGTGAGCTAACCTACATGTCGGTAGGAAAAGTTTACGTTGAATTCGGCCGTATCCAAAGGAACATGAGACAGCCACCGAAGAACTACCAGAATAAGTTACTTATCCTGCTTAGATACTAAGGGCGCGATCGGCATTTCTAGCAAAACCCCAGTATCAGCCGTACTCCGGTAACAAAATACATAGGGGTAAAGTTAGTTAAGATTTAATGCAACGTAAAAGTATAATTTACATAATGTACTCTAGCTACCCTTGGTTTTACATAAATCTTTACTACCTTCCCTTTTCTACATAGTAAATAAGGTTTCTTCCCCCTTATTTTTATTATTATTACTACCTTAGATTATTTATTTCTATAATTTATTACTATAATTAATTACTATAATTATTTTTTATTACTTTACTACTATAAATTTATAAATTAGTAACTTTAACTCTTCTAATAGTAATTATACTAAAGAAAGTTTAGTTTTTATTTAGGAGTTAACCTTAGCTTCTACTAATAGTAAGAGAAAAACCCTACTATATTAGTTATTAAGAAAGCTAGTAAAGCGTAAGTAATAGCCTAATAAAGAGGGGGTTAATAAAGAGGAGGTTAATAAAGAGGGGGTTAATAATAATAATATTATTTAAGATATTATTAAAGTTATTAGTAAGTCTAATTCTAAATTTAATCCTAAATCTAATACTAAAATTAACTAATAAAAAGTTAGGAGTAGTATTTTACCTTTCCCTAAGGATACTTAGTAGTTTACTAGTTAATCTTAAAGAAGAACTTAAATAGTTTAGACTATAGACCTAACTATACGCTTTATAAATAAACTTATTATCTTTTATTAAAAGAAAAAGCTTAATATAAAAAAGGCTACTATATAAAAGCTAGTATTTAAAAGTCTTATAGTAAAAATTAATTTAGAGTCTTAGTTTACTAATCCTATTACTAGTATATAGGTAACTAATAAGTATAATACTAAGAAAAAGAGGTATATAATTTAGGCCTCTATTACCTATAAGTTAGGTAATATATATAATAATAATAATAGTATAGTCCTCTATAGTAATAAGGTAAAAGAAAGGTTTCTAAGTAACTACCTAAAGTATAACTAGGTTTTTAAGAAGGGATTAAGACTAACTTTTATATACTAAGAGATATAAGGTACTTATATTAGAAAAGGTAATAGGATATAGTTAATTAAAGAGATTTTATCTTAGTAGTAAGAATTTAATTTACTTAATAAGGATACTAAAGAAGATAACTTTAATAATAAAGACTTAGAGGATTTATAATAAAACTAGCCTTAAATAATACTATTATAGTTATTAATATTATTTCTTAGTATTTTAACTATTTTATGCTACTAGTAGTCTTAAAAAAAAAAACTATAATAGTATATCCCTTTAACTAATAGTATATTAGTAAAAAAAAGACTTACTACTACTAAGTTAAACGTATACGTTAGTTAATTAATCTAATACCTTAGTAGCTAATATACTAAAAGTAAAAAGGAAATATTAAAGCTTAAGTTAAAAGAAAAGTAAAGAGAAAAAAATTAACTATTATAGTATAAGATTAAGGTAGCTATAGTAATAAAGGATCTTATAAAGTTTAAAAATAAACTTAATTATAAGGTATTTTTAGTTATTTTATATTAATTAATTAAGAAAGATAAAAAGGTAGTAATATTATAAGTAAAGTATTAAAATTTACTTCTAAGTAATAAGCTAAAGAAGGCGTATTATATAGAGGTCTATAAGGAGGAAACTAAGGAGGTATAATAAGGTATCTTATTATTTATAATAATCTTTTATAGTAACCCTTTACTCTCTAATTTATAATTTCTTATATAGCCTTCCCTATATTAGCTTTCTTTAACTCCCTTTTCTTTTTTTACTTTTCTAGAAGAGCCTTTCTCTATATAGTAGTTAGGGTAGTCTTTCCTTTACTTTAACCTATCTTCTCCTAAGAGGGAGGGGGGGGGGATTAGTATAGGTAAGTATTTAAAAGCCCTTTAGAGGAGCCTAATTATAGTACTAGTTGTTACCTATTAGCTTAGTAGCTATAAGAATAAACTTAACGTAATTAAGGTCCTTCTTTATAATTATAACTCTCTTAGTATAGAGAGTAGCTAGCTAGAGAGCTAGAGAGAGATATTATTAGTAACTATTATAGTAATTAATTATAGTAATTAGAATTACTTACCCTTAAATATTATAGTAAGATAAGTCTTAGAGACTTCTTAGAGGGTAAAAATAGTAGACTATTAAAAGTAAATATTATATCTTTAGAAAAGATCTACTATAATCTCTTTATAAAGGCGTTAGAATAAGGCCTTCCTTATTAAGAGATTAATAGACTTTTAGTATTAGTAAATTTCTTAAATAGTAATAGCTAGAAATTAATTAGTATTATAGTAATTAATTATAGTAACTATATACTTACTACTAGCCTTCTAGCGCCTTCTCTTAGGTATACTACTTAGAGTCTTCTTAGTAGTCTTCTTATTATTCTTCTTAAGGGCCTTTTAAGGTTTTTTCTTTAGTAGGGCCTTTCTTATAGACTTACCCCCCTTATTTAGGGGTTTATTTTTCTAACCTACTAGTATTATAATAGCTCTAGATAGATATTTAGTAATTATAAAGAATAAAATAAGAAATAATAACTTACTATATAAAAGGTTATTAAGAATAGTTATTAGAGAGAAGAAAAATAAAAAAAAAGGTAAAGTTATAAATAGGTTAAAAAAAAGTAAAAGTAAGGTAGCTATAAATTATAATTAGTAAGAAGGTATAAATAACTCTATAACTTTTTATAAAGTAAAGATAAAAAATTAAAACTTTAATATTCTTACTATATTTTATATATTAACTTAGAGTACTAATTATTTTTTTATTCTCTTAAAAAAAAGTTATTACGTTAAAATTAGGGTAGGTATACCTAGGGGGCTACTTTTTTATTTTACCTTTTTACCTTTTTTCTTTTTTTTAACCTTAATTTTACTTTTATAATAATAATAATAATAATAATAATAATAATAATAATACTACTAGTAGTAAGAAATAGTAGTAACTTTATTTTATAAGTAAATAATATAATACTTTTATTTCTTTTTTAAAGCTTATAACTAACCTTAGTTTAGTTTTATACTACTAAGGATGTCTTCCTCTTAACCTACCTAAGGTTTATTTATAGTAATTAATTATAGTAACCTAGCTAATAGTTTTTTAGGCTACCTACTAGGCTTTAGTACTAGTATAAAATAGAAGGCTAACGATAGCTACTCTAATAACGCCTATACTAAAAAGGCTTATAACTATATTTAGGGGATATCTAATAATATAAAAGAGCTTAAGTAGGCTAAAAAGTTATTTACTACCTAAAAGAATTATAAGCTTACTACCCTTAAGAAGTCTTAAGTGTATATTAATAGTATAGCTTCTAAAAAGGCCTCTCTAAAGGTAAAAGTAATTAATAATATTACTACTATAGCGTAAGTATTATCTTAGTCTTTTTTTTTTTATTTTTAATTATATTAATATATTATAGGAAATTAAAAGGTAACTATCTAAGAATAGTTACTAGTTAACTTAGCCTTTAATAAAGCCCCCCTAGTAATTAAGCTCCTATTTAGGTTAATAGAGAGAATTAACCTATTAAGATTAATAATAATAATAATAACTAAGAGAAAATACCTTTTAATAACGTTAAAGAGTAAGTTAAAGAGATACTTACTAATCTTAAAGACTACTATAACTTTAATATAGATACTTCTACTACTAAGAGTATTAATTTTAGTTAAGAGTAGTAAGTATATATAGCTAGACGTTAGGAGGTAAGTAAATACTAATTACTATAAAAGATTACTATAAATAACTAATAATTTTAGGAAATTCTCTCCTCTTAATACTACTAGCTTACTAAATACTAGTATACTACTCTTAAGTAGCTTTTTATAAAGCTTTATTACCTTAGAGTATTACCTACTCTTTATTTATAAGTTACTTTAGAGGAGGGCTTCCTCTATCCTAGTAAAAGTATTCTAGTTATAGTAGATATCTTTATAAAAGAAGAGTTTTTTCTCTAGTTAGTCCTTACTAAATTTAATAAGCTACCTACTTTAAAGGAAGAAAAGCTTCTAAAGGTAGTAAAACGCTTTTACTAAAGAAAGAGGTATTCTATTTATTAATACTAACTAGTAATTAGTTAGTAGAGTAAAGGCTAGCTTTATATAGCCCTAACTTATTACCTAGCTTATAACTTTAAGCTAACTATTAAGTAGCTAATTTAGGAGGTAGGTAGCTCTTTTATTACTATAACTAATTACTATAATAGTATTTTTATTAACTTATATCTCTAGGTATAAGGATTTTTTACTTTTTTACCTTTTAAAGAGAAACTTCTCTTAGGCCTAGCTAAGCTATAGGAGGGGATTAATATTAATTTAAAGGTAACTATAGGATTTTTTTTACTAATAATAGAGGCTTTTTAGCCTTTATAGAAGCTACTACTACTTTATTTTTAGCTTTAGCTACTAATAGGTATATACCTAACCTCTTAGAAAGGGGTTTTTAGTATAGCTTATAAGGTTATACTAGTATATAACTTTAAGTTTATTAGAGAGTTAGTTTAAGACTTTTAGAGGGGGTAGGGATAGATTATAGTAATTAATTATAGTAATAACTATTTCTTATAAGCCTTCTAATACTACTATATTACTTTTTTTATTTTTATTTAAATTTAACTAGGACTTTAACCTAGGTACTACCTATTAGCCCTTTTAGATACTTTATCTATATCTATATTAAGTAATTTTATTAGATTACTTAAGTCTCCTTTATCCTCTAGATAATATAGTAAGAAATTATAGAGACCTATTACTATATATATAATCTTTACTTATATATTAAACTTATACTCTAGTAGTAAGTAGGTAATAATCCTCTACTTCCTCTTAAGATAACTAAATACTTACTTAATAATAACTTAAAAGTAACTATATTATAGGTTATATAGTTCTCTAGCTTTTATAAGTAGTTTATTTATAACCTTATAATCTTATAAATAATATTAAGTATTAAAATAAGGGATAATAATACTATTCTATCTACTAAAGCCTATATCTCCTAGAAAATATTAACCTTTAGGTACTTTAAACCCTTAACTATAGGTAAAATTAATTAATAAAGTATTATAAATTAACCCTTTAGCTCTAGTAAGTATATATAAAAAGCTCCTATTAAAATAAACTATAGTAAAAATATTTTAAAATATAGCTCCTTTCTAGCTATACTACTTTTATTACTACTTTTTAAAGATATATACGTTAATAAGAGTATAATTAACTATACTAATATACCCTATAAAGAACTTACTTAGCTTCTTATTCCCCTCTATTTCTATTAAAGCCTTACCTTCTCTAGGTAGTATAATATATATATAATAAAGCTATATAAAATATAGTAAAACCTTATTAAATATATATAATACTATTAATTAGCTAATTTTAAAGAAATAACTAATAATATATTATCTAAGGGTACTACTATAGGATAGTATAAAAAGGTATATAAGTACCTTTTACTTAAATAGGAGGTATTTTAATAATTATAATAGTATATTCTTTAAAAGCTATCTTAATAATACTTAAAATTACTATTTACCTATATAAAAAAGGTATTAAAAGCGTTAATTTAAACTAGAGAGAAGCTTTTAGTAAATTTAATATATAGTTATTTAACTACCCTTATTAATAACCTCTTTTTTAATAATACTTTTTTTATTAGCTATAATATAATTATATAATAATATAGTAGTACTAATAGTAATAAATAATAAAAGCTACTTAGATTTTATAATAAATAAATATTTATAGTAATTAATTATAGTAATTAAGGGTAGATAGTAAAGTTTAGTAATATTATAATAAACTTAACTTACCTATTTTTTTTAGATAAGTATTTATATAGGGAAAGGGGGGTTTTTATTAAATTAGGGAAGTAGAAAGTATTTTATACTAGGGTATAGGCTTAATATCTATAAAAATTAAGTTCTATAACTTTAAACTAAAATTATAATATACACTACTATTTTAGGCCTAGTGTAACATAATTTAAGTTTAGGCGGTACTTCTGGTTTTTCTAATTCAACATTTACCCTTCGTTATCTGGAATCCACCCGGTACCAGAATTGCCGATCGCGCCCTAAGGCGTCTGCTTCAGCCATAGTCGTAAAGGGTAGTGGAATGGCTAAACCTCTCCTAAAAGGCCAGCCTCTAATGTTGACGGCTATGCAAAACGAAACACAGCGAGTCTGCCTCTTGTAGTGACTGGTGGCTTGCGCGAAATCTGTGTCTTGGATCGAAGTTGGAATGCCAGTGACTATCCAGTGACTCCGACTTTTGAAGGTGCTTCAAGACAGAACTGGCGAACCAGGACGTTGACAGCATCATCTTTCAGAAAACCTCCACCGAGTATTGAATCCCTAGCTCTGGCCAGGTCGTGTGAACGGACAGCTCTAAAGACAGGTTGGCGAGTGGGAATTCGGACTGAAAGAGACGGCGTACTCCTAAGGCCCCTCAAAAGTTTACTGTCGGCGGCAATTGAACCATGCAGATAGTAGATGAATCGGCCGGTGATTCGAACCCGGATACCAGGCCACCGTGAGCCTTCGCTTTGTCAGACTTCGGTTCTGCGGCGTCGTCTATTTTGATACGCTTTATGCCGGGAAGGAATGGGGCTCCTGGTACTCTCTTTCTATTCTCAATTACAGTCAGCTATCAACAGTCAGGGTACGACAGTAACGTATCAGTCTATCTCACCAGACCAGCGGGAGGATTCACTGAATGAGGATCTTGAACCGGATGCGTCTATTCACGATCAAGGATGGAGCTATCGAGTAAACCCTCTTCCTCAGCTTCGTTGAACGGTTGATGGAGCTTGTCGAGGTCTGTTCCTGCTTGTTCTCGAGAAGCATCGGCTGGAGCGGAAGCCGAAGAGGGATCTGAGGATGAGATTGAGAGACTTCGTCTTTGCGACAATATACACCCAAAGGTGGGTGTGTTCGGACTGCTGCTTCGACCAAGCTCGATCGACATGTCGCAACATTCATCGGCGGTAATTCATCGTGTGTGTCTTCCATTCGTTCATCGGGAAGGGCGTCAGTTTCCGAATGGGGGATATCGTCAGACCAGGCTAGGCCAGAGGCATTAAGGTCGCGATCATACGTCTCATAAAGGTTCATTTTATCTTTAATCTACTTAAGCGAGTACTTCATAGAAGAAAGCATCTTGTCGCAGATACTGCGCCACTTATTATCGCTAAGGTTAGCTAAGTCAATGTTCATACAGACGGCTAGAACGTGGAGGTCAAGGCGGGGCGGTGGTAGATAGGAGTCAGGGTCCCTTAAGGCAGCAGTACAGAGCTCTTTACTCAATACTATTATTTAACTAAGCATCCTTAGGGATACTAGGGATAGTCAGTAGTAGGCTATAAAGGCCTTCATTAGAACTCAGTCGGAGGGGCGCCACAAAAGCCTTATACCAGTTACGCAGTTAACAAGCTAGCTAAGAGTTTAGCCACAGAAAAGATAAGATTCGCAACACTAGGAGCACAGCAACAGTATAAGTTAGTACATATAATTCAAGGCCACAAGAGAGAAGAAGGTAGCAATGGTTCGTTTACAGCAGCTTCGCAGCCTCCAGGCTAGGCAGGTTCTCACAGTGACGCGAGTTCAGGTTCCATGACACAGGTTAAAACAGAGGGGGCAACGAATTTTCTACGTAACAAGAGAGCAAGTGCAAGGACAGCAACAATCAGGCGCAATTAAGGACAATCAGTAGTAGAAATAACAAGAGGAGAGAGCTAAGAGCAGTACATAGCAATGCATGGTGGACAATAGGTGTTACTAAAGCAAGCTCTAGTTATTATGGATACAATGTGCCGTATACGTATACCGGTCTGTCGGTCCAGCGGTTAGTTAATCTGATGGAAATACAAACGGTAGGTTAAAGGGAATGATGACGTTGATGCGAATAACGGGGACACTAATGTTCCGGGACGGGTCCCTCGCGGGCCGATCGGCGACGGATAAACGCCAGGCCGGGTCCACACAAGAGAAGGTTCACGCTTTCCAGTGACCAGAGAGTTAAAACAAAATACGAAATACAATACAATACAAAAATACAATACATATATTATACATTGTATTTTTATTTTTTAAGAATACATGTGTTTTTATATAAAACTAGGGAACGGCGGTCAAGCCGCCGGTTGAGCAAGGCCTCCCGTTAGAAAAGATAGCTGGCAACAGGCGTTAGGTGGGGTGGGGGGGGCGTCCCCCCCCCCCCCCCTCTAGTTCGCGGCAGGCGCTACGCGCCGCCGCTCACAGCTAGGCTAGCGTGTGGGTCATTGACCTCATGTAGAAGGTCTGCTGGGCGATCTTGAGTGGTTTGGACAGTCTGGTTCGTTGCATGGCGGCCAAGGAGGACAGCCTTGTGAGAGATGGTGACGGGGATGCCAAGTCGGAAAGGATCGTGCGAAACGGTGTAGTCAAGATCGTCGGGGATGTCAAGGACCAGATGTCGCATCACTTTGCGACCCAGTACAACTAGTGGACCGGGTTCGGCGCTCTTCCTGGCCTCCTGTCGGCCGGGGCCAAGATAGTAGACCAGAGATAACAGCAAGGACTAAGACAGTTGGACCATTCTCTTAGATTACGCCCTCGTCCACGTCGCGATCCTCGACGAAAAGAAGCGTGTTGCTGAAGCTGCCGCGGTCGGGGTTGACGACGGCGACGACGGAGCGTCAGGCTGGAGATTGCCAGGATGGGCCTGGAGTCCGACGGCGACAGGAAGCTTCGGATGATGAGAGAGACAAGGCCACCAAGAAGACCGAGGCGCAGGCCAAGGCCGGCCAGAGCTTCACGCAGCTTTGCGGACACGGAATTTCACGGAATTGACGGCAGCCGAGAGTAGTAATAGAGTAGCCTTTGTGGATGTCCTGTTGGAGAGAACTGGCGTCAGCACCAACCAACCCATCTCGTAGGATTCCATGGATGACTACCTACCGAGGTTCTGAGAGCCGAGCAGATGCGCTGGCTATGGACGATCGGGCGCCTCGAGAGACGCGCGGCGGCGTGCCATGGCTCTTTAAGATGGGATTTGGCGGGCGTTTAGGGTATCGGGTTAACTAACAAACGTCTAGACAGATAGATTAAACTTTGTACACCAAGGCCGATGGGAACGTCTAGAGGGACAGCAGGTGTTGCCTTGGAGTTAACGCAAAGAAGTCAATGCGAAGAGCAAAAGAATAGATAGATAGATAAGCGGGTAAGGTACCTAAGGTAGTTCCAGTTCTTTTCATTGTTAGCGGTGAAACCAGGCTCGCATTTGTTAGTGTTAGGCTCGTTATACACTTAACTTTCCTAAGACCAAAGTCAGGCTCTTTGTTTATAAAGTTAGACTCCTTATTAAAATTCATTATGTTACTGTGGCTGCTAAGACTAGATTTAGAGACCACCTCCTCCCTATCCTTACAGCAAAAGCTAAGCCGGTCGTTTTTGCTATTACACTTGTTAGACTTTCTTTGCATAACTTTTACCTCTTAGACTTAGAGTTATCAGATTTAGTGAGCTTACAAGGATACTATTACGGAGTAGGTACCTTAGACAGCGGTCTCTATGCCCCTGTAGGTATCTCAGCAGAACGAAGATGCTGGAGTTAATTATGGAGGGATACAAGGTTCCATCCCTCTGTGCGTACGGCTTGCCCGAGGTGCTTCAGCAACAGGCGTTTCTAATGATGGCGTCAACAACGCTTTAGCAGACGCAATCGATGGTTGTTAGCTAACATAGTGGAATGCGGATAGGTCGTTTATAGATTAATCCAAGGATAAGGAGAAGTTTGTTTAGTGTAGATACAAGTCACAGAAGCCCATGCGGAGGAGGAGGAGGCGGCGGCAACGGAGTGAGGGAGACAGACCCTCCCCCACCACTCTCTCTCAGAGCGTGTCAAAGTACCTACCACCTTGAGTAGCATTGGGCGCTTAGAAAGAAGGAAAGGGGCGACAGGTACTAGAGAGAGAGAGAGAGAGAGGATCAAGGTAGGGAGTGCAGGCCTAACAAGCGGTGTGGGTACGTCACGGCGTGTCTACACAGGTAGGAACGTTAGGTACGGTACCTACTCTGTCCCAACTACATAACCGTCCCAAAATCTCGAGCTAGATTAGCTAGCTGCCTAATAAATCATCTCCACCACTAACGACATTCCCACCGCCGCCGCGCCTCCTTAATTCTTCCCTACCTTACCTAACCCCACCTCTTCCTCTTCTTCTACCTAGTGCTTCCAAAAGTCGCGTCGCGTCGTTGCTGGCCGAAGCAAGCAGTGATACCACAGCACAATGGCACTTTCCTCCCCCTTCCGACATGATGGATCTATTCGCCGATCCGATCGAGTTTGCTCCTTGTCTTTGGGCGGAGTCCGCCTGGCTTCTCTCAAGAGACCTCTTTCTGCACGTCCGCTTCTCGAGACATCTGTCCTGACATGTCATGTTGAAACATGGCGCACTTTGCACGAGAAAGGATCAGGATGTCCTGGCCATGGTTTCAGGGCTTTGCTCTGCAAGGCGTTGGCCTGACTATGCGTTGTAACCATCATCCCGGTGTTGCATGCAACGAACACTGTGGTGGTCTGTCGAGTGTTATCATGGGCTGTTGCTGACTGGCGTGTGAATGTTGCAGACGGGGCAGTGTGTAGACAAGAAGATCCTTTGGCCATGTTGGGCTTCGGGAAGCTGTGGCGAGGCGTCGACGCCATAATGTATGGTTGGTGGGACAGGCCCGTCGTGGTGACAAGTGGATGAATGAATTGTGGTCATGGTGAGATTGAAGTCCCGGCCTGCGTGGCGAGATGAAGAGTGCCGCCCTTTTGACACCCTCCGGAACGAGCCAGTCCGAGCACTGGCTTTCCTCCTGTCTTCCCCATCATTATCATCAGGACATTAACATCTGCGAAAACCACCAGCTCACCCAAGCGTGGCTGAGATCCATGTACGCATCGTCAACGTCCCTTTGCCGCGGCAGATAACAGTGCACAAAAACATGGCAAACGGGCATAACAGCAATAACACTATGCCAAAGGCGTATAGACCATATCGCCGCAACAAAATATATTTTGCTTTCCAGGCCTCTTAACAACATGGCCTCTGTGCTGGAATCATTCGACTCGGGTATCTCAAACGTAAACAGCATAAAATAAAGGGCAAACATAAACCGGGGCTTGCAGCCAAACCACGCGTACTTACTCCCTCTCCCTGTCCCTCTCCAGCCTACGTGCTCTACCAACAAGCCATAGAAGCCAGGAGCAGACAGACCCAATAGCAAACCCTCACCGAAACCCCCTCTCCTTGCATCAGCTCCGTGACCAAGCCGCAGCCCAAGCCCACTCCAGTCTCGCTTAGTCCGCAAGGTGAATTCGTTTCGCCCGACGGAACTTATTCCGTAACTGCTCCAAAGTAATTAAAGCTTAGGGTAGTCTAGCTATAGAAGCGCCACTACTGTAGGGTAATGTCAGCTGGTGGAAGTTGGGGATACAGCAAAGCTAGGACAGAGAGTAGCGTTTATTTACCTTGCGGTTGCAACTTAATCAAGGTAAGCATTGTTAACCCTTAAACGGGTCAGTACATCGGGTATGTCGTCAGAGATACCAAGAAAGTCCGAGACAAAGAAACCAATGGCGTCATCAGGTTGGGTCTCAGCCCCCTCAATATAGAAACACTCATCGCGCATGACCCAGTATGGCTTGCTGTCGCCGCCGACATCAGCGATGAGCATGCTGACGGAAGCGCGATCGGCTTCAGGGTATTGAATGTCGACGATCAAGATAACGTAGGCTCGCGATCCAGCAACGGGTTCGGCCCATTGGAATGCCTTACGCCCCACGCGGGCGGTACTTTGGGAGTAATTGACTTCGCCGACGATGGGAGGCATGTAGCGGCTTGAGAGCTCCTCGCGGATGCATAGATCGGGCTGGAGCAGCCAACGCTTGGGATTCTCGATGTCGGCGGTGCCGGCGTCATAGAGGTTGGCGAGACGGTGACGGATAGTGAGGAGCTCGGGAGAGTCGTTTTCGGCGAGGGCCAGGTTATTCTGGGCGTCCCGGGAGGCTTACAACAGAAGATCAGAAACACCGCGGATAACTTGTTAATAGATAGGCTTCTCTCCTATCTCGAAGGATGCCGTCTCGGTCGCGTAGTCATAGGCGAAACGTGAAACGGCGTCGACGTCTTCTAGGAGGCTCTAAAGCTGTGCTAGTTAAGCGTGTTAGATGCGAAACTGGACGGGAAGACCATTGGCGACGGCGGCAGCGGCGGCCACGTCGAGGTCGGCCTGGAGACTCTCAGGACTGCCGAGACTCAGAGAAGAAGAGCATAAGGGAGGCGTATTTTGCTCGAGGTCAGCCCCAATGGCAGAATCGTTAGCCCCGGTGGCAGGATCGTAAGCCGGCTCTGCACCTAGATCCGTTGGGGATAGTGGGGAGCAAAGATGGTCGTTGTCATAGAGGTCGTTATAATTAGACTATAATTAATTACATAAACATAGTAAAGACAAGTAGTGTAAGCTATGTCTAGGCACAGCGGAGTACATAGTTATAACTAGAGACAAAGCTAAGAGCTTTATGCCCTAGTAAGGCGTCGTAAAGAAAGAATAAAAAAGTACTCGCAAGGTAAGGTATCTTAAAAGGTAAAGGCTACTTACTGCTACTACTTAAACTTAAACGGCAATAAAGGTAAAAGAGCAGGAGATAGAGGGGTAGGTGTGGCTAGTAGGGACGTAGTAGAAGCAAGATGACGTAATTATCTGAGTAAAAGCTCCTATAGAAAAAGATAGTTCTATAGCCAGCTTATTGCTCTCCCTTAATGCTCTTAACGATAGAAGGAGCCTTAATTAACGTTCCCTGTTTGTTTATATGTACAAGAGGAAAGAGGAGAGGACCAAGGCGGTATCTACCTACCTTACAGTCCACACCTAAGGTACCTTACCTACCTTCTTCGGCTCTCCCTACTACTTATACCCAGCAGAATACCCACTACCTAAGCAGAGGGAAGTAGACACAGGGACCCTCCACGTCCCACATCGTAAACTACTTTACCCACTAAAAAATAATATAACTAAGTGCTTAGTGGTAGGCACTACTAATTACCTAGGTACCTAGTAGAACAGCCATCTAGGTATCCATACCTGTATATACCTACCTCATAAGGTAATACCTGCTTCTACACTACCTAGGTATTCGTAGGTACTTTAGGAAAGGTAGTGGAGGTAGAGTTGGAAGGGAGAGTACGCAGCGAATAAAACACTGGCGGCAATAACTCAGCAATCTATCACGTAAGACCAAATTCTCATCTCTTGGTTACACCTACCTAACGTAAACACAAATACCCATGCATCGTTCACGTAAACCAGCCAAACTCATCCTCATATCACCCACTAACCTTCCATCAATCCAAAGCATATGGGAGTCTATCGACTCATAGGTTCAATCCGTCGTCGCTCATGGCTCCTATGCCAGTTATCCGCATCATAGCGACGTCCAAAGCTCTGCAACAAGCCGTCAAAAACAGAAGAGAGGAGCCTACCCGCTATCGCCGGACTCATATACAACACCGCCGCATCACTCTCGTCGTTCCTCCCGCAACAGCAACAACAAAGTCCAAAACGAAGACTCATTGCGCCGCCAAAACTACATCGAGATCAATCCGCCAACGACGACCCAGACAAACGATTGCCCACCAGAGTTCAGGCCTTACGAAGGACGTTGCCCGAGACCAGCCTAAATCACAGCTCATACGGTGCCTTGTGCCCAAGCCCCATGTCAGTAGGCTTAGAGACAAAGAGGCTCAGCCACGACCTGGATGATGCATCTCTCCAAGTCGGCGTCTGGTCGGCTGCGCACTGGAAGATGTTGCGCAAGCTTTTACAAAAGACGGCTCCGCAGCGCTTGCAACGACACAGCAGGACATCTGTCACGTCTAGAAGTACGCCGCCACCTCACCAGAGATCTTGAAAGGTTACAGGAACGACCCACCATCGTCCAGGGCGGTAAGTAGCGCTGATGCCAGCGGCATAGCTAGCTACCTTAACACCCGCCTCCGTTTCCTACCGCTCTAAACTAAAGCTAACCTTTCTAGCTTAGATCCTATGGTTAAGAAAGGCATTCAGCGATACAACAAGCGCGCTAGGGGTTCATTAGACTACAGCGTTCTTAGACTATCTACGCCAGCTGTTAACTAAAGTCTATTAGCCGTAGTATAAACAATGGTTTCTTTTCTAAGCTGCTTCCTAAGTCTTCTAGTTTTAACTCCTACTAAGCGGTTTCTTTTACACTTTAGCGCGCTCCGTTGTAAGCTAGACTAGAGGCGGGATATACAATACAGCAGGACACTACGATTTCCAGATGCCCAAGGGCTCGCTCACATAGGGGGTATCACCCAGCGTTATTTAGGCTAACCTTGTGATACAGACAGTTATCCAGCACTATCAGTAGCAGGGTTAGCAAGCAAGGGAATGGAGACATAGTCTTAGACCCAGAGTCCTTTACTAAACAGGTTAACGCAGCAAATATCACGCGTGTATACCACTATCACCAAAACAGGAACACAGCCTTCATTCATCAACCCCATGATGGCAAGAATCATCCACATATCCCAAGGCCACAGCAGTCTTTCTTCCAGTGGTTATCAAATCCATCGTAAATAGACCCTAATCGTATTAAAGTCTTTATATCCTCAACAACACGTTTCTTAGCTTCGTTCTCAGTCAACTCCTTAGCCAACAGTAAGTGCAATGTCTCGCGCCTCACATGCCTGCCACATTGCCCACCCGCTCTGTAGCATCGCGCTTCCAATCCCTTGTCAACTCAAAGGATAGGCCGCGTCGCCGGAGCCGATTCCGGTTAAGGCACCAGAATCTTATCTCTTGCTTATCTACCTAGGGACCTAACTAGGTAGGTACCTAGGCACACGTTTATATCTAGGAAAGGTAATAAGGTATATACTATACTATAGCTACTATAGAGGGCTAAACCTATATCTTAGACGCGATTGTATCTATTAAGGGAACTTATAGCTACTAATTGCCTAAGTCCTAACTTACTAAAGCTTAATTACCTATATACTATTATCTATTAACTACCTACCTACTTACCTACCTAGGTAGGTAGGTATATAACTGTTACAACCTAATAAGTTACAGGTAACGCTAGCCCCACCAGAGGCCTAGAAGCACAGGCGGCGCAGCATCTTATAGGGAATAAGAAGACTAACAGGATAACATAGAAGGATAACTCCTCTAGAATAAAAGAACTATAGTATAAGTTATATAATAATAAAGATAAGATTAAATCTATATATAAGAAATATAAAAGCTATATACTTAATATATAAGTACTATCTCTTAGTAATATAGACCTTAGAAATAAGACTTATATATAAGATAAACTAAGATATACTCTAAGATAAACTTCTATAGCTCTTTAGTAATTAACTTATAACTTAGCTTTACTAACTTTTAGACCTAATAATATTATTTACTTATAATACTTTTTATAATACCTTTTAGATATTTACCTTAGAGTTTATTTTATAATTTAGCTATATAAGCTACTTAAATAACCTTTAATTATTTAACTAATTACTAAGTAATCCCCTAATATATATATTAGTTTACTATTACTAAGTATTAAACCTTAGTTATACTTTTAGTAGAAACTCTACTATTAAATATTTAACTATAATACTTTAATTACTCTTATTAAGTAAGTTAACTTTTAATATTTACTTAATAGTATTTTAATAAAATATTTACTATAAATACTCTCTTATTAGCTTTTACTAATAAAACTTTTATTTTAAATAATAGCTAAAGTCTAGCTTAAAAACTTACTATAGTTAATAATATTACTATAAGTAACTATACTTTACTTAATATTAAACTTAATAATAATAAAAATATTACCCTTACTATAAAAGCCTATTAAAAGCTTTATTATACTATAATTAAAGTTAAAAAAAATAAAGAATAAATAACTACTATATAATAATATACTAAAAAAATAATAATAATATACTAAAAGAAATAATAATAATATAGTATAAATATAAGCTATTATTAATAAAACCCTAGCTAAGCTAAAAGTAAAAAACTAAGAAGCTATATCCTTAGAATAAAAAGTTAAAACTTTTTAGGCTATTATTAATATTATTTTAACCTTTATTAAAAAATAAAATAAACTTAAGCTTAACTCCCCTAAGACTTATAATAATACTAGTAGATAACTAAAAGGATTTTTAATTTAAATATATACCTATTAAACCTTTTATACTACTAACTTTTATAATAAAACTTAATAAGTAATCTATATAAAAACCTTCCTATATAGTAAAGTATTTTTTTAGTTTAAATTATTCTAAGAAGAATTCTTAAGAAATAATAGTAAACTCTAAAATTACTCCTATAAAATATAGTTAATCTCTAGAAGTATAATAAGGTTTAAATATACTTTAAAGTTATTATTTTAAGACCTTAATAAGAAATAATAAACTAAATAAAACTTAGTTAACTTATAATAAACTAAGGCTATATTTTACTATACTACTAAGTTTAAGTAACTTATTATTAGACTTAATATAACTAATAACTTTTTAATCTTTATATTTTACTTAAGATTAAAAGAAAATATTAAAGATAAACTTATAAAAATTATAAATATACTAAAAGATTTTCTTTTATATATTAAACTTACTATTAAAATTAATATATATTTATATAAATAATAAAAAAAAAAGGTAAAATATAAAAACTAAATACTAATATTAGTAAAAGGTATAGTTAAGGGTTAAAACCCCTAAATTAGTAAAATAAAGGACTATAAAAACTCTAGAGTAACCTATAACTAAGTACTTTATAAAGATACTATATAAAACCTATAGATATTAATATAGCTAAATAATAAGATAATAGGCTACTATATAATACTAAGAATATATAATACTATAATTATAAAAAGATAAAATACTATATAAGTAATTATAAATAACTAAAGAGACTATATAATAAGCCTTTATTAGAAAGTACTAAAAAAGTAAATATAGCTACTAAGAAGATACTATATAACTAAATATTATAGACTATATACTATAAAGATAACTACTTAGTCTATAAAGATAGTAAAGAGTAAGTAAGATAGTACCCTAAGGCACTAAAGACTAAGACTATTATTATAACTTAATAATAATAAGAAATAGTTACTAAGGAGATTAATAATAGAATTAAAAATAAAACCCTTATTAAAAATAATTTATAGTAAAAAGAAGATAAATAAAAGAAATAAAATTTCTATTATTATAACTTACTATATATAAATAAATACTATAAAACACTAAACTATTAGAATTAAAAGAGTCCCTAGATAAGTTTACTATACTAAGTAAACTTAAATAATAAGCTATAAAGTAACTAATAGAATTACTTCCTATTATTATTAAATAGACTAAGTTATAAACTTAGTATATTTAATAATAGATATAAATACTACTTACCTTTAATAGCTAATTAAATAAAGATTATAACTTTAATAAACTACTAGTAAGATAAACCTATATAGACTTTAGTAATAACCTTTTAGTTATTAAGGAATAAGAAAAAGTATAACCTAAAGTATAATAAGATACTAATAACTAAAGCCTTAGCTTTTATAGAATAATAGACCTAAATATTAATAATAAGCTAAATACTTTAACTAAAG
Organism: Colletotrichum falcatum; assembly: GCA_019425465.1. NCBI lineage: Eukaryota > Fungi > Ascomycota > Sordariomycetes > Glomerellales > Glomerellaceae > Colletotrichum > Colletotrichum falcatum. The sequence continues at coordinate 294,116 of SWKJ01000045.1, read as the reverse complement.
AAAAACCTATATTTAGAAATAAAGAACTACTTAACCTTTAAAATACCCTTTACTATTAACTATTCTAGGCTAACTATATTTATAATAACTATAAATTCTATAGTTTTAGTAAGAAAAAATATAAATTTTTTCTAAGATAACCTATAGTAGGATAAGCTATTAGATAAGTCTATAGGGCTAATAACTTATATACTTAGAAAGTATAAGAGTATTAATATAATAAAATTATCTTTACTTTTAGCTTAAAGTAACCCCTAAGATATCTTAATAGTATAATATAATACTAGTTAAATTACCTTTATAATAAATATAAGTACTACTATATAAAAAAAGTAAAAATATAGTAAAAATAGATTAAGAAAGCTAAACCTTCCCTACTTAAGATAAAAAATAAATAATACTAACTATAAAGAGACTATAGGTAGTAATAAGCTTAAGAATAACTAAGATAAGATCTTTATATACTATAGTAAAGCTAGACTATAAATATTTACTCCTTAATATTAAGATTAAAGGATAGCCTACTAAGGTTATAGTTAATAGTAGTATATAAGTAAACCTAATATTACTAAGGTTAATAAATTAATAAAGAATTTAATAGAAATTTAAAGATAAACTATATAACCTATAGATAGTAAAAAGAGAAGTAGTTATATATAATAAAGGGTTTATTAATAGAGAAACTATATAACTTTTTATAGATATTTAGGATTATTATAAATAACTAGTCTTTAATATAACTACTATAGGAGGGATAAATATTATTCTTAGTATCCTATAGTTATAAAAGAATAACCTTAATATAGATAAGAGAACTAGCTAACTTTAGTAGAGAGATTTAACTATAAGGTAGTATTATATACTATAATCCCTAAGTAAATCTAAGTAACTAAAAAAATATATTATATTTATTAAAAGGATTAAGCCTATAAGAGATTAGTAACTTATATCTATAGTAATTATTAAAAATATAATATAAAACAAAAGCTATATAGGTAATAAAAATAAGATATAAAATAAAGTTAATATAAAGGATTTAATAGAGGACTATCTTAATATAGTACCCCTTAAATACTATTAATATAGAAAGCTATTTACTAAAGAATTAAAAATAGGCTTACTAAAATATAGACTATATAACTATAAAATCTAGCTTATAAAAGGTAAATACCTAAAGCTTAAGCCTATTTATATATTAAACTTAATAGAAAGGGAAATACTTAATAACTAACTAAATAAAAACCTATAGAAAGGTTATATTAGACTATTAGAATTACTAGTAGGATACTTTATTTTATTTATACCTAAAAAAAATAAAAAATTATAACTATATATTAACTATTAAAAACTTAATAATATTATAGTTAAGAATAGATACCTACTACCCTTAATCTTTAAACTTTAAAACTTCTTATATAATATAAAATAGTTTATAGTACTTAACCTTAAGGAAGCTTATAACCTAATCTATATTAAGGAAAGAGATAAATAAAAGGTAGTATTTTAAATTAAATAAGGCTTATTTAAAATACTTATTATACCTTTTAGACTTACTAATATACTTACTATATTTTAAACTATAATTAACTATATACTCTAAGAAAAGCTAAATATTTTTATTATTTATTATCTTAATAATATCTTTATCTTTTTAAAGAACCTTAAGGAATATAAAGAATATATATACTAAGTATTTAATAAACTCTAAGAAGTAAAGCTACTAGTTAAACTAAAGAAAAGTAAATTTTATATATAAAAAGTTAACTACCTAGGATATACTATTATACTAAAAGAAATATAAATATAAGCTAGTAAGATAGCTATAGTATAAAAATAACTAATACTTTAGAATATTAAGGATATTTAGTTATTTAATAGATATATAAACTTCTATTAAAAGTTTATTAAAGGATTTAGTAATATTACTTAACTAATATAATAACTTACTTAGAAAGATACTAAGTTTAAATAAATAAAAAAGTATTAATAATTATTTAATAAACTTAAGGAACTTATTATAATAAAACTAATCTTTATAATCTTAGACCTAGATAAGTAATTTAAAGTTAAAGTTAATACTTTAAACTTTACTATAAGAGGATAGTTAAAATAATAAGATAAGTAAAAAAAATTATATCCTTATATATTTTTTTTAAAAGTATTTATAAAACTTTTTATTCTTTATAGTATTTATTAAAATTAGTTAATTTATAGTTATTATAACTATTAAAGATTAAGAGGTAATAAAAACCCTTTATATAAGTCCTTATATATTAATTAAAGTACTTTAGCTAATCTAAGTTAATTTTATTTATTATTTATTTATTTTTACTTAAATAAATATACTATATAGCTAAAAATTAGCTATTAGTATACTAAGAGAAGAGGTAATATTTACTTTTTATAATAATATATAGAAATAGTACTTAGCTATTTATATATATACTTTAAATAATAAAAACCTATTTATAATTATTAAGCTACTTTATATAAGGCTTTCCCTTATAGTTAAAAGTTATAATAACTTTTATATATAATAGTATTCTTATTAGGAAGCTAGTCTTATTAAAATTATAGATATTATAATCTTATATCTTATACTTTATAATTATATTTTATATAAGTATAAAATAACCTTATATAATTATAAGATCTTTAGCTAAAGCCCTCTAATAGTTAATTTAATATTAAAATTATATTTTTAATTAGGGTTATTATTATATAAAGTTCTTTACCTATTAGGGTTTAATATATATTATATTATATTTAAAAAGGAGTTAATTAGCTATATCTTATATATCTTTTTATTATAGGGGAAAACCATAATTAATAAGGTTAATAACTTATTTAAAAATTACTTCCTCTTCTAATATAGTTATCTTTATTAATTTTAAATATATCTTAGCTTATATAATATATTTAGTATATTAGTATTAAAGTATTATATAAAGAACCTTTAAGGTAGAAGCTACTTTTTATATAGATATTTTTAAGTCTTTTTTAATTACCTAAATAGTAAAGATAGTATAACTTTTAATTAAGGTAGATTATAATATACTCTTTTTAAGTAGAATACTTAAGAAGTAGAATATAGGGGTAGTTTTAGTATATAAATTCTAAATACCCCTTTTCTAAATAAGAGTCCTACTATTAGTCTATATATAGGCTAATAAATACACTAAATAAATAGCTATTATATAGCTATAGGAATAGCTATATAATTAGCTATAAGGATAGCTATATAATTAGCTATAAGGATAGCTATAGGATTAGCTATAGAAATAGCTAAGTAATTAGCCTATCTAAGGATACTATATAATTATATAATTAGCTATAAGCTTAGCTAATTAGTTAACTATATTAGGGACTATTAATATTCTATTCTATAGGCTTACCTTATATCTAAAAGAAGTATATTAAATACTACTAATAAAAGAATAACTATTATCTTAATAGTTATTTAGTTAAGTAAATATAAAGAAAATAATTAGCTAATAGTACTACTAATAGTAAGTAAAAGTAAAATAAAATATAATAGTAAACTATAAATCTTTTTTTAAATATCCTCCTTATATACCTTAATTAGTCCTTTTATATAGCCTTTTTACTAGCTATACTTATCCTTAGTTTATATTTATAAGCGTTATTATAAGTAGTCCTATAATATAACCTTTATTATATAGAAGATTTTACTTAAGGAATAATAACTTATTAAGGTTAAGCGTTAGCCTCTTTTATTTAGCTTAGTAGAATAAGTATACTAAACGCTAATTATAGTTAGTTAATTACTCTATTTATAGTTTACTATACTATAAGATTATTTATCTTCTCTAAGTTACTATAGAGTATAGTCTAGCTAATAATATTATATTTAAGTACTATTAGCTATTAGTTATAGGTAGAGAAGTATAATAGCTATATCTTAATTTTAGAGATACTTATTTTTATACTAGCCTTACTTTTATCTTTAGTAGGTTTATAGGACTATTTAGCTACTTAGTAGGTATTTAGAATAGATAAAACTAACACTAGTATACTATCTTTACTAATAGTATAGGTTATAATAGCGTTAGCTTTAACTAAGATTTTAAATATCCTAATAATATTTATAGTAGTTAGTTACTTTAATCCTTAGTTAATAAAATAGCGTTAATATAAGGTATAAATAGCATAGGTAATAGTATTAGGTAATATATAGGTTATATTATAGAGCTTAACTACTACTTAGCCTTTTAGGATTCTATTAGCCTCTTTATATATTATTTCTTCTATTAGCTTATTATTATTTTTAGAGGGTATAAGTTACTTTACTAAGGCCTTAGTTATAGCCTTTTAAAATTATTCTACTATTTAAGCCTTTTAAATAGCCCTAACGTTAGTACCTAGATAGTAAGAAGTTAACTTAGTTAACTATATACTACTAGCGTTATAGTAAGTTAATACTTAGTTATATAGCTTTATTTAGTTAAAGAATAGTATTAGCCTTTTAGTTATACTACTAAAAGACCTAATTAATAGGGAGTTTTTTAGGTTAAATAATAGGTACTTATTAATTATAAAGAGATTTTTAGTAGTAATAGATAGCGCTAGCTTTATCTAAGTTAACTTTAAGATACTATTTTAATAAGTAAGTAGGTTTAAGTATAGTTATTTAAGCTTAAAGATAACTTTTAGCTTAAATATATTAGTAATAACTTAATTAGTATAGTCTAAGATATTTACCTTTTAATTACCTATAGCTTAGTAAAAGTTAACTATATTAATATTACTAATTATAGCTACTTAGTATACTTTAAAAATACTTTATAAGGTAATAGCTATATTAATAAGCTTCTTTTAGTTCTTATCTTTTACTTTAGTAGCTATAGCGTAGGTAGTAGTAATATTAGCCTACTTATTAGCCTACTCTTAGGTATATTATTAGGCTTATTAATAAGCTAGTTACTTAGCCTTTACTATAGCTTCTTTATTAGCTTAGTCTTTCTTTACTTAAAGTATTAGTGTAGCTTATATTTAGTTATTATTATCTTTATTTTTTTTTTAAGAATAAAATAGATATTATTTAATCTTAGGGTAAAGACTAGTTAATAGCTTTAAGCTTATATAGCCTTAACCTTAGTAAACTTAGCTAGGGTATAGTAATATTTATCTACTAAGTAGGCTTTACTATCCTTAGTATACTAGTAATTATAATTATTAAAGTAAGCTACTTATTTATTTTAATAGTAGTTTAGGTTACTAGTAACTAAAATATATTAACTATTATTATTAAGGTATAGTATATAGTTTATATTAGCTATTTTTACCTTCTTAGTAGAACTACTAAGACTTATAGGTATTATTAGATTACTATATCTCTTAAGTATAGTAATAGTATTATAAATAATAAGAAGATAGTTTAAAAAATAGCTTATAGAAAGTAAAAAGAATAGCTTATAAAAAGTAAAAAAAATAACTTATAAAAAGTAAAGAGAATAGTTTATAAAAGGTAAAGAGAATAGCTTATAAAAAGTAAAAGGAAAAGGTAAAAAGATAGTAAGAAAATAGAGAAAAAAAAAGTAAAAAAGTAGTAAGATAAATAATAAAAAAGATAGTTTAAGAAATAGCTAAAGAGATAAGTTTTATAGGGGAGAAAAATAAAAAAAAAAAGGAGAGAGAAAAGGTTTTTAAAAAGTAAATAGTAGGATTTATTAATTAGGAAAATTTTTTACTACTTATATTATAGTTTAAAGAGTTTAATATATTAAAGTAAAGTAAGTTAGTTACTAGGTAAATAAGAGGTTAGTTTTATTTAAAGTTTTAATATATATAGGTTTTAGTCTTTTTTATTTATTTACTTAAGGGTAAAGTTATCTATATAGATTATTACTAGTTACTATTTTTATTAAGTTAGTTAGCTTAACTTATTTATTACCTTTTTATTTAGGTAGTCTTTTTTATTTTTATTATTAAGGCTTAGGTTATAATTTTAGTCTTAATAATAGGTTATTTAGATAGCTAAGTTTACTTAGCTTAAGGGACTCTTTAATAGGTTTTTTAAGTATAAATAAAGAGAAGGCTTTATCTATAACTTCCCTAAAGTATTATTAACCTACTTTAAAGTCTTTTATAGCTTTATTTACTTATAATATATCTTAGTTTATCTATATATTATATTATAGTAGATATCTTTTTTATTTAACTAAGTATTTTATTTTAACTTTCTTTTTTAGTCTTTATTTATTTATCCTTTTATCTAATATATAATTAATTTTATAGTATTAATATAGCTTTACTTATTTATTTTTTTATTTAGTGCTTTTATTTACTTCTATAGCTCTTAAAACTACCTTTTATTAGTTAAAAGGGTTAGTTTCTAGGGGCTTAGCTAAAAGTAAATAGGTTATAGCTACTACTAAATATATATTTATTATTATTAGAAGCTCTAAATAGTATATAAGTTTTCCTATATACTTAAGTACTTTAAGTAGTTTTATTCTTTACTATTCTTATTTAACTAAAGGTTTACTAAATAATTAATATTTATTACTAAGATAAAGGTAAATATAATTACCTAAGTTAAAAACTATTTATTTATATATCTTATTATATTAGTTTTTTAAGTATATTTAGGCTAATATAATTAAAAGTTTAGCTTCCTCTTAGAGTATTTTTTTATTTTATTAAGAAGAAGTATCTCTAAGTAACTAAAGTAAGTTATTTATCTTAAAACTATAGAGTAGCTTATTAAATAAAGTATTTATTATACTAAAAAAGGTATTATTAAGGTTAAATTAAAGTACTAGTAAAGCTTAAGACTATAGTATTTCTAGGTATTAACCTAAGAAAAGGTAAATAGTAATTTTTACTATTTAGTTTTTATATTTTAAAAGGCTATCTATTTAAGGATAATAAGCTATTAAGTATAAGAGTTTAGTTCTAAGTTCTTACTAAAGGTTTTTTTATAGTAATAATAAAAATTTAGTATCTTTATCTAAAATAATAGCTTTTAAGATACCCTAGTTAAATAGTTATAATTATCTAAGTAGTACTTTTAACTATTAGAATATACTATAAGTTATATATTTAAGGATTAATAAGGTACTCTTTAAGAATTTATCTATTATAGTTATTATAGAGTTAAAGGTTAAAAAACCTTAAAGCTCCTATAGGGTATACTATAAAGGAATTTTAAAAAGCCTAATAATAAAATCTATAGTAATAGTATAAAAGGGAATTAAAGGTATCTTAATTAGTTATTAAGCTCCTAGTAGTTTTAATCTTAATATATAGTGTGTTATATATAGAGGGTAGTTAGTAATATACTTAGTACTTTTATAGTTAAGGTACCTAATTTAAAACTAGTAAACTAATTCTTAGAATATTTATTTTTAACCTTAATAATATCTATTATTATAGGCTTCTTTAATAAGTTCTATATTAATAGGCTTAGGTATATAAAGTTACTTTTATTTACTTAGTTCCTTAAAGTAAAAGAGGTTATTATCTAGTTAAAAAGGTAGTTAAAGGTTATCTTTAGTATCCTTAATAATATTAATAATATTAGTCTATTTTTTATTTAAGGTGTAACTATTTATAATAGCTTAGTAAAGGTTATTATTTATATTTACTTATATAACTATATTTATAGTATAATTATCTTAAATCTTATTTAGTTCTCCTTTATCTTTAATAATATTTTTACTAAATAGTAACCTAGATAAGGTATTTATAACTATATTAGTTTTACTTAGTATATAGAAGTATTTAAGCTATAATTAGCTTAGGTACTCTAATACTAGTATTAACTATAGGTTAGCCCTTTACTTATTAATAGTAAAAAGAAATACTTATTTATAATTATAAGTATAGTAGTATAGTTAATTAAAATAATAGTAGGATTTACTAATACTAATTATACTAATATTTTAGTCTTTTAAATAGCTTAAATAAAGTATAAGACTTCTAACTCTATTAGCTAGTATTTTTTTTTAGTATTATTAATAGGTTTACTAAGGTATATTACTAGTAAAATATCTATTTTATTTATAGGTTTTTTTTTTCTTATAAAGCTTTATCTTTAAGTTAAAATAGTAAGGTACTATAGCCTTAGTTATAGGCTATATTTAGCTAAATAAAAAGTATTTTCTTAGGATTATAGTAGTAAATTATTATTTTAGATATAAGGGTAGACTTAATATCTTTAAAGGTATTAATTTCTAATTATATAGATATAAAGGTACTATTATATAAGAAGTATTTTTTTACTAATCCTAGGTGTTTTCCTTATTCTCTTACTATAGCTAGGAGGCTAGTCTTTTATTATTAAAAAGAAGCTATATAGCTAATATACTATAGAATTATATAGTAAAGGTAGCTAGTTATACTAATCTAATACTCTAAGTTCTTTAAGTTTATAGGTATTTTAATAACTATAAACGCTTAAGTGTACTCTTCTATATTTATTAGTAAAAAAGTATCTATATAAAAACTAAATAGTTATATAGAGGGAAAACTAAGAAAGGATTTTACTATTAATAAGAATAAGTTAATATTTTTAAATAGCTTAAAGATAGCCTCTAGATAGTTATAGTGTTCTTTAGTAGTATTAGAAGCTATAATAATATTATTAATAAAAGCTTTAGTAAATTCTATATATAGGTAAAGTAAATTATCTATATATTATTATATATATATAGGTAAGTTATAGAAGCCTATAAGTATAACCTTTAAGTATTTTTATCCTCTATAGCTTACTATAGTAAATTACTTATAATATAGTTTATAAATAAGGAATTAATAGAAAAATAATCTTATATTTACTATAGAGATATATTTCTTTTTATATAATTACTATATTACCTTAAATTATAATAGTATTAGATATATATTAGGAATAGTAACCTTATTAAGAGTATATAGGTTAACTACTATTCTCCTTTTTTATTTATTATTTACTATTCTCTATATAATAAATACTAGTACTTTAAAGGCTATAGGTTATATAGAGAATTCTATTTAGTTCTATTTATAAAGATTATTTAATGTTTTATTAATAATTTTTTAATCCTTAATACTAGTAGAGTAAAGTTTTTATTTAATTCTTTTATTATAATAGTTATTAATTAATTAGACGTTTATATAGTCTTTTAGGTTTACCTTAATTAGTCCTATATCTTTCTAGATAAATAGATATTTAGTAACTATTATAAGGAGGTTTTAAATAAACTTAGGATTTTTACTATAAATATAGACTTCTTTAGGTAATTTATAGGTACTATACTTATTATCTTTCTTTATACTTAGCTTAGTTTCTATATTAAGGGATCTTTTAAAGATATCTTAAGCCTTTTTATAGTTATCTTTTACTACTTATAAGTCTTTAGCCTTAGCTTTAGAGTATTTTTTAATAATATATAGATTTACTAAGTAAATTTTATTAGCTTTAAAGGCTAATAAATAGCTAAGTTTAGTGTTTCTTATAATCTAAAGGGGTTAATAAGAGATATTATTTACTATAATAAATAGGGAATAGCCTATAATAGAACTAATTACTTCCTCTAGCGTAGGCTTAAATAAAAGGGAATAGATTTTAAATCCTTAGCTATATTAATTAGTATATAGTATATAGATTATAGTAAGATAGTAATATTTAAAGCTACTTTAGCTATATATATTCTTATAGTTTATTTAATATAAATAAATACTAGAATATAAATATTATTATATACTTTTATAGTAATTAGTTTTTTAAAGTTAAGTATATTTATACTATTAGAGATATTAAATTCTTAGCTAAGTAGAAAGCCTATATCTAGGTTTTAAACTACCTAGGCGCCTATATATAGCTAAGTAGTTATTTCTTATTTATTAATATATCCTTTAATAATAAGAGAGAAGGTTACCTATTTAATAGCCTACTAGTTACTTATACCTTAAAGGTTTACTATTAAGGCTTTATTAAGTTAATAGTCTAAAATAGCCCTTAGAAGTAAGAGAGTAATAATATATTTCTATACTCTAGGGTTTATATATCTTATAAATAAAGGTATATCTAGAGAGGGCTAAAAGTTAATTTTAGTATATATTACTATATATAGCTAAGAGGATAGGTTATATATAGCCTAAGGTTAGCTTTTAATACTTAATTTTTCTTATACCTTATAGGTAAATACTAGGGTCTTTAGTTAGTAATTTACTATTATATAGTAATAAACTTAAGCTAAAGAGCTAGTAATAAAGTTATAATAAGTATATACTTTAATAACTTAGTAAGTATTAAAGTATTTATTAATATACTATAATTTACTAATAGATATTATAGGTAATAGGTTATTTTTAATAAAGTAGTATTAGGAGTTATCTTCTTTAGTTTATTTAACTTCCTTAAGAGTATTAGATTCTTCTTTACTTTAGTCTAACTTAGTATTAAGGTTTATAAAAAAGGTTTTATAAATCTTATACCTATTATTTTTAATAGTTTATAAAGTAAAGATATTAATTTATTCTTTATTATCTTTAGCTAAGACTAATAGGTCTTTATTTATATTATTAATATTTTCCTTAGGAGTATATTAATAAAATAGCTTATCCTTTAGTCCTTAAAACTTAGAATTCTTTTTATTATATTACTTTAAGGCTTATTCTTTAGCTTCTTAGACTAGGTAGGTTAAGAGGTATTACCCTTATTTATTTATAAGGCTTAATAATAGCCTATCTTTAGATATAAATTTAGATTAAGAGTTATAAGCGTTAGATTTACTAGGGGACCTTTTTTATTAATTAGTTTATATAGGCTATTTAGTCCTTAGGGTAGAGAATAATAATTAGAATTTTAAAGTTTAGATAGAAGTTTAGTTTATATATATATATATAGTTTAAGTAGTTATTACTATACTATGTTTTATATTTTTAATTAAATCTCTCTATAATTTATATATATAATTCCTCTACTATCTTTTATTTTTTTAATATAGCTAATTAATAAATTACTTCTAATTAGTTTTTTTATTTAGTTAGTCTATACCTACTATAAGTATTATATTTATTTTATTATAGATAATAGCTAAGAATTAGGTTTTTAGTTTTTCTATAACTTAAGCTAAATAAATAACCTTTACTACCTAGGTATAGATATCTTAATAGTTAATAACGTTATTAAGGGTATATCTTTACTTCTATAATTAAAGTTTTATTTTTTCTTTAGGGATTTTAAACCTTTTAATAAATAGGGATTTCTATAAATTAAGGGTATAATCTTAGGTATAAAGTTTATATCTTATATTAATATCTAAGTTACTACTATACTATTTAGTAGTAGCCCCTAAGAGGTAACGTTAAAAGTTAGTAATAAAAACTTCTTTATATTTAGGTTTTAGTCTATAATACCTATCTATAGCGTTAATAAATATAGATATTTTTTACTAAACTACCTTTATACTTTTAGTATATTAATAGTCTTTATCCTTAGTATATTTTAGTAGATTAAACTATTTTATATTTTTAGTTTAAAAATAAATAAGTAGTATTATTAGTTAATTACTTATTTAGTTAGCTAGTAATTAGTTTAGTTAGCTAAGCTTTAAGATAAAAAACTAGTTATTTATACTAAATAGTTAGTATACTAAGGATATAGTATTTACTAAAAATAAACCTAGGTCTAAGATTAGTATTAGTAAAAATCTATACTAAGACTAAAGCTAAATAGGGAGGGTTAGTTTAAACCTTAATCCTTAGCTTACCTAAGAACTATAGGTTAAATTACTATATTATTTAGCTTTCTATAAAAAGAAAGCCTCTATAGCTAAGTCTTCCTCTATTATATTTTAGCTAATCTTTTTTATTAAAACTAATTAGTATTTAATATTTTTAGCCTTATTAATAAGTATTTTAGTATTATAATTTAAGTTTAATAATAAATCTCTAGGGGTAATATATTAGCTAAAAGTTAGAGGATCTATAGTAAGTATATTAAATAAAAAAGTATAGTTAAGAGGTTATAATTTTTCTTTTATTTTATAATCTCTTAATAGTAAAGTTTTAGTAAATTCCTTATTAAATAATTTTATTAATAGTTTTTTTTTAAATAAACTACCTTTAGTTAGTTAGTATTATAGAATTATAAGTAATCTATATATAGTAGCCTTTATATTATATATATTAATAAAAATAAAATTAGTATTTATTTATTTTTTAAGAGAATCCTATATCTAGGATAGTTTATTAGTCTATTTTTTAAGTAGTTTAAATACTATTTTTATTTCTTTATATATAAACCTTTTAACTTAACCTTAGTTAAGTTTTAGATTATATTTTAGCTAATAGTTAATTTAAATATCCTAAATTACTTTATATATTTTCTTTATTATTACTTATAAAAAAATAATTTATTCTAGGGTAAAATAAGGCTTAAAGAGGGCTAATTTAGATTCCTATATTAATATAATAGTAAATAGGTCCTTAGGTTTTAGTAAATTAAGAAGTAACCTAGCTAAAGTATATACTTCCTATTAGATTATATTTAAGTCTATCTTAGTAATATTATATAAACTTATTTTATAAGGGTAAGTTTATAAAGAATAATAGTCTAGGTTAGAGATATTATAATTTAAGTTAGGAATTAGGTCTTATATTAAGAGACTTACCTTATATTAAGAGATATACTTTATATTAGGAAGTATACTTTATATTAAGAAGTAAGCTTTATATTAAAAAGCTATTAAGGTTATAGGTCTTAAGGTTATACTACTATTTAATATACTCTTTTTAAGTAAAATACTTAAGAAGTAAAATATAGGGGTAGATTTAGTATATAAATTCTAAATACCCCTTTTCTAAATAAGGGTTTTACTATTAGTCTATATATAAGCTAATAAATACACTAAATAAATAGCTATTATATAGCTATAGGAATAGCTATATAATTAGCTATAAGGATAGCTATATAATTAGCTATAAGAATAGCTATAGGATTAGCTATAAGAATAGCTAAGTAATTAGCTTATCTAAGGATACTATATAATTATATAATTAACTATAAGCTTAGCTAATTAGTTAACTATATTAGGGACTATTAATATTCTATTCTATAGGCTTACCCTATGTCTAAAAGAAGTATATTAGATTATATATTTATATATAAAGGAAAGTTTATATAAAAGATAAAAAGATAAAAAGTAAAAAGAGTAGCTTACTTACTATATTAGCCTACTTACTATATATATATATTAGTAGAGTAAGGTTTCTATTTAATTTTTTTATTATAATAGTTATTAATTAACTAAACCTTTATATAGTCTTTTAGATTTAGCTTAATTAGTCTTATATTTTTCTAGATAGATAAATATTTAGTAACTATAGTAAGGAGGTTTTAAATAAACTTAGGACTTTTACTATAGATATAGACTTCTTTAGGTAATTTATAAGTACTATACTTATTATCTTTCTTAATACCTAGCTTAGCTTTTATATTAAGGGATCCTTTAAAGATATCTTAGGCTTTTTAATAGTTATCTTTTACTACTTATAAGTCTTAAGCTTTAGCTTTAGCTTTAGAGTATTTTTTAATAATATAGAGACTTACTAAGTAAATTTTATTAGCTTTAAAGGCTAATAAATAGCTAAGTTTAATATTTTTTATTATTTAAAGAGGTTAATAGGAGATATTATTTACTATAATAAATAGGGAATAGCCTATAATAAAACTAATTACTCCCTCTAGTATAAGCCTAAATAAGAGAGAATAAATTTTAAATCCTTAACTATATTAATTAGTATATAGTATATAGATTATAATAGGATAGTAATATTTAAGGCTACTTTATCTATATATATTTTTATAGTTTATTTAGTATAAATAGATATTAAAATATAAATATTATTATATACTTTTATAGTAATTAGTTTATTAAAGTTAAGTATATTTACTTTATTAAGAATATTAAATTTTTACTTAAGTAAAAAGCCTATATCTAGGTTTTAAACTACCTAAGTACCTATATATAGCTAAGTAGTTATTTTTTATTTATTAATATATCCTTTAATAATAAAAAAGAAGGTTACTTATCTAATAGCCTACTAGTTATTTATACCTTAAAGGTTTACTCTTATAGCTTTATTAAGTTATTAATCTAAAATAGCTTTTAAAAGTAAAAGAATAATAATATATCTTTATACTTTAGAGTTTATATATTCTATAAATAAAGGTATATTTAGAGAAAGCTAAAAGTTAATTTTAGTATATATTACTATATATAGCTAAGAGAATAAGTTATATATAGCCTAAGGTTAGCTTTTAATACTTAGTTTCTTTTATATATTATAGGCTAATACTAAGGTTTTTAGTTAGTAATTAGCTATTAAGTAATAATAAACTTAGATTAAAGAGCTAACTATAAAGTTATAATAGGTATATACTTTAGTAACTTAGTAAGTATTAAGGTATTTATTAATATACTATAATTTACTAATAACTATTATAAGTAATAGGTTATCTTTAATAAAGTACTATTAAGAGTTATTTTTTTTTAATTTATTTAACTTCCTTAAAAGTATTAAATTCTTTTTTACTTTAGTTTAACTTAGTATTAAGGTTTATAAAGAAGGTTTTATAAATCTTATACCTATTATTTTTAATAGTTTATAAGATAAAGATATTAATTTATTCTCTATTATCTTTAACTAAAACTAATAGGTTTTTATTTATATTATTAACGTTTTCTTTAAGAGTATATTAGTAAAATAGCTTATTTTTTAGTCTTTAAAACTTAGAATTCTTTTTATTATACTACTTTAAGGCTTATCCCTTAGCTTCTTAGACTAAGTAGGTTAAGAGGTATTACCCTTATTTATTTATAAGGTTTAATAATAGCCTATCTTTAAATATAAATTTAAATTAAGAGTTATAAGTATTAGATTTACTAAGGAACCCTTTTTATTAATTAGTTTATATAGGCTATTTAGTCCTTAAGGTAAAAAATAATAACTAAAATTTTAAAGTTTAGATAGAGGTTTAGTTTATATATATATATATAGTTTAAATAGTTATTACTTTACTATATTTTATATTTTTAATTAAATCTTTCTATAATCTATATATATAATTTCTTTACTATTTTTTACTTTTTTAATATAACTAATTAATAAATTACTTTTAATTAGTATTTTTATTTAGTTAGTTTATACCTACTATAAGTATTATATTTATTTTATTATAAATTATAGCTTAGAATTAGTTTTTTAGTTTTTTTATAGCTTAGGCTAAATAAATAACCTTTATTACCTAAGTATAAATATTTTAATAATTAATAATATTATTAAGAGTATACCTTTACTTTTATAATTAAAGTTTTACCTTTTTTTTAGGGATTTTAAACCTTTTAATAAGTAAGGACTTTTATAAATTAAGGGTATAGTCTTAGGTATAGAGTTTATACTTTATATTTATATTTAAGTTACTACTATACTATTTAGTAGTAGCCCCTAAAAGATAGTATTAAAGGTTAGTAATAAAAACTTCTTTATATCTAGGTTTTAGTTTATAATATTTATCTATAGTATTAATAAATATAAATACTTTTTACTAAACTACCTTTATATTTTAGTATATTAATAGTCTTTATCCTTAGTATATTTTAATAAATTAAACTATTTTATATTTTTAGTTTAAAAATAAATAAGTAATATTACTAATTAATTACTTATTTAATTAACTAATAATTAGTTTAGTTAGCTAGGCTTTAAGATAAAAAACTAGTTATTAGTATTAAATAGTTAGTATACTAAGGATATAGTATTTACTAAAAATAAACCTAAGTTTAAAACTAATATTAGTAAAAATCTATACTAAGACTAAGGCTAAATAAGGAGGGTTAGTTTAAACCCTAATCCTTAGCCTACTTAAAAACTATAAGTTAAGTTACTATATTACCTAGCTTTCTATAAAAAAGAAGCCTCTATAGCTAAGTTTTCTTTTATTATATTTTAGTTAATCTTTTTATTAAAACTAATTAATATTTAATACTTTTACTTTTATTAATAAGTATTTTAATATTATAATTTAAGTTTAATAATAGATCTTTAAGGGTAATATTTTAGCTAGAAGTTAAAGGATTTATAGTAAGTAAGTTAAATAAAAAAGTATAATTAAGAGGTTATAATTCTTTTTTTATTTTATAATCTTCTAATAGTAAAATTTTAGTAGATTTCTTATTAGATAATTCTATTAATAGTTTTTTTTTAAATAAACTACCTTTAGTTAGTTAGTATTATAGAATTATAAGTAATCTATATATAGTAGTATTTATATTATATATATTAATAAAAATAGAATTTATATTTATTTATTTTTTAAGGGAATCTTATATCTAGGATAGCTTAGTAGTTTATCTTTTATATAGTTTAAATACTATTTTTATTTCTTTATATATAAACTTTTTAACTTAACCTTAGTTAAGTTTTAAATTATATCTTAGCTAGTAGTTAATTTAGATATCCTAAATTACTTTATATATTTTCTTTACTATTACTTATAAAAAAATAATCTATTCTAAGGTAAGATAGAGGTTAAAGAGAGCTAATTTAGATTCCTATATTAATATAATAGTAAATAAATCCTTAGGTTTTAGTAAATTAAAAAGAAACCTAGCTAAGGTATATACTTCCTATTAAATTATATTTAAGTCTATCTTACTAATTTAATATAAACTTCTTTTATAAGGGTAAGTTTAAGTTAAAAATATTATAATCTAAGTTAAGAATTAAGTTTTATATTAAGAAACTTACTTTATATTAAAAAATATACTTTATATTAAAAAGTATACTTTATATTAAAAAGTAAGCGTTATATTAGGAAGCTATTAAGGTTATAGGTCTTAAGGTTATACTACTATTTAATATACTCTTTTAAGTAGAATACTTAAAAAGTAAAATATAGGGGTAAATTTAGTATATAAACTTTAAATACCCCTTTTCTAAATAAGGGTCTTACTATTAGTTTATATATAGACTAATAGATACACTAAATAAATAGCTATTAAATAGCTATAGGAATAGCTATTAAATAGCTATAGGAATAGCTATTAAATAGCTATAGGAATAGCTATTAAATAGCTATAAGAATAGCTATATAATTAGCTATAAGGATAGCTATGTAATTAAATATAAGGATAGCTATAGGATTAGCTATAGAAATAGCTATATAATTAGCTATAAGGTTAGCTAATTAGTTAACTATATTAAGGACTATAGATATTTTATTCTATAAGTCTACCCTACGTTTAAAAGAAGTATATTAAATTCCTTATATTTATCTATTAATTCCTATATATATTTACTATTTACTAGTTTACTAATACTATAGCTATATTTTAGTTTTTACTATTTAATAAGAGTAAATAAATAATTTATACTTATTACTTTAAGTACTAAAGCTAAACTTTTAGCTTTATTATAGATAACTAAAAAGGTAGTATTTTAAGTAAATTAATCTTTATATTTTAACTAAATATATTAATAATTAATAAACTATTTACTTTATTTAAATTAGCTTTATTAAACTATAAATAAACCTTTATAATAAGAATATATATAACTATTAGTTATAATAATAAGTTTATAATAAAACTATTAATATAAAAAATACTTATATTATAAAAATCGTTATAAATTAATTTAGAAAAGTATTAACTTAGCTATAATATTAGTAGTTTATAAAAATACTAAACTTATAGCTATAAATAAAGGTAAATACTCTATAAGACTAAGTATTTCTATTATAATAAATAAATAAATTTATTTCTAATAGATAAACTAACTCTAAAAAAATATATTAAATAGTAATAACGTACCTATATAGTAAGTTAGCTAATATAGTAAGCTAGCTACTTCCTTATTATACCTTAAAGGCTACTTTTTTACCTATTTATTATAAATTAAAATTAAGCCTAAAAAAGGTCTAGGTTTAAGCTATAAGTAACAATAAGGGTTAAATACTAAGAAATAATAGTATAAAAAATATTCTTTTACTCTAACCCCTATATCTCTTATCTAGGCCTCTAGATAAGAAGTAAGCTTAGTATATATAGGTTAGAGAGAGATAAAATTTTCTATATTATTAATTCTTAGAATTAAACTCTTATTATTATATAATCCTAAAAACTAAGTCTTTTTTAGTTAAGAATTTAGTTTTTAATAAATAGTTAGAAAAGGGGCGTTTTCTAGCGATAAGAAGTGGCTAGCTTACTATGTTAGCTAACTTACTATATAGGTACGTTAACTAAAATAAATCTATAGTATTAGTATACTAATAAATAGTAAATATATACTATAGAATAACTTATACTATAGTAGGTAATAGACTTATTATTAACCTTTAAAGTAACTAATTATAAAGCTATATAATATATATAAATAAGAAGTAAAAATATATCTTAGTCTAAAAGAAAGATAAATAAAATAAGTAATATATAGAAGAGAATAATTATATCTAATATAACTATTAAATAATTCTATTTGATATACTTTAGAATATAAAACTTAATAAGCTTTTAAAGTTTACTTTTTAACTTATAACTATATAAACTATTTTACTTTACTTTAACTTTATTCATTAAAAATTTATATATAAAGTAATTAGAGATTTTATAATATACGTTAACATTAAAACTTTATACTAATAAGCCTTTTTAAGGCTATAAGCTAGTATAAATTCTCTAAAACTACGTTAAGCTAATCCTTACTTACTTATACTTTTTATATACTTATAGCTACGTTATATATAGTGATATGTAGAGTATAAAAGTAGAGACTTTTGGTGAAAACACTGCGTAAAAAGTGGGGGTGCATAGTAGCTAGGGGTAGGGAGTTATTTGCCGTGTCATTTCCGCGCATTCGACAGAGGCTTCGCTTTGGAGGCAAGATGACGGTTCCACAACTGTACCCATAAAGTGGGGCCTCCGACTAGCCAGAGACAGGCACAGCCTCGTTAGGTGAGGGACGCAAGAAGTCTATGCAATCACTTGCAGTAGACTAATCAATGGCGTCGGTTCGGAGCTATGTATGTATGCTTACTAGCTCAGTAGCCAAATAGCACACCGTTGTTCATTTCGTAACCATCGCCGGTTTGACCTTCAGGCTGGCGGCACATGAGCAGCTCAGAAAAGCTTAGTAAAACAGTAGGGCAACCGGCGCCCTGCCGCTAATAACTAGGAACAAAAACGCTCATCAATGAGTCTCGATCGGCTACACCGTGTTCAGTGCCGTTCGTTTCTAGCAGTAGTGCCCACCATTTTAGGTTGTCGAAGCTATTATGAAAAAATCTGCTTGTTATTGTAACCTGTATCCACACACCCGGACCTACCGACGTGTACGGATTTGTCCTGCACTATACTTAGGTGCACAGGGGGCACGCACTGTTAGCTTATGCGTAGACTCGTGTATTGTCTGCCCTATACGTAGTTAGCCAATCGGCGCGCCTCGCTAAGTGGTGTGTGGGTAACTGACAGAATGTTACGACCACACCACAAAGCGAAAGCTTCGGTAATACAGCTTTATCCCCTATTCTATATTAGATGCTACGCCAGCCAGCAACTTGTAAGGTCGTAACACAAAAGCTATCAAACGACTTGCCCCACTACGCTTTACTTCGCATAAAATGAGGTATGACTAAGACATAGCCTCTTGTTAAGGGCATTGTCTTGAAGGCTTGTTATATCTTTCGTAGACTTCTAACTAAAATTAAATTACTACTTTATTACTTAGAGGTCGCATCGCATAATATGTATCTAGAGACTCCAATAACTTTCAACTACTAATATTACTTATTTATAAACATATCACCCCTTAGTCTTCCTAGAGAGTACTATTTGAAGATATTCTCGCTCATGATTAATTGGCTTGTTACCTACAGTTATAAATATTTATACGACCTAGATTTCTTTACTCTGTTAGATTCTTAAGCTGCTTACAAGATGCGTTGTCTCAAATCATTGTTAATTTTCTGTCTACTGAACCTCGCCTGCGGGTGGAAGCCGAGTAACCCATTTCGGCAACGCAAGAAGCTGTGCAACTCAGCAACTAGCAGCTCATCAGACTCTATCCAATCAGGAGCAAAGGATATTGGAATTGTCGCTGGGAACATAGGCGCAGGCAATGCCTTTAAATGCGGAACAGCCGAAGCCCAGGCACTTGATAATGCTATCAAGCACATGCACGAGTATGCTGGAGCTGCATACTCTTTTCTTAGTCAACCCGGAGCTGAGAGATCTGCTGCATTCGTTGGGTGGTTTGGATGTAAGTTTTGCTTTAACGTAAGGCACTTGAAAATCAAATAGCTAATTTAACCTTTACTAGCGGGTAACGCAAACATCCATAGCCTGACAAAAATACGGAGTATATTCAAGAATATCTACAACCTAGGGTCAACAAGCGATCGCTATCTTCAACACAATGAAAACTTAGGCGAGACTATAGGTATTGCCTGTCATACTCCGCACCAAACCAGTACTTGCAACGACAAGCCAGGTATTTTAGCTTATGCTATACCACCAACGGGACAGATATTTATATGCCCAGTCTCCTTTGTTCAAGACAAATACTATCTATCAGATGAATCAGATCAGAGTACACGCTCGCAGTGGGCAAAACTTCGAACCTTTGTACCAAACGGCGGGCTTGCTTTGCTTCACGAAATGACGCATTTACAAGTAATATCTGGACCATGTCACACTGTAGACTATTCTTATAAAGCAAATAAGTAAGTAATATTAATAATATTAGTTACTATAACAAAGGAATAGACTAACGGCCAGAACAGATGTATTGGATTAGACGACGAGAAGGCTATTAATAACGCTCAGAACTATGAGTTGTTCGCACTGGAAGTAATCAGTAATCCTGAAAATGCACACAAACAAGTCAACTGGAATGTAGAGAATAAGTGGCAAGATGCTGTACGAAAGCTACGTGCAGATGTTAATGGCCAGCTTGAGATTGATGGTCCACCTAAGAGTGATGGCCCACATGGGAGTAATGGCCCGTATGGGAGTAATGGCCCACATGGGAGTAATGGCCCGTATGGGAGTAATGGCCCGTATGAGGGTAATGGTATGTATGAGGGTAATGGCCCGTATGAGGGTGATAGTCTTGTAGACTGGCTCTTTGCGTGGTAATACAGGAAAACGGCTTAACTATCTACCTGTAAGATAGGCTACTTATATAGATAGGAATATATATCTATAGGTAGATCTAGCTGGTAGGGCTAGAGTATTAGTTACTCTATTCTTTGAGAAATATCCTATAGCTACCTAATTGTTACGACCCGACAAGCTACAGGCAGTAGTCACCCCACCAGACCCTGGGAGGCGGCACAGCCTTTGTACACAGCCAAAGAATGACTCCCCACGGAACGGAAGAACTATAGAACAAGTCACGTAAAGATAAGGAAGGACCGACGTAAGATAAGCGGTCATCGTCTTAGACCGACGTGCTAAGGGCAGTCCTGTTACGACCCAACAAGCTACAGGGTTAAAGACCCACCTAACGACGCAAGGTACAGGCAGCACAGCGTCTTATAGACTAACAGAAGAATAACTCCTCTAGAATAAAAAAACTATAGTATAAGTTATATAATAATAAAATAAGATTAGATCTATATATAGGAGCTATATATTTAAGACATAGGCCTAAGAATTAAGGCTTATATATAAGATAAACTTAAATATACTTAAAGATAAATTTTTATAGCTCTTTAGTAATTAACTTATAATATACTCTCTAAATATCTTTTAGTATTTAACCTTAGTAATTTATTAATAAGTAAAGCTATATAAGTTACTTATAACTATTAGTTAACTATTTAACTAATTACTAAGTAATTAATAAGACCCTAAGAAAAGATTACTATTCTTAAGTATTAACTTTAGCTATACTTTTAGTAAAAACCCTACTATTAAATACTTAACTATAATACTTTAATTACTTATATTAAGTAAGTTAACTTTAATAGTTACTTAATAGTATTATAATAATATCTACTAAGAATACCCCCTTATTATTTATATTTAGTAAATAAAAGGAGTATATACCTACTTAGTTAAGCTTATAAAAGGAACTTAATAATATAGTAAAAGTTAATAATAAAACTATACTACTTAACTTAAAATTTAATAATAATAGTAAAACTATTCTTATAGTAAACTAGTACTTAGCTATATAAAAGCTAATTAATAAAATACTTAATATAATTAGTAACTAGTTAATATTATAAATAGTAATTCTACTTAGTTTAAATAACTTAAAGATACTACTAAGAAAAATAATAATAACTTAGTATAAATATAAACTATTATTAATAATACCTTTACTAAGCTTAAAGTAAAGAATAATAAAGCTATTAAGATAAGGTATAAAGTTAAAACCTATTAAGGGGTAGTTAATATTATCTTAACCTTTATAGAAAAAAAAAGATAAACTTAAACTTAATTTCCCTAGAACCTATAATAGTATTAGTAAATACTTAAAGGGATTATTAATTTAAGTATATACTTATTAAATCTTTTATATAACTAACTTCTATAATAAAACTAAGAGGGTTATTAATATTAAAATATTTTTATAAAGTAAAGTACTTTTTTAGTTTAAGCTTTACTAAGAAGAGTTTTTATAAAATAATAATAACCTTAAAGTATACTCTTATAAAACTTAAATAATCTTTAAAAGTATAGTAGGATTTAAATAACCTTAAAATTATAGTTTTAAGATATTAATAAAAAATAATAAGCTAAGTAAAACTTTATAAACTTTAGATAAACTATAGCTACTTTATACTATATAGCTAAGTTTTAATAATTAATTAGTAGACTTAATAGTACTAATAAGTCTTTAATCTTTATATTTTAAACTAAACTTAAGGAAGATATAAAAAATAAATTAGTAGAGGTTATAAATCTCCCTAAGAATATTATTTTATATTAAACTTACTTTTAAAATTAATACTTACCTATATAAATAATATAAAGAGAAGAGAAAAATATAATAAGTTAATATTAATATAAGTAAGAGCTATACCTAAAGGCTAAAGCTACCTTAGTAGTAAAATAAGGGCTAAGATAACTACTAAAAACGCTAAAATAACTAAACTAATAAATTAAAAAGATACTATATAAGACCTATAGATATTAATATAGCTTAAAAATAAAATAATTAACCCCTTAAGAGTAACTTAAAGGTTAAATATTTTAAGTATAAGAAAATAAAATACTATACTAGTAACTATTACTAGCTAAAGTAACTTTAAAGTAAATTACTCCCTAAATATATAAAAAGGGCTAATATAGTAACTAAGAAAGTCTTATACTAATAATTATAATAATAACTACTTTATATATTAAAATAGTAAAAAATAAGTAAAATAGTACCTTAAGAAACTATATATTATAAGTATAGATAAATAATACTATAAATACTTACTAAGAGATTTACTTCCTAAAGAAGTATATATATAATACCCTTAGGTATCTTTACTTAAGGGTAGGTTATCTAGAATTAACCTTATTATACCTATATTTTATTATTACTTATATTATTTATTTATTACCTAGTAATTTATATTATTATTTATTATTTTACTTATTTAACTTTACTTTTTTACTATATCTCTTTATATTACTATTACCCTTTTAAGTTAGTAGCTTTTATAGCCTAATTACCTTATTAAATCTAAAATAGCTACTAAAAAAACTATATTAAGTAGTAATATAACCTCTTAATATAGCCTTTAAAAAATCTTTCTTTACTTAACCTTAATAAAGATATATATTTACTTTAATAAGAGAGTAAACTATAAAATAACTTATAGGCTTACTAAAATAGCTTTAGCTTAATTAAATTAATTATTTATAATAACTTTAAAGGCTTATTAATTAGTTAATAAATATACTAATCTTTTAGTAACTATTATTATACTTATTTAAGGATTTATAACTCTTTTATATAGTTAAATTTAATAGTAATATACTTTATTTCTCTTATAATAACTAAAAATACTTAAATAAAATTATTAAAGACCTAAAGATTAACTTATATTAAGAGAAATCTATACTTAGTACTATAAAGTATATTATTATAACTATATATTAAGAATTTAAATTTACTTTATAAGTTTATCTTAATAACTTAAATAACCTTATACTTCTTTTATAAATTAATTTATAAACCTTTTAATTATTAAACTCCTTATTTATACTACTAAAAGACCTTAATATAATATAATTTAAACTACTATAAAAACTATATACTTAGTATTTTTACTTCTTAACTATAAGTTATTAAAGAAGTAATATAGCTATTACTAGCTTTTTAATAAACCTATTAATAAAATATAGAGAAATTTTATTAAAAGAAAAAAAAATAAGGATACTTAACTTACTTATATAAATACTTTAGTTTACTATATAGTAACCCTTAAATCTTTAAGGGAATTAATAAACTAGCGTTATAAATTAATATACTAGTGTTACCCTTACACTAGCGTTAGCACCTACCCCTCTAATTAGTTAGAAAATCTAGTACTATTACCTAAAGGTAGTAAGTATAAATACACTAACATTATAGTTCCATTATTTTATTTAGCTAATTAATTACTTAACCTATATCGCTATGAGAAACAGGCTCTAGAAGGGGCCCTTTTTACGGCTATAAAAAGGGCCCCCTTCTAGAGCCTGTTTCTTATAGCCGCGAAAAGGGCCCCTTCTAGAGCCCTTTTTACTCCTACAAAAAGGGCCCCCTCTAGAGCTTATTTGTCACGGCCGCGAAAAGGGCCCCCTTCTAAAGCCTATTTCTTATACCTACAAAAAGGGCTCCTTCTAGAGCCCTTTTTATAGCCGCAAAAAGGGCCCCTTCTAGAGCCTATTAGATAATATAAGTAAAACCTAAAGGGGAGATAGGAAGGGTAAGATACTCTGTGTAGGTCTAGTAGAATTAAATAGTACTAATAATAAATTTTCTAACTAATTAGAGGGTTAGGTACTAATGCTAGTATAAGGATAACGCTAGTATATTAATTTATAATACTAGTCTATTAATTCTTGTCTTTAAATAAAGCTTTAACTAGTTATATTTTTAATAGTATATTTTACCCCCTTAGTAAAATAACTAGTAACTATACTACTAATTTTTTATATATAAGGGCTATATTTTATAAATAATACTTTTTTAAATAAAGTCATTTAATATATTTAATAAAGTATATAAATAGTACTTATCTCTTTAATAAATTTAATAATATAAATAAAATATTTAACTTTATTAGTAGATTTATTACTAATATATCTATATAGTAAGTAGCTTATTATAGTAAGTAGCTTACCTTCTACTACTCTTTTACCTTTTTTATAAGTTAAATTAACTATAATATATAAGATTAATTAAAACTACTTATTATCTTCTTCTTTATTATTATCTTAAACTACTTTATAAGTTTATATATTATATTTAGTTTTTTTATAATTACTATATTATTATATATATAGTTTAGCTTCTTTTATATAACCTTTTCTCTAGGGGTTATTCTCTCCTCTAGTATTAATACTACCCTTTTTTACTTATAGTACTTTTACTTTAGTAGTATTAAGTAACCTTCTAAAATATAGTTAAGTCTTTTTAGCTCTCTAGTATTTACTTAGTATCTCTACTACTATATAATACTTTTCTTTTTTAGCTTTAATAAAAGTAAACTTATATACTAACTTACTAATACTTTTAGCTTAAAAGTTAATAATCTTATATATTATTATTAGTAAGCTTCCTTAATATTACTAAATCCTTTTTTTAAGGGAATTAATACTTTATATACCTACTAGTATAGTAGTTAGTATCTTAAGGTCCTAAAAGTCTTAGCTACTTAGATATAAACTTAGTAGTATTAGTATCTTTAACTTAAAATTAAGGTAAAAAATAATTACTTTAGGGTTAAAAGGTATAAAGTTTACTTATTTAAAACTAGCTTATATACTATTTTTACTTATTAAAGTAAAGAATACTACTCTAAAGGTAAAAAAAAAGTTATCCTTTATAATATATAAAATCTATATTTATATTATTTTCTTAATTTCTTTATTATATAAGTATTTTAATAAGCTAAAGTACTTTATATTAAAAGGTTAAAGCTTATATAATAAATAAGGAGGTATATAAAGAATAATAATATATTATTCTTTATAGTAATTATTAAAGTTAGTTAATTTATAGTTATTATAACTATTAAAGATTAAAAGGTAATAAATATCTTTTATATAAAACTTTATATACTAATTAAAATATTTTAGTTAATCTAGGCTAATTATAGTTATTATTTATTTATTTTTACTTAAATAAATATACTATATAACTAAGAATTTACTATTAGTATACTAAGAGAGGAGGTAATATTTACCCTTTATAATAATATATAGAGGTAGCGCTTAGCTATCTATATATATACCCTAAATAATAGAAACCTATTTATAATTACTAAGCTACTTTATATAAGGCCTTCCCTTATAGTTAGAAGTTATAATAAGCTTTATATATAATAGTATTTCTATTAAGAAGCTAGTCTTATTAAAATTATAAATATTATAATTATATATTTTATACTTTATAATTATATTTTATATAAGTATAAATTAGCTTTATATAATTATAGGATCCTTAGCTAAGGCTCTCTAATAGTTAATTTAATATTAAAATTATATTTTTAATAAGGGTTATTATTATATAAAGTTCTCTACTTATTAAGGTTTAATATATATTATATTATATTTAGAAAAGAGGTAGTTAGCTATATCTTATATATCTTTTTATTATAAGGGAAAGCCTTAATTAATTAAGTTAATAACTTATTGAAGAATTACTTCTTTCTTTATTATAGTTATCTTTATTAAATTTAGTTATTTTTTAGCTTATATAATACGTTTAGTGTATTAGTAATAAAGAGATATCTATAGAACCTTATAGATAAATACTACTTTTTATATAATTATTTTTAGGTCTTTTTAATAGCTTAGATAGTAAGAATAATATAACTTTTAATTAAAGATAATTATATATTTATATATAAAAGAAAGTTACTATAAACGTTAAAGAAGTAAAATATAAAGGAAGGTAGGCTACTTACTATAATAGGCTACTTACTATATAGATATATTAGCTAAACTATACTTTTATTTATTATCTTTTTTATTAGTAGCCTTAGTAATAACCTTTTAAGAGATAGCCTTATAATTTATTTTTATAATTATAACTATATTATAATAAAATACTTTTTACTAAGGTAGTAATACCCCCCTAGTATTATACTTTACTCTAATGTTCTTAGTTAATATCTTTTAGTTTAATATAAATATATAAAAGTATAAAAGTAATTTTATTTTTTATAACTAACTATTATATAATAATTATTATAGTATTAATCTTTAAATTAGTATAGTAAATATATTACTTTATAATAATAATATATAAGTTATTATTTTTAAAAAGTTTATCTTAATATCTTTATAAAAGTACCTAAAACTACTAGGACTTTTACTTTATTAAATAAGACTATAAAATATTAGTTTTAAAGAATTAAAGTACTTTTTATAGTATTTTAAGCTAATACTAGTAAAAGTAAAAAAGTAATTTTCAGAAAATTACCTTTTTATAAATAAGGTTATTAAATAAGTAAAGATTTATACTTTTACTTTAAATTATTTTAAATACTTTTATATTTAGAGAAATAAGATAGCTTACTAGTAGCTTATATACTTCTATAATAACTTTACTTTATAGCTTTATTTATTTCTTTATAAGCTTTAAGAAACTAACTCCTTAGACTTCTTTATTACTTTAATAAAGGAGTACTATAAAGTATTATAAGATATAGCTTATATTTTAAGGTAAAACTATATAAATAATATTTACTTCTAGCTAAATTACTTAGTTTTATAGCTATAGTTAGCTATATACTAAGTAAATAATCTTAATATTTCTTAGAATCCTTTTATATTATAAACTAGAGGGAGTATACTAGAAGGCCCCCTTTAAACCTATAAACCTTAGCTTTTTATTTTACCCCTATAATAAAGCCTATACTCTCTAGTAATACTTTTTAGAATAATAATAGCTTAATAAAGACTAATATATTCTTTATAAGTAGTAACTTTACTTAGTAAGGGAACCTTAATTAATATAACTAATATACTTATTAAGATTTTATAATAAAAAGCTATAGTAGTAAATAAAGTAATTTTTATTATAACTACTAAAATTATATTTATATAGATAACTTTTTTATAAGTTAAGGAATTAATAGCTATAGTTAATAGATTTATAAAAAAGATATAAGATTTATTTACTAATATTTAGATAATAAAAAAGATATTTATATAGTTTAAGAAAATAAGCTAAATATTTATTATATTATTAATAGTTTTATAAATATAAAGTATATTCTTAAGGATATTAATAAAGTTAATATAGAGTAAAGGGATACTATAAACTTTATTTTAAACCTTATACTTACTTTACCTTACTAAGAGTTAGTTTTTTATATACTTCCCTTACCTCCTATAGAGAAATATATACTTTACTAAGATAAATTTAAAGAATACTTTACTTAGGTTATATATTTAAATAAACCTACTATAATACTATTTAATAGAATTATAAGTAAAGAATATTTAGCTAAAACTAATTTTATAGTAGATTTCTCTTTACCTATAAAGATAGTAAACTTTACCTTTTTACTAAAAGAGGTTATTAAGATAATAGTTAAGTATAATAAAAGAAGAAATTACTATAAATATACTTATCTAAAAATATATATTTATACTAATAAAAGCTTTATAAATATAATAGTTTATATAAATATAAGAATCTTTATATTCTTTACTAAGAGAGACTAAGTTACTAAATTTACTAAGAATCTATATTCGTTACTTATAAAACTATATAGTATTAATATAGTTAATATACCTATATAGTAAGTAGGCTAATATAGTAAGTAAGCTACCTTCCTCTACCCTTCTACCTTTTATATAAGTAAATTTAACTATAATATATAAAATTAATTAAAACTACTTATTATCCCCTTCTTTATTATTATCCTAAACTACTTTATAGGTTTATATATTATATTTAGTCTTTTTATAATTACTATATTATTACCTATATAGTTTAGCCTCTTCTATATAACCCTCCTTCTAGGGGTTATTTTCTTCTTTAATATTAATACTACCCTTTTTTACTTATAGTACCTCTACTTTAGTAGTATTAAGTAACCCTCTAAGATATAGTTAGGTCTTTTTTACCCTCTTATATTTACTTAGTACCTCTATCCTTATATAAAGCTTATAGTTCTTAGCTTTAAGAAAAGTAACTCTATATAATAACTTACTAATTTCTTTAGCTTAGAGGTTAGTAAGGTAATATAATATTACTAATATAATACCTTTAGGTACTTAGATTTTCTTTTTAAGGGAATTAGTACTTTATATACCCTCTCTTACTATAAATAGTATCTTTAGGTTCTAAGAGCTTTAACTATTTAGATATAAGCGTAGTAGTATTAGTATCCTTAGCTTAAAATCTAAATAAAAAATAACTACTTTAGGGTTAAAAGGTATAAGGCCTACCTATCTAAAACTAGCTTATATATTATTTTTACCTATTAAGGTAAAGAATACTACTTTAAAAGTAAAAAAAAGTTATCCTTTATAATATATAAAATCTATATCTATATTATCTTTTTAATTTCCTTACTATATAAGTACTTTAGTAAGCTAAAGTACCCTATATTAAGAGGCTAAAGCTTATATAATAAATAGGGGAATATATAAAAAATAATAATATATTATTCCTTATAGTAGTTATTAAAGTTAATTAATTTATAGTTATTATAACTATTAAAGATTAAGAGGTAATAAGTACCCTTTATATAAGACTTTATATACTAATTAAAGTATTTTAGCTAATTTAGGCTAATTTTATTTATTATCTATTTATTTTTACTTAAATAGATACACTATATAGCTAAGAATTTACTATTAGTATACTAAGAGAAAAGGTAATATTTACCCTTTATAATAATATATAGAGGTAATACTTAGCTATCTATATATATACCCTAAATAATAAAAACCTATTTATAATTACTAGGCTACTTTATATAAAGCCTTCTCTTATAGTTAGAAGTTATAATAGCCTTTATATATAATAATATTTCTATTAGGAAGCTAGTCTTATTAAAATTATAGATATTATAATCCTATATCTTATACTTTATAATTATATTTTATAATAGTATAAACTAGCCTTATATAATTATAGGATCCTTAGCTAAAGCCCTCTAATAGTTAATTTAATATTAAAATTATATTTTTAATTTAAGGATATGTTATATAAAGCTTTTTATCTATTAGGGTTTTATATATATCTTATTATATATATTTAGGAGTTAGTTAGCTATTTCTTATATATCTTCTTATTATAGAGGAAACCTTTAATTAATTAGGTTAATAACTTATTTAAGAATTACTTTCTTTTCTATTATAGTTATCTTTATTAAATTTAGTTATCTTTTAACATATATAATGTATTTAGTATATTAGTTTTAGATTATTATTTAAGGGACCTTAAAGATATAGGTAGCTCTTTATATAGATATTTTTAGCTCTTTTTTAATAGCCTAGAGGGTAAAGATAATATAACTTTTAATTAAGGTAGATTATATATTTATATATAGAGAAAGGTTAGTATAAAGGTTAAAGAGGTAGAAAGTAAGAAAAGTAGCCTACTTACTATATTAGCCTACTTACTATATAAGTATATTAGTTTATTTTTCTTAATAATAAAGGAGGTTAGTTTTAATTTCTATATAGCTAATATAGTAAAAAATACCCCTATTAAAATATATACTATAGTTACTATAAAAGTAGTTACCTAGTTATTAGTAAAACTAGTTTTAAATATACTTTTTTATAATAATTATAGCCTTATAGTAGACTTTAATAAAAGGTTTATTCTTTTTAAATTAATATATAATATTTTATATTAGTCTTAATTAAAAAGAGAATTAATAGGGGGGTATAAGAAATTAATATATAAGTATAAGCCTTAGGGGGGTATAACTTTTACCTTCTTTAATTAGCTAAAATAAAATAGTATATTCCTATAAAGGTTATAAGTATAAATATACTAACATTATAATTCTACTATTATATTAAGCTAAATTAACTATTTAACCTATATTACTTTAAGAAATAGGCTTTAGAGGGGGCCTTTCTTATAGCTATAAAAAGGGCTTTAAAGGAGACCCTTTTTATAGCTATAAAAAGGGCCCCCTCTAAAGCCTTTTTTATAGCTATAAAAAGGGTACCCTTTTATAATAACTATAGCCTTATAGTAGACTTTAATAAAAGGTTTATCTTTTTTAAGTTAGTATATAATATCTTAGTATTAGCCTTAATTAAAAATTACTTTTTAGTTTTATATAAGGTTACTATTAAGTATACTACTATTATTCCTCTAGGTAAGATTTATAGAATCTTTATTAACTTTTTTAATTTAGCTAAAAAGGTTACTAAAGATAAAAAACCCTTACTATAGAGAATATTTTTTAAATATATATATATACTAAATAGACTTATTAATTATAAGTTAAAAAAATTAATACCTATTTTTAACCTAATAAATTTCCTTATTATAATTAAAAAAGGTACTAAGGTTATATAAATTATACCCTTATATATAAATAATATAATAATAGTTATTACTAAGGATTAGCTAAAGTAAATAACTTAAACTAGTAGTAATAGCTTCTTTAACCTATTAGAGGAAGTAGTAAATTATATTATTATAACTAAAGATACTACTTTTTAGGCTAAAGAGGATAATAATTAAGACCTAAAGACTATACTTAGAGATATATTAAGTTATAGTATATTTAAGCTAGATTTCTACTTAACTATTAAGAATTACTATAAGGTAGAGATTTATATAAATATTCTTAAATATACTATAAAACTATAGGCTTTACTTAACTAATATAATATTTATTATAACTATAGTATAATCTTAATACTAAATAAAAATAAAATATAAATTAATCTACTTAATAGATAGTAAAATTAAAAATATAATATTTATATTTATTTACTTAAACTTAAAGATAAAGAGGTCCTTAATAACTAGTATAAGGAATAATATAAAAATAAAGAAATTAGTTAGTAGTAGTATTTAGTGCTAATTACTTACTCTATTTTTATTATATAAAAATATAAAGAGAATAAAATAAAGTACTATAGGTATATAGTTATTAATATAAAACCCCTTAAGAAGCCTATATTACTAAATATATACCCTTTACTAAACTAAGATAATATTATTAGTAGCCTAAGAAGTAAAAAAAGAATAATAATATTTAATATATTAATATTCTTTTACTAGCTTAGTATATATCCCCCCTATTATAACTATATAGTTATAATTAGTCTATAAGGACTTAAATACTCTACTATAGTCTTTATAAGTTTTAAGAATATACTAGTATATACCTAGTACTTTATAAATTAACTATTCTTCTTATACTAGTACTTTATATAGGCGTATATTAATAATATTATAATCTTTAGTAACTTAGATAAAAAGTATCTCTAAAACCTTAAAATAGTCCTTAAGATTCTTAATAAGTACTAAATTTATATTAATATAATAAAGTTATTTATAGGCTTTCCCTTAGTAAAACCTTTTAGCTAAGTTATTAATAGTAAAGAAGTATATAAAATAAATAATTATATTTATACTTTTTAACGCCTTACTTTTCTTTATAGCCTCTATAACCTTAAAATATATTTTAGTATAGGTAGTTAATTATATACTAGATTACCTTAGTTTAATATAATAGCTTAGCTACTAATAAATTATAAGGCCTATTTAGTAGCCTAGCTATATAATAAGTAAGTATTAAAACCTAAGGTATTATAATAAACTTATACTAAGGTAGTAGTAAAAGAGAGTTTTAAACTAATATTAAAAGAACTTAATATATAGTATTTCCTTTAAGAGAAACTTTATAAATAGGTTATTAAGTATTACTATAACCCTAAGAAACCCCTCTTTTTTAAAATTAATACCTATATTATAAGGTTTAAGTTAATAGTTTTTTAGTTAGACTATAACTAAGATAGTAAGTAAATACTTAGTATTAATATACCTAAAAAGTATATTAAGCTAATACTTTTTTTATTTTACTTTACTATATTAATAAAAAAATACTATAGTACTACTAAGGTAAAAGTAGCTACTATTATTTAAGCTATAAAAAAACTTTATAAGTTTATTTAGTTAAACTATTATAAAGTTAATATTTTTATAAATTATACTACTATAAAAGCTATTATTACCTATATATTACTATAAACTATAGATCTTACTAAGGCTAATTTTAAGCTAGTAAATACTACTAATTACCTATCTTAATTTTAGCTTAAGATTTTTTATATTCTTAGTAAACTTAATATAATCTCTAATACTTTATCTTATTTACTAGTAATAAGGCTTAACCTTACTAAGTATTTCCCCCTTAAAGATAAGTTAGTAGATATTAATAATAAAAATAAAGTTAAAGTAAATATTAAGATAGTTATATAGTATATAAATAATAAAGTCTTTACTATAGGGAAGACTACTATAACTATTATATAAATTAATAACACCTTTATATAGAATATTATAAAAGAATACTTATAAAATAAATAGATAAAAGTACTTTAAGACTACGTTTAGTGTATATTATCTTTTAGTTAAACTTTTATTACTTTAGATATAGTTAAAAAACCTTAATAATAACTATATTAAAAAGACTAGAGGCCTTATAAACTAATTCTCTTATAGGAAATTAATAATTATAAACTCCTATATTACGTTAGCTTTAATAGTACCTATTAACTTTATTTACCTTAACTAGTATATAAGAAGGTCTTTAAGTTTACTTATAATTTAAAGTTTTACTTTAGGGTTAACTAAATACTAGTAACGCTATATAGTATATATATTTATAAGAAAAAAAGGCTAGTCTACTAGTATATTACTTATTATCTAGTATACTATAAAAACTAAATAAATAGGTAAAAAGTAATTAAATTTTTATAACTTATTATAATACTAAGGATCTTATTTTATATAATCTCTATAAATTCTATTACTAATATACCTAAAGTTAGTAGTAGTAATAGCTTTTAAGTATTACTTAATTTCCCTATACTTAATTACCTCTATACTATAATATATAAGTTTAGTAAAAAGGTTTTACTAATATTTAGTAATACTATATATAAAGCCTATTACTAAGCTTAAGTATTATTATAAACCCTTATAATATATAACTAAGGTTTACTAAAGGAGATTATTAGTAAGTAAGACTTAAAGTTTATTTTTAATATTTAGGGAGTAATTTTTAATACCCTTAAGGTAAGGTTACTTATCTTAACTATATATTACCCTTAGACTAATAGTTAAAGTAAATAAACTAACTAAATAGTTAAAATTACTATTTATTTTTATATATATATAAACCCTAAGATACTATAGATAAATATAATCTTATTACTATAATACTCTCTAAATAACTTACTAGTAGTTACTATTAGTTAATCCCTAAATAAAGTAGTACTTAGTTTTTACCTATAGATAGTATTAAAGTATACTAATACTAATAATATACTTATAGAATTATTAAATATTATTTAGTAGATATACTAAGCTAAAATACTAGCTTTTATTAATATAGTAGATATTATATAGAAATAATAATATAATATTAAATACTATAATATAAAATTCTCTATAGGAGATAAAGTCTACCTTTAGCTAAGTAAAGGCTACTCTTTACCTAGTAAACTTAAAAAGAAATAGTTACTATAATATACTAGACCTTTCTTTATTAAAAGAGTAGTTAGCCTAGGGGTATATAAATTAATTTACTATAAAGCTAGAGAGTATACTTAGTTATATTTACTACTTAGTTATAGAAAACTATATAAGAGAAGAATCCTTTTAACTATAAAAAAATACCCTTAGAGTCTATTAAGATTAATAGGGTAGTTAAGTATAAGGTTAAAAGACTTATAGATTAATAAATTACCTAGAGAAAGAAGTAACCTTTAGTTAAGTACCTCGTTAAGTAAAAGGGATACTTACTAGCTTTAAATACTTAGGAATTATATAAGTACCTTAAGCTAAATACTAGTTAAATAGTAAAAGACTATAATACTAAAAGCCCTATTAACTAGACCTTAATATATATAAAGAAACACTAAAAGGGTATAGTAATACTATAATATAAGCTTACTAGGTTATTATATAAAACTAAGGTATAAATATTAGTCTCTTAAAAATAATAACCTATAGGCTTTTTAATAATACCTAATATAGTAAATACTTTTTTTTTTATTTTTCTTTTATTTAACTATAGTATATTTATTATAGGGTATTTATTCTTAAGGAGGAGGTTATTTTATTATAGAAGGGTATATTATACTTAAATACTTTTACTTTTTCCTTTACTTTTACTTATAACTTATTTACCTATTTTTTTCTTATATTATAATATAACCCTTCTTTTTACTTATAATAATATAACTTTCTTTTCTTTTTATTATATAACTATCCCTTTTTCTTTTACTTTTACTAACTATAATAGTTATATAGTAACTTATATAGTTAATATACCTATTAATAATAGATACTTTTTTTTTAATTTTTACTTTTTTTTAGTATTAGTAGTATCTATATATTAACTCTATTATTAAAAACCTAAGAAACCTACCTAGATTCTCTTATAACTAGGGTATATCTAAGTTTTAAGATAACCCCCTTAATAATAGTATTAAAGACTTTTATAACTATAATTTTAACTAGTATATTAATATAATAGATACTAATAAAGAGTATTTTTATCTTATTATAGACTTTAATAATAAGCCTATCTAGTAGTAGAGAGGTTAGGCTTAAAGCTTTATATCTATTAACCTTCTTAGCTAAGATAATACTACTACTATAGAGACTATTAAATACACTAAGTAATAGCCCTATAAGTAAGGTAATAATATAATTACTAAATAAATTAATAAAAGAAATTAGCCTAATATTAATAATAATAATATTACTAATCCCCTATTAAAATTTAAAGGTAATAAAAATAACTATATTAAATACTATAAGGCTATTAAAATTAATAATAAAAAGAATACTTTATATAAACTTTAGCTTAAAGTTAATAAGGAGGGTAAAAAGTATATTAAGTTTAATAATTTTATTATTAAATAGTATACTAAGTATAATACTAATAAGCTACTCTTTTTTATTTTTAGCTACTTTAACCTTAGTAATAATAAAGATAAAGATAATAGTAAAGAAAAGAAACTAAAGCCTATACTTACTAAGGGTAAAGCTTTTACCCCTAAGGCCCTAAGGGGTATTTTAACCTAAAAAATAGCTTTATATTAACTAAAAAAAAACTTTATAGACTTTACTAATTATAAGTTATACTATAAGACTTACCTTTAGATTAAGAAGTTTTATAAGGCTTATACTAAGGTTACTATATATACTTTACTTTTTTTAAATATAAACTTTTATTAAGAGATTACTATACCTATCTATAATATTTATAGTACTTTTATAAAAAATAATATATATTTCTACCTTTTTTTCTCTTATATTACCCTTATTAAAAGTATATATCTTTATCTAGAGGGTTATATTAATAATACTATTACTAGTATACTACTTAAGATTTAATACCTTAATTTTATCTCTATCTTAAAAATAAAGTATACTAACCTATTATATACTTAATACTACTAAATTATTTAGCTTAATAACTATATTTTAAATATAAAAGCTATAGCTAATTAAAGATACTAAATTATTTAAAATAATAAGGTACTTATTAAAAATAATAATAACTTTATTAGCTATACTATAGCTAAAGTTAATAAATTTAAGCCTAAGGTTAACTAGCTAAAGGAGAATTTTACTATTTATAATAAGTAAATAATTACTACTAGTAACTAAATTATTACCCTTAAAGTAAATTTATATTATTATAAAGTTAACGTTAATACTTTTTATAAAAAGAAAACTATAAAAGAGGTTATTACTAAGTTTAAGGCTAATAAATACTAGTAGCTTATTAATAAAGTCTATACTCTCTATAAGTAGGTTTATAAGCTAACTAAGGCTTAGACTAGTAAGTATACTACCCCTACTAACACTACTAGCCCTCTAGTAAAGTACCTTAAGACTACTAACCCTTTTATACTTTACTATAGTTAAACTTTAATTACTATAACTAGCTAAATATATACTATCCTTAGTAATATAGTATATATTATTTTATTAAAAATTATATAGTAAAAAGGTTTTTTTTTATTAAGTAAAGGTTATATATATACTAAAGGATATAAGGGAATAAGATTTTTATATAGAGGGGGTTATATTATAAGTATAGATAAATAACACTATAGATACTTACTAAGAGATCTACCTCCTAGAGGAGTATATATATAGTACTCTTAGGTATCTTTACTTAAGGGCTAAGTTCTCTAAAATTAACTTTATTATACCTATATTTTACTATTACTTATATTATTTATTTATTACTTACTTATTTACTTTATTATTTATTATATTACTTATTTAACTTTACTTTTTTACTATATCTCTTTATATTACTACTACCCTTCTAAGTTAGTAGCTCTTATAGCCTAATTACCTTATTAGATCTAGAATAGCTACTAGGAAGGCTATATTAAATACTATAGTTAGTAAATATTTAGTTAGTTTTTTTTAGTTTATATAAGCCTTAGTATTATAAATATCTTACTAAGTAAATAATAACTTTAAGAACTACTCCTAGATAATAGTATATATATTATATACTTAAATCTTAACTTATTAGCTTATAGTTTTAATAGTATCTTAAACTACCTAGGTAAGCCTATAATATAAAGGGTATATAGAGGCTTTAAGGCTAAAAGTATAATAATACTAATAATACTTAAGGTTCTAATAAGAATATAATAGCTATTTACCTTCTTCTAGGGCCTTTATAATAATTTACTATTAATAGTTATTTTTTTAAGATCTAAATTATTAAACTTTAGTACCCCTTAGAGATTTAAGCTTCTTAAATTAATTATATTAAAATAAATACTATATAACTTATCTTTTTTTTATATATTAATATCTCTTTATAATAGTAAATCTATAAGTTTTTATAAAGGTATTAACTTAGTTAAAGAGAGTATTATAGGTTTATTTTAAATTACTAGGAATTAGTAGGTTTAGAATTTTAAAGATAAAAAGAGAAAAAGATTTATTAGTTATACTATAGTAAAAGACTATAGTTTAAAAAGATACTTTACTTAGGGAAAAGGATTATTATAAGGGTAAATAGGGTAGTAAGTTAACTAAAGAAACCTATCTCTTTTACTATTAATATATAAATTTTTATTATTAGAGGAGTATTATTATTAGCCCTTAATTAGTCTTAGTAACCTATTAATTAGTCTTAGTAACCTATAAAATAAATTAAAAAATACTATTAAACTATTTTATAATAGACTAAGATAGTTACTATAACTTTTTACTAGGGGGAGAGTAGCTATACTCTAGAGAAAGTTATAAAAGAGTAGTCTTCTAAGTTATTTTTATTTTTTTAAAGAATTAGTAAGTAAGGTAAAGTCTAGGCTTTTTAGTAAGGTAATTATCTATAAGAGGGTATATATTTTATAGTAAGTTAGCTAAGAGCTTTATAATAAGGTTATACTACTTTTTAAGATTACTAACTCTATAGAATTAGCTAACACTAAGGTAACTACTTTTAGATAAAGGAGATAATAGTACTAAGTTAGATATTAGTAAGAGACTATAATTAATTAATAGTTACTTATAGGTAATATAACTAGTAGTAAAAAGGTAATAAAGTTAAGGTTAGTATAATAGGTTATTTTTTTCTTAAGGTTTAAAAGCTATAATAAATAGGTAATATAGTTATAAAAAAGATAAATAATATAAATAAATAATAAAGGGAAGATAGAAAAAGTAAAATACTTTATATAGGTATAGTAGAATTTAATAGTACTAATAATAATTTCTTTAGCTAATTAGAGAAAGTAAAAGTTATACTCCCCTAAGGCTTATACTTATATATTAATTTCTTATACCCCCCTATTAATTCCTATTAAAAATTACTTTTTAATCTTATATAAGGTTACTACTTAGTATACTACTATTATTCTTCTAAGTAAGATTTATAAGAATTTTATTAACTTTATTAATTTACTTAAAAGAATTACTAAAGATAAAAAACCTTTACTATAGAGAATATTTTTTAAATATATATATATACTAAATAGATCTATTAATTATAAGTTAAAAAAACTAGTATTTATTTTTAACTTAATAAACTTCCTTATTATAATTAAAAAAGGTACTAAGGTTATATAAATTATACCTTTATATATAAATAATATAATAATAGCTATTACTAAGGACTAGCTAAAGTAAATAGCTTAAACTAGTAGTAATAGTCTCTTTAACTTATTAGAGGAAATAGTAAATTATATTATTATAACTAAGGATACTACGTTTTAGGCTAAAAAAGATAAAACTTAAAACCTAAATAAAGGCTATACTTAGAGATATACTAAGTTATAGTATATTTAAGTAAGGTTTTTACCTAACTAGTAAAAACTACTATAAGGTAAAGATTTATATAAATAATCCTAAATATACTATAAAACTTTAAGCTTTACTTAATAAATATAATATTTATTATAACTATAATATAATTTTAATACTAAATAAAAATAAAATAAATATTAACTTACTTAATAAATAGTAAACTTAAAAGTATAATATTTATATTTATATACTTAGACTTAAGGATAGAGAGGTTTTTACTAACTAGTATAAAGAATAATATAAAAATAAAAAAATTTATTAATAGTAGTACTTAGCCTTAATTACTTACCCTAATTCTATTATATAGAAATATAAAGAAGATAAAGAAAAGTACTATAACTATATAGTTACTAATATAAAGCCCCTTAATAAAGTAGTATTACTTAATATATACCTTTTACTAAATTAAAATAATATTATTAGTACCCTAAAAAGTAAAAATAAAATAAGAATATTTAATATATTAAGGTTTTTTTACTAGCTTAGTATATATCCCTACTACTATAACTATATAATATAATTAGTTTATATAGACTTAAATACTTTAATATAGTTATTATAAGTTTTAAAAATATACTAGTATATACTTAATACTTTATTAATTAATTATTTCTTTTATACTAATACTTTATATAAGTTATTATAAAGGATACTTATAAAGTAACCTTAATATTACTATATAATACTATATTTTAGAGTAAGGTTATATTTAAATTAAAGTATAAAGTAGTATTTAGAAATACCTTACTTTAGAACCTTTAAGAGAGAATTAAGCTACTTTTAACCTAATAAATTATACTCTATATATAATTCCCTTTATAATAGTTATAAGCTTAGCTTTAACTTAATTATAAGTACTATAATTCCCTCTATTATAAAGAAAGGTTTTATATAGAGAATCCTTTCTAAAAACTACCTTTTTTTATATACTTATACTCTAAGTTATAATAACTTACTATATACTTAAAACTATCTTATAAGGCTACTACTTAAGCTTACTTTTATTACTATATTCTTAGATATATTAATTAGTTTATTAACTAACTAAAAGCTATATAGACTAATAACTATATATAAAGACTAATTCCTATAGTTTATAATACTTTACCTTTTTATAACTACCTAGGATATTTAGTACTTTATTAATTTAGATAGATATAAAGAACTTTTATAATACTTAGGGGACCTTTCTTTTATTAAATACCTTAAAAAGTAAAATAATAAGTAAATAGCTAATTATTAATAGGCTTTTTATATTTTAGATACCCTTTCTATAAAAAATAAAACTAATACTAATAAGCTAGTAAAACTAAAAGACCTAATAGCTAATAATAAAGCTATAAAAATAACTAGATAATTATAATAAAGAATACTTTATTAAAGAAACTTTATATTTATAAATAATAAAAAGTAAATAACTTTTTAACTCTTTAGGTTAACTTTATTATTATATAAGATATTATAAGTAGTATATAGATATAACTCCTTAATTATAAAGATACCTTTATGCTTTTTAAATAATAAATAGTATTATTATAAATAGTAAATAAACTAAATACTATCTTAAACATTAAGCTTCTTAGGGAGACCCCTTTAACCCTAAGAAAATATAAAGACTTACTTAGCTGAATTATCTTTATAACTTTACTAAAAACCTATAAAGTAATAGGGGTATATATAACCCTTACTAGTAAATAAAAGCCTTTAGCTAATAAGAAATAATATTATAAATACCCCTATAGGAAATTAAATTATATATAGACGTTATATATAGAATAGTTAAATATAAACTTTATAGTAAATTAAATATCTTTAAATATAAGCTAAAAGAATACTTTTAAAAAAGACTAATACTAAATTAGCTAAATCTATATAAAGTAAACTCTATAATAAGCTAAATAAAAAGAAATAAATAAAGAGAAAAACCTTAAAAATAACCCCTATAAAACCTTTTTATTTACCTTTAATAATTATTATAATAATAATTAACCTAAATACTCCTATAAAGGCTACCTTAAGAATAAACTTAGTTACTTTTTAAGTATTTTTAACCCTAATTATAGGTTACTATTTATTTAGTAAAAATACTATTTATAATAACTATAAAGGACTTTATATTATAAATAATAAGGTACTTCTTAAGCCTAGATCTTTTAAAATAAACTTTAGGGATACTAATATAGAAGTAGGCTTTATATTATACCTAATTAAGGGTTATAGTAGGTATATAATAAAGGGTTTACTATATAGAGTAAATAGATTTACTAAATTAAACCTTATTTTAGAAAATATTACCCTTATTCTAGGTTTTTATATTAATATTACTTTAAAGTAACTTCTTTATAAAGTAAGTATATAGTATTCTAAATATAACTATATACTTTAATTTAGTATTAAAAGAAATAGCGTTATATTAAGATAGTTATAAACTAAAGGTAATATTATTTTCTTTAAATATAAGTTTATTTTATTATATTAAAGCTTTTATTATAAAGAAATCCCTTATAGCCTTATAGTAGTAGTTAATATATAAGTTCTTATAATAATATATTAAAAAATATAATATACGCTTATAGACTAAAGTAATAATACTTATCTTTAATACTTATATACTAGATATATTAGTCTTAAAGCTCTCTTAAGACTCTTAATTAATACTTAAGTAGTAAAGATTAAAAAACTAACTTATATTAAATATAAGTACTATATAGTTACCTATATAAGTTAGGTAATTTTAAAATAAATATTTAAAAACTAATTAATATACCTATATTATAAAATATTATAGGATCTCTTTAACTTTTTAACTAAGCTTAACTAATTAAAGTAGTTACTTATAATATAAAATAAATAAATATTTTATCTTTTTAGTATAGTACTCTTAGGTAAAATATATAAAGATATTTTCTATATAATATATAAATTTATTATATAGGTCTTTTAGTAATAAGGTATAAATATCTTTAAGATTTATTAAGATAGAAATATATTAGTTATTAGTATAAAAGGTAAAATAAAGTATAAAAAGTAAACTAAGGATCTTAAGATTAATATAAAGCTCCTACCACTAAATATAAAAAAGCTTATAGATAAAGTTAAGAAATTATTACTTATATAATAAAAATACTCTTATTATTAAGTCTACTATATAAACTATAACCTAAAGTAATACTTATAGTAATTTATATATATAATATAAGCCCTCTTTAATACTATAATATACCTATATAGTAAGTTACTAGTTATAGTAAGTTACTATCTTTCCCTTACTCTTTTACCTTTTATATAAGTTAATTTAATTATAATATATAAGATTAATTAAAACTATTTATTACTCTCTTCTTTATTACTATTTTAAACTACTTTATAGGTTTATATATTATATTTAGTCTTTCTATAATTACTATATTATTATATATATAGTTTAATATCTTCTATATAATACTAAGTATAATTATTATAATACTATAAGTATAAACTCCCTTAAATATAAATACTAAAAGAAATACTTAAAACGTTAAGTAACTTAATT
This sequence comes from Colletotrichum falcatum, assembly GCA_019425465.1. Lineage (NCBI taxonomy): Eukaryota > Fungi > Ascomycota > Sordariomycetes > Glomerellales > Glomerellaceae > Colletotrichum > Colletotrichum falcatum. The sequence goes on along the minus strand of SWKJ01000045.1, from coordinate 250,843 downwards.
AAGGTATTATAAAATAAATTAAATAAGGGGTTTAGACTTCTAAGATAATACTAATACTTAGTAATTTAAATACTAAGGTTATATCTAATAAAAGTAACGTAAGTTATAAAATACTTAATTAAAGTTAAATAGTAAAACCTTAATATAAAGAGAAAAGTATTACTATAAAAATAAAAAAACTAATATACCCTAACTTATAGGGAAGCTAATAACCTACTATATAACTAAATAATACCTAATACTTTAAAGAGACCTTAGAAGCCTAAAATAATATATAGCTATATAATTAAATTACTATTTAAATCTAAGAAAAGTATAGCTAAATAATAAAAATAAGCTAATAATAGTAATAACTACTTAAAAGACTAAGTATAGTCTTATATAATAAATAAAAATACTACTTAGGTAAAGGCTACCCCTCTATAAACTTAGGGGATAAACTTAATATAAAGTAAGCCTTCTTCTTAGCTTTTAGTTAAAAGTAAAAATAATACTTTAATAAGTTTCTTAATACCTACTTTAATAATTAAGAAAAGGTAATAAAGAAATTTAATATTAGCTACTATATAGTTTATAAAATTATATATATAGTAATATATAAAGTAATAACTTAATAAATAATCTAAGTATCTAATAAATAAAAATATTATTAAGAAAGTTTTTAATATATATCTTTAATATAATATAAGCTTAAGAAGCTTTTAGTAAATATTTAAAAGATATTTAATATAATAATAAATATTAAAATAGTTAAACTTAGGTATCTTAAGGTATTTATATATATTAATAATTTAAATATTTTACTAAAAATAAAGCTATTATTACTAAAGTAAGTATAAATATATAAGTAAAATCTTAAAGAGTTTCTTAAGTACTATAAAGCTTATCTAGTTACCTAAAGGAATATTAGAATAGGGTAGGGTATCTATAGTAGATTAAAGGTAGGCTAAAAGGCTAGGATTATAAATTTTCTTTTTATTTATCTAGATAATAAATACCTTAATTAAGAGAAATATAAAAGGATATCTCTCTTTAATTAGTAGATAAATATACTAATTCTTATATATAGTTTTTACCCCTATCTTTAAACCTTAATTTAGTTAAATTAAAGCCTTTTATCTTTAATTTATAGCCTTAATTATAAGAACTTAAGAAAACTAAGAGTCTTTATACTACCTTAATTAAGGTAAAAGTATTACTTATTTTTAACTTATAGGTAGAAATAGTAATACTCTTAGTCCTTTAATTAAGTATAGTATCTTAAGTTTTTTAGTAGAAGGTAGTTATATTATTTATATACTATACTACTAAAGCTTAATACAGCCTATATTTAATTTTAATAGTCTTCTTTTTTAAAAGCTATTAATTAAAGTAAAATAATAAAAAAACTAAGAAGATATAAATATAGTAAACCTTAAAAACTACTAATTAAAAATATAAGTTAATAAAAGTAAAAAACAATAGTAATAAATAAAATAATAAAGTAATAAATAAACTATAAAAAGTAAAATAAAAAGTAAAAAAAAAATATAAAATATAACTTAAGAAATAATAAATTAAAATAAAAAAATAAAACTAACTAAAAGTACTAAGGTTTTTTAACTATAATAAATTTAACTTATAATTAATATTCTTTTAAAGGTTAACTTTATTTAAGCTAGTAAGATACCTAGACTAAAGATAATTAAAAATAAAACCTATAACTAAAGTAATATAATATAGTTATAAGAAATACTCTATATTACTTTAAAGACTTTACTAAAAATAAATAAAAAACCTTATTATAGAATAGTATAAATACTTTAAATTAGCTTAATTACTACTATAAATATTATATAGTTATTAAAATAAATTCTCTTAAAGGTTCCTAAATTTAGTTTATTATACTTTAATTAATAAATAATTATTAAGATTTTTAATACTATAAACTTAACTAAATAATATTAACTAATACTTAAGATAAGTAACCCTTTTTCCCTAATCCCTTTAAAAGATTTATTAAGAAGTACTTTTACTTTTACTCTCTTTTATAATCTAGGCTTAATATATATAGAATACTAAGATTTTTAGCTTTTAATTAACTTAAATAAAGAAAATAATACTTTCTACTACTATAAAGACTTAAGTAGTATAACTAAACTCTAAGAAGCTTTAACTTTAGTAAGCCTAGCTAGTAAAACTAAAGCCCTTATAATTATAAATTAAATTATAGCCTTTATAGAACTATAGTTTATAATTACCTTTACTTTAATAATTACTATAATAATTAATTAAAATAAAAATATAAGTTTCTATAAGATACTAATACTAAGTTAACTAAGTACTTTAGTCTTTAAAAGAGATAACCTTATAAAGTTTCTTAAGAAGTTTAAAAACTAATATAAAATTATAAGAGTCTTAGATTAATTCTATAGTAAGCTTATAGTTTATATAATAAAAGGGGACTACTAAACTCTAGTTAAAGATATAATTAGTACTATAGCCTAAATTAATATAAAACCTTACCTTAAGTAAAAATATAAATAATAAATTACTAACTACTTCCTAGATAAAAAAAATAAATTAAAAAAACTATATAAAGTACTTTAATTATAAACTTTAATTTAGTAATAGTATAAATATTATTTAATAAAATTAATAATATAATTACTTAAGCTAAGTAGTAAAAACTCTATAGTATAATTAATAAAAGCTTAATTAAGGCTATCTATAAGTATTTCTATAAAGATATTATTAAAAATATTATAGAAAACCTTAATTTAAGCTTAAATACCTTCCTCTAAAATATAATGTATATTAACTTTAAGGTAAGACTTCTTAATATAGTAGTTAATAAAAAAGAATATAGACTTTTTTTTATAACTAATTAAACTAAAGCTAATACTACTTTTATAAACTATAAACCTATAATAGAATACTAAAGCTAATAGGTAGAGATACTAGTAGAATATAACTTTTATATAGTTTACTACCTAAGTAAAGATACTAGTATACTAGATATACTCTCTAAGTATAAGTAAAATATACTTACTATAGAAGATATTAATAACTATAAGTAAAAATAAATAATATAAATAATCCTTAATATAGCTTAACTTATAGGTATCTACTATATTATAAATATACTACTTATATTATATATAGTAATATTAAATAATAGAAAACTTTAATATCTATAGGATACTATATAAAATAAAAATAAGGTATTTTAAGTAGTATATAATATAGTTAAAGATAAAGAGTACTCTTTACCCCTTATTCTTTTACTATATATTTAGGTTATAAACTACTAAATTAATAATATAAGGTAGCTTACTTAGAGAGAGAAGCTATAGGTACTAAGTAATAGTAACTTAGAGTCCTTTAATAACTATTTATATACTTAGTTAATTTAATATATTTATAATTTACTAGTAATAAGGTACCTAGGTAAAGATAGTACCTTAAAAATACTCTTATAAAGATTCTATTAGCTAGGCTAAGTATATATAGTATAATACTTTATCTATAACTATAATATATATAAGAGTAGTAAAGTATAGTATAAGGTAAAAAAAAAGCTCTTATAACCTTTAAGTATACTTAAGTAATTAAAGAGTAACTTATTAATAGACTTTATTATAGATCTTCTAGCCTTAGGCCCTAATAGTACTATATACTTATAAATAATTATAGACTACCTAGGTAAATTAGTAACCCTTAAACTAATAACTACTATAGAAGTAAAGGCCTATACTAAGAGGTTTTTAAACTACTACTATTAATTTTATAATATACTATAAAGTATAGTTAATAACTAAGGGAGTAACTAAATAAGTAAATTTTAGTATAAGTTTTATATACTTACTAATATAAAGTAAAGACTAAGTACTTTATATTACCCTTAAAGTAATAGTATAACTAAGTATTTTAACTAAGAAATATAAGTAATACTATATACCTATATAAGCTACTTATAAAAAAACTAAGCTTATTAAACCCTAGTAGCTTAACTAGTAATTAATAATAAACTAGCTACTATAATAAAACTAAGCCTTTTCTTTATAGAGTATAGTTACTATATTAAACTTATTACTATCTATAAAAATATCTTAAAAATATATAACGCTTATAAAAAGGTTATAGAGTAACTAATAAAGAAAATAATAAAAGTAACTACTATAGTCTAAGTAGTAATAGTAATAGCCTAGTAGTATATAAAAGACTTTATAAATAGATAAAAAAGCTTAATAAAGTACTTTTAAAAAGGTAATAAAGTTTAACTCTCTATATATAACTACTACTTACTAAAACTAAACTAAAAACTAAACTAACTATACTATAAGTACTAAGTTACTAAAGTTATTAGCCCTCTTATAGTTAAACTTAATATACTAAGAGGGATTTATAACTACTTTTATATTAACTTCTTATACTATACCTTAAATAACCTTTTACTTAGTTAATATATAACTAATATATAACTACTACTAATAATTAAGTAAAGTAAAGAGAAATAGTAAGTAAGTAAAATTATAAAAGTATAATAGAGAGGCTAAAGTAAAAATAAAATATAGTAAGTTTTTATATATTAAAAAGGGTTTATAAACCCTACCTAGGAGCTAGTAAACCTACTAAGAGATATAAAAGCCCTTAATAATTTTAAAGCTAAATATAAGCCTATTACTAAAAATAATAAGGATATTATAAATATATAAATAATAATATAACTATATATAAAAAAGGCTAAAAATAAAACTCTATTAATAGGCTATAGCTTAAAAAAATAAACTAAGCCCTATAGGGTATAAGGTAAAGAGGCTATATAAAACTAGTATATAAGGTATATAATAAAGAAACCCCCCTACTAAGGGCCTCTTAGGTTAAAGGATAAGCTATAAAAGTTAAAAGAAAGACTAAGGCTTAGCTAAGTAGTAATAAAAGCTATAAACTACTTAAAGTTAATAATATTAGGGTAGTAAAAAAGATAAATATATAAATAGTTTTAAAAGAGTAAATAATACTCTTTATAGCTATAATAAGGTACTTACCTTAGGTAGCTATAAGGCTACTAAAGTAAAGAGTTACCTTAGTATAAACTATACTAATAGTAGTAGTAGTAGTATAAGTAGTAGTAGTAGTAGTATAGATAGTAGTAGTAGTAGTAGTAAGTATTAAGAAGGGAAGTATAAGCGTTAGTAAGAGTATAAATATAAATATAAACTTATATATAGAGGACTTCTTAGCCTTATAAACTATATACTTTATAATTACTAAGGCCTCCTAAGCCTTAGTAGCTTAGTAGTAGGCTAATACCTCCTCTTTACTAATAGAGGGGTTAATAGTAGTATTAATAGCGTTAAATATAGCTTAAAAAACTAAGAGAGAGTATACTAAGATTTATACTATATAAGTAAAGTAATTAATATATAGAGAAAGTAATAAAAATATCTAAGAGTATAGCTATAACTAATCTTAGTATAATAAGTATAGTAATAGCTATTAGCTACTAAGTTATTAGTATAGTAGGGAGTATTAAGCTTATATAGTAAGTAATAAGTATACTACTAGTAGGGGATATTTTACTTAGTACTATACTTAGTAAGTAAATACTTAAGCTTAACTTAATACTTTTTTATAAGTAGAAACCTATAAGTAGTAATATTATTTTTATTTTCTTAAGATAAGGTAACTTAGTTTTATAATCTTATTATAAAAATAACTTATAATAAATATAAGAGAGGTAGTAATAGTAGTTATTAAATAGTTATTTTAGACGTAATTATCCCCTTATATATATTACTTATTCTATTTATCTTTATCTCTAGACTAAGGTGTATTTTTACCTCCTATTTATATCTAATATATAGCCTTTTAATTAGTTACTTTATAGTCTAATAGTAGGTCTATTACCTACTATAATATAGTCTATTCTATAGTCTATATTTACTTCTATTAGTGTACTAACACTATAGCTATACTTTAGTCTTTACTATTTAATATACCCCTTTAAATTTAGTTTATTTATTAAAAGTAGATTTACTTATTTATTATAGTATAAATACTTAGGCTTATAGGGTATTTACCCTTATTTATAGCTATAAGTTTAGTATCTTTATAAACTATTAGTATTATAGTTAGCTTAGTATCTTTATAAATCTATCTATAATTATCTTTATAGTAGGGTATATTTTATATTAATAGTTTTATTATTAACTTCTTAATATAACTAATAGTTATATATATTAATATAATAAAGCTTTATTTATAGCTTAATAAGGTTACTTTAAACTAAATAAATAGTTTATTAGTTATTATATTATATAGTAATTTATATTAAGATTATAAATATATTTAGTTAAAATACTAAGATTAGCTTACTTATAAATATTACCTCTTTAGCTATTTATAATAAGGCTAAGAGTTTAGCTTTAGTAGTTAAAGTAGTAACTATAAATTACTTATTTACTCTCTAGCTAATAAGACTACTAAATAGTTTAATAGAGTACCCTAGGATAACTTTTAGTCTATAGAGTTATTAGTAAAGCTAGTATCTAAGGCTACTTTTATTATATTATTATAGCTATTAAATTTTAACGCTAGTAAAACTATATATTTAATATATAGAAGGATATAATCTATAGCCTTATAGTAAGATTTATCTAAGTTTTAGTTATATTTAGCTAGTTTACTAGTTATAAAGGTAATATTTAGTCTTATTATTACTATAAAATATAGGATAAATTTAACCTTTTTTTAGTATATATTAATACTACCTATTATTATAATCTCTATTAATAGGAGTAATTCTTTATATCCTATAGGTATATTTATAAACTATTAGTATTTATACTCTAAGGAACTATATCTATAAAGCTTACTTATTTTCTTAGTATATAAGGCTTAAGATAACTATAGTTTTTTATTAGCTTTATCTCTTATTACTTTTATTCTAAGGAACTAATAAAGGTTTTTTTTACTTTGAAGGTAATATTTATCCTTAAGATAGTTTATAATATCTATAACTTTTTTTATTTCTTAGGTAAAAATACTAAGATATAGTTATTAATATAAAAAAAAAAGTATTTTCCCCTTCCTTTAGTAGTAGTCCTCCCTAGCTATATATTTTAAACTTACCTTCTTTAGGCTATACTCTAAGTACCTTTACTATAGTAATAGTAATTAACGTAGGCTTTATAATACCTTTTTAGTTATAATACTTTTCTTACTTCTTTATAGCCTAGGGGTATCTCTATATAGATAACTTTATTAATAGGGTATATATAAATATATTAATAGTGTTATATTATAGAGTTTAAGATTATATTAAGTAGTAATTACTATAAGGGTTTAAAATAATAGGCCTACTAATATAGTAGTATAGGTATCTCTAATAGTATCTTTAGCTTATTAATCTCCTTTTATAATAAGTTTTATCTTATATTTAATAAGTTTTTTACTAGTATTATACTTATATATATATACTTATTAGTAGCTTAAGATCTAATAGCTTTTAGCTTCTTTATAGTTAATAACTTCCTAGGTTTTTATTTCTTAGTAGCTATAAATATAATCTATCTTAGCCTTTTAAAACTAAGGTTTATATAAGTAGCCTTTTAGTTATATATAGTATTTTAGTAATAATAGATCTTATTTACTATTATAATTAATAATAAAAATATAGATATTAATAGTACCTTAGTTAATAATATAAGTATAATATACTTTACCTCTTTTTTATTAGTATTATATTTTTTTTAACTACTTTATTAATTACTTTATTTTAGTACCCTCTACTTTCTTTTCTCTTAATAGGACTCTACTAGCCTCTTAGCTAATAGCGCTAGTATAGTCTATTATATCTATAGTATACTTTTTCCTTATTTAGAGGGATTTACCCTTAACTATTCCTACTATAAATATAGCTTTCTAAGAAGTTTTTAGGGTAACCCTTATATAGGTATACTACTTCCTTAGGTTATTCTTTAAGTATATAGTTTACCTTTACTTTCTTTACCCTTTTAGCCTAAGTACTTTTAATAATTAGGTTATAAAAGAAGTATTTAGAGAGTCTAGTAGTATAATTAGTTAAAACTATAATTTAGTATATTCCTTAGCCTTAAGTAGATAATTAATACCTATCTTATTAAGGTTATTTAACTTATTATTTTTTTTTAATATTATAAATATATTACCTTTATTAGCTATTAAATAGTCTTTATCTATATTTAATTCTTAGAGAAGTATAAGTAATTTTTCTATATTAACTTTATATAAGTTATCTTTTAGATTAGTAATATCTTTACTAAAATTAGTCTTTTTATTAAATAATATATCTTATAATATAATAACTTAGTTAGTTATTAGGTTTTAGACTTTATAGGAGTTACTAGAGCTATACTTAATAAGATAGCTAATCTACACCTTTAGAGTAAGTTTTTTTACCCTTCTCTTATTAAGTTATATATCTAATAAGAGTATATATACCTTATAGCTATAGGCTTTAAGATAGCCTTAATATAGCTTAGTAGTCTTATTATCTTAGAAGTTTTAATAAAGTAACTTAAATAGTAATTTCTACCCCTAGCTACTAAGGGTGTCTAGTTATAGGTATATATTACTACTTTAATAATTTTAAGCTAAAGTATCTTTAGTAGTTTTATTACTACTCTTATAGTCTTAGCTTTTTTTTTTATTATAGTTACTACCCTCTCTACCCCTTTACTTTAGGCTTAAGTATTAAGTACTAATAGTTTAAAACTATAGCTAATTTCTTTAATTATATTATATACTTATATATATATATTAGTAACTTTACTATTATACTTAAAAGTTTTAATAATAATAGAGTATTAGATATCTATTAGAGAGATAAATTTTAATATAACCTCCTTAAGGGTTTTAAAGGTATAGTCTTATAGGTAGTAGTCCTATATATAACCTAATACTTTATTAGTAAATATTATAATTAATATATAGCTATTAAAACCTATTAAGCTAATTAAGTAGAAATTAATAGTTATCTATTTACTTACTTATACTTATTATAATAATTTATAGGGATATAAAAAACTATATATTTTACCTTTAATATACTATATATATTATAGTCTTTAATTATAACCTTACCTATTTAGTTTTTTTAAATAATTCTTATACTCCTTAAGGTGTTAGCTAGATATTAGATTATACCTTTACCTAGGTAGCTTATCCTTTAGTACTATAACCTAGCTATTATATAATTCTCTCTTTTATTTTAATAAGTACTTTTAACTACTAGGAATAATACTTCTAGTAGTAACCCTAAGGGAATATATTTAATTACTTATTAGCTATATATTTTTTATAAGTAGTAAACTAAAGTATTATTTACTCTTTAAAGGTAGTTTTTATTTAGCCTTATATTTTATTATATACTCCTCTTTTTAAGGTAATAAAAAGAAACTAAGTTTACTATAAAGTCTAAATAGTATACTATATTATAGAGGTAAATTTTTACCTTTTTTTTATTATAACTTATATTTACTAATATATTAACTTTACTAAATCTTATAATTAAGACTTAAATAGTATTAGCTTATAGGTAATCTCTTTCTATAGGTTAGTATAGATTTATAAATCTTATTTTATTATTAAATATATAGATTATTATTTTACTATTATATATTATAGATTATTATAATAAGTAAATTAATAATTAAATAGTAAAAGAACTCTTTTATACTATATTTATTAATCTAAAATACCTTTTATATAATTAATACTTTTAAAGGATAAGTTTACCCTCCTCTTTTAGTTAGTTATATATCTTTTTTACTCTCTCTATAAAGTTATTATTTACTTTAAGGTTAGCCTTTACCCTCTACTAAGTAACTTTATTTAGTCTTTAGTCTTTAGGGGTAAGCTTAAGGATAGTATATTTATACTTAGCTAATAAGTAGCCTTTAAATAAGTATACTTAGTATTAGCTATTACCCCTTAAGCTTTATATTAAGTAATACCTCTTATTAGTTAACTATATAGGGATTTCTTTTATTATAAGGCTAAATAACCCTTTTAATATATTATTTTTTATACTTATAGTTATTTAGTTTATATTAATCTATAGGTACTATTATATACTACTAGTAATATATATAATTATAAGGTTTATATCCCTATTAATTTAATAGGCTACTAACTACTAACTAACTAATAATTTAGATATTACTACTAATAGCTTTTTTAGTTATTTACTTATATTTATTACTTTAAGTACTTTTATTTCTTAATAGTATAGTATTACTATTTCTTATTAATCTAGCTATTTTTTTATCTTTACTTTAGTATTAAGATACTATTACTAAAGAAGTATATTATATTTAGCTTATAGGGTACTTTAGAGCTTATTATTACTAATAGCTACTATAGCCTTAAGCTTTACTATTTATTAATAGAGGTTTTTATTTAGTTTATAATATATATTAATATATTTCTTTAAGACTATATTAGTTATTTAGTTTTAGATTTCTTATATAGTAGTTACTTTATATTTATATACTTAGATATTATAATTATAGTCCTAGTATATTTAGGTATATATTTTATAATCTATCTTTATAAGTTCTATAAGTGTCTTAGTATACTCTTAGCTACTACTACTATAAGTAAAGTCTAAAAGTATTAGTACCTTTAGCTTTCTTATTTATATATTAGGTAAAACTAATACTAAGTCTATTTAGTCTTATATATTATAGGTAATAGCCTTACCTTTTAAGGTTTTATACTATACTAACTAATCTAATAGGCTATTAAGGGTTATTACTTTATACTTCTTATAGGGTAAATTTATTATAATTAAGGTAAATAAAGGTATATATAATATATATTAAACTATTAATTATTAAATAGTTATTTTAGATATAATTATCCCCTTATATATATTACTTATTTTATCTATCTTCCTCTCTAGACTAAGGTATATTTTTACCTCCTATTTATATCTAATATATAGCCTTCTAATTAGTTACTTTATAGTCTAATAGTAAGTCTATTACCTACTATAATATAGTCTATTTTATAGTCTATATTTACTATCTATTAGTATACTAACACTATAGCTATACTTTAGTCCTTACTATTTAATAGTAGTAATAAAAGCTAGAGGGGGGGTAATAAGCTTAAAGACCTTATAGTCCTTAGGAATTACTAAGGATAGGGATTTACTAATAGTAAGAGGCTATAGAGAAAGTAAGTTAGTTAAAGACTAATTATATATATATATATATAAGTGTATAGATTCTATAAATAGGTACTTATAGCTATAATATTTAATAAGTTATTATACTTAAAAAAATATAGTTAGTAACTATAGTAGTATAAAGAAATATAATAAAATAGTAATAAAGGGGATACTTATAATATCTTAAAATAGGCTAGTAAAAAAAATAAAAATAAAAAAATAATAGTAGCCTATAAAAAAAAGTTATAAGTAAAGCTTTTTTAATTTTATATATATAACTACTAGTAACTAGTTAGGCTATAACCTTAGGTAACTTACTTAGGAGAGAGGGGTATATATTATAGGCTACACTATAGTAAGTATAGTAGGGTAATACCTACTATAGCTTTCTTACTTAAGTCTAAAGTAAGCCTAACGTATATATAAATTATATATATATAAAACCTCTATAATTAGCGTATACTTATTACTTTTTCTTAGTCTCTCTCTCTAGCTTAGATAAATTATATAAAGTTACTATATACTTATTAGAAGGTAATATTAACCCTTTATAGTACTTTACCTTATTTTAGTAGATATCTAAAAGGTATTATAAAAAGTATTATAAGTTAATTACTAAAGAGCTATAGAAGTCTATCTTAAAGTATATCTTAGTTTATCCTATATATAAGTCTTATTCCTAGGGTTTATATCCTTAGTATATAGCTTCTATATTACTAAGAGATAGTACCTATATACTAAGTATATAGCTTCTATATTCCTTATATATAGATCTAATCTTATCTTATTATTATATAACTTATACTATAGTTCTTTTATTCTAGGGGAGTTATCTTTTTATGTTATCCTATTAGTCTTTTTATTCTTTATAAGATACTACGCCGCCTACGCTTCTAGGCCTCTAGTGGGGCTAGCGTTATCTATAACTTATTAGGTTATAATATTATATTAGAGGTTTCTAACGTCTTAGGTAGTAACTATAAATTGTTCTTATTTATAAAGCTAACTAGTAATATCTCTTAACTTTATTTTACCTTTTAATAACTACTTAATATATTTAATTACTATTTTCTTTAGTATTAGCTAATTTATTAGTATAAATCTAAACTCTACCTTTACTTAGCTAAGTTACTAAAAGCTAAAAACACTAATTAAATTACTTACTACTATAGGATTATAGTTATAAGTATTATAACTAGTAAGTACCTTTTATATCTATTTATTTATTATAGCTATATATTAGATTTTACTAGTAAAAGAGTAGTCTAACTACTTACTACTTATATCCCTCTACTAAGCCCTACTTATAGGCTTACTTATATAGTTATAGAGTATATTAACCTACTAGCCCTTATTTACCTATTGCTTAATATAAAGGGTAATACCCTCCTTTTAATACTACTAGTATATATAAAGATAACACTTATTAAAGGTTAAGGCCTTAACTATTAACATTATAGGTATAGTTACTATTATATTAATTATTAGTTATAGGGTAAAAAATAGGGGTTTTTAGAATATAACTTATATTAATTAATAGTAATAATAACGTAACTATGTATAGAGGCGCTAGCGTAGGGGGTATCCTAAAGCCTAAATTGTTTTTTGCTAGCGCGCCGGCGAAAAATAGTTTATACTCTGGGGCAACGGTACATTGCGAGGTAGGGGCCTCTTATGGCGGCGTGGCGAAGCTGATGAATGTGGTTAGATATGGCTAAATACTAAATCGCCTACGGCCAAATACCCGTACTCAGTACCCGGGGGTGCTAGGTTTTGTGAAAGCTAAACACCCCTGAAAGGGGGTTGGCTACAGTGCCAGGTCAAAGGTCTGGCCACTCCATCAGGGACATGCCTGCTAAGTTCTGCCTGCTGCAATTGCATTAAGCCAATCCAATGAGTCCGACCATGGCAGCGTCAACTGCTAATTGGGCTGCTTTTTGGTGTGGCCGGACTTTTGACCTAGTACCGTAATCAACACACCAAACCCCCGGGCAAATGCAAGTACTCGCGTCTGCATCATCTATCATCGCCGAGCCTGTCGGACTTATCGGGTTATCTCCGATGGCTTGGGCACGGACGGGTTCCCCCCAAGATTTTCCCGCGGTCTCCACTGCAGATCACCCAGATACCTAGGTACCTAGACTACCTAGTACCTACCGCCCATTCAACCGGACGGCCCACGATAGTTAGTTGCCCTCCTTCCTCACGCGTAATAACACTCGTTTTCATTGCAGTTATTCTTCACCAATACCGCGATGTCGCCGTATCACGTTCGACTGTGATACCAACAGAGACCGAAAGCCCCCCAGCCTATCATTCAAAATTCCACCGATATCGCACCCACGACCTCACTCATTGCTGCCATGCAAACAGACCTGGTTAACGAATGAATGGATGAATGGCCTGAGTCATCCGCTGCTTCAAGGCAGACTTATATGCTGCTTGGGTATGGAGAAAGAGAAGACATCAAACATAACAATGACTTTGGCAATCAATCCTCCTCCCTCCCTGCTTCCCCCCTTCGTTCCCGAAAGTCTTCCCCACTTACTAAGTCACTCTCAGAAACCCCATCGACACAATCGAGACCGTCTTGTCTCTCTTTTCCAACGAAACAAATGCGCATGAGCGGCGTTAACACAAACTGACTTCATGCACATGAGCCTGGGGCCGCCGCCTAGCCAGATGCGAATTAAATCACGATAAACAACTAATCGTCCTGAAATGTTGGGGTTCCTTCGCCCTCTGCTTTCTTGCCTCCCAGGGGAGGGGGAGGGGGGTTGCTTGAACAATAGCTGAACCATTAGTAAGGCCATCCACTTTGTTTCTCTCCCTCCACTCGTGTCTACGTTTACAGACCAAGCACTAACCAATTCTTGTCCTTGTCAACCAGTTTTTGTTTCTAAGCTCCAGCCCACAACCATGCATCGTCACCCTGTGCATCATCGTCGGCCCAGCCAGATTCCACCGACACCCTGCCTCCATCGCTGCCGTCTCGTCGACATGTCCACACTGTTCCGTCACCTATTTACAGCACGTAGGTAGTCAACCATGTTAAGATTCCCATGGACCTTCTACTGGGACTAAGCGTCACGGTGGGCACACTTCCAAGCCGACGGCTACACTACACACGGGGGGGGGGGGGCGGGGGGGCGTATCAATTTGCCTTTCGAGTCAGTCAACATATATTGGCAGGGTGGCCTCCGCCAGCTCTGGCCACGATCTCGAGTTCCTCCCCGACATCACGGGCACAAGTGTCCCTTCTGCAACATCACCAAGACCCACGACCTTCACCGGGACCAATACTAGCGCTTACAGCATCTCGGCATCACTCGAGTGCCTTCTTACAATAATCAATGCCCTCTACAGGCCCGCCTTCAATGTGCGTGTGTGTGTACTAGCTTGGAGCAATGACGGCACAGCAGCCCAGCTTAGTCCAACTACACCCACCCACAGGCGACAATGTGCGTCGATGCATTTGTCAAGATTCTCCACATACATCCCTCGTCCAAGCAAAAAAGAATCAAACCAGCATGACGAATAGGTAGCCCAACCAAGCCTTGGGAGTCCACTGCCCGCTCTCATGTTATCTGCCACTTGACATGAATCGAGCAATCGTCTGGAAATAAACGTATACCTCCGGATCGACAACTTGATGTGGCCTACATGGACTCACGGCGTCCCCATGCTACATGACAAACAGTCAGTATATCCCGGCCTCGATGTAACACTGACGGCACCATCCCTGCGCCTGCGCCATCGGCTTGTAGCCTTCGTCCCACGTGCGCCATCAATCCGGCTGCTAAAGCTATACCGCCCCCGTCCCATTATCCAACGACTCTTTCTTTAAGCCTCTCCGTCAAACATCATAGTGCTCTCATAGTGCTTTTGACCACCTTCGCGCTCTTATCAACAACCCAAACCAACGTCTAATATTGATTGATGGCTTGTGTGTTTTGAAGCATGCCATACATCTCCCCGACGTCGTGATCCTTGTGCCGTTAATGGTTGCCTCATCTGCCTGCCCTAGGGTAAAAGAGGTTCTTTAGGCAAAGAACGTAAAAACAAAGGGCAAAAACTGATCTTCCGACACCGAGAATCGAACTCGGATCTCTCCGGGCCTTTCATTTGAAAGCGGAGTATGCTAACCGCTACACCATGCCGGACTTGTGATTGCTGCTTGTCACTGGGATCGTGATAAACACAATTGTCCTTGTTGCCAGCTTGTTTATCCGCCTTTCTCCATCCCAGAAGTCTCGACACAGCTGAGGTCTGTTCAGGGATCATCTACAAACCGTCATCACCGACAAGCTCTATATATTGAAAGGCGTCACAGCAGTGACAAGTTAGGGGTGCCAGCCAGCACAACTAAACTGTTTGAATTCTCTTGATTCAAAGGCAACGAGGCCCAGTTGCAGCGGGTCTCTCGCTGAACAACGTATAAGGATTATCCAATCTAATTTCTGCTATTCTCATGCTGTAGAAACTCATGGCGTGGTCGGCGCCCTAGCTTATCACTTGTCGATAAGCTCACTAATGGAGTAGTATGTGACTTTCGACAGTGCGCCGTAGGATCACGGCCTGAGGGAAGCGATGGCTAAGTCGTGTTTAAAAAATGCTGTGTTGTGATATAAGCCGTAATTGCGCATTGGCAATTACGGATCCGCTTTTGTCATCACAGTTATGAGCCCGCTCTACTCTGGACCTCTGTGTGCCTTAATGGCATGCGCGCGCGTTCACAAAGATAGCCCCATAATTCCATACTGGGCCCCAGATTCGAGCACCGTGACGGGCCACCTATATTTCGGCGAGATGTACCCGATCAAAAGGTTCTTAAGTGCCAGCCTTCCGACGAGTAGCGTTGAAAACCTGGGGGGGTGTGTTGTGATATAAGCCGTAATTGCGCATTGGCAATTACGGATCCGCTTTTGTCATCACATGCTGCTAGCTCCGACCGTCTGCAGGATTTTGCGAGGCACTATTGTAGCATTGCTAAGGAGTTTTGTTAGCGGACCGGAAGCACACCTAGCTAAGACCTGTAGCTTGTCGTCTAGGGACGCAGCTAGATGAGCCAGTTAAGCTAGTGAATACATCATTTATGAACATGCTTTGAATAGCCTAATGTCTTGGAAACCTAGAAGAAGACGAATCCTATAGTCTATGATTGCATTGTCTAACAAACACTCTGCAGAAACTGCTCCTGCCCTGAACCCTGTGGCGTTTAACTCTGCCTGAAGCCTATACGAACATTTGTTTAAAGTTACTGAGAAATGAATTCCACCCTTATCCGACCAATCCTAGCTACTCCACACCTCGGCTCTAAACCTAAATGCATGGAGCTAGTTTTCCTTTACCCTTAACAACGATAATGTTTAGTAGGAACCCGTTGACAATAGTGAATAAGTAACTATGAGGATAGTTTCTTACAGCAGTACGCGGCTAACAAAGTCTAGGTAATTAATGCTGTCTGCTATATTACGCCTATACAAAAGCACACTATGTTGCTTTGCGGTGAAGCGGGTTACTATAACTGTCCTGATGTAGATAAGCGCTAAGAATGTTCTTCAACCGTTCCAAAGACTGATTGAAGCAGAACCTACCTAATAGGGTTGAGAAAAACTCGGACTTGTCGCCTGGGGAAAGCATGGCGAGAAACGGGTTTCTGCTGAAGCAGGTGTCTTGGCGGACGAACGTCAGTGAACAAGATGGACTCTTGGGAATGTTTACACATGATTATAGTCAGGTGAGCTAATTTAATCTTCCGACTCTTTGACCATTATCTATGGTACTACTTATCTTCCCATTGTTGTCACAGGTCTTCAGGACACCGTGGTACAATAAACCTTTCCAGCCCAGAGTTCCCATTCTTTATAGTATTCGAGCGGTGTATTCTTTGAAACCTTTTTGGTCGGGGTTTGAGACACAACAGCAGCTTGGTCAAGGGAGAAAACATAGTATGTACGTCCCACAAGCTGCAAAGGACTTCCGAGGTAGACGATCGCGATAGCTGCGCTTCTGTTGACGGCTTGGGTCGATTCTTTCCGGGAGTCTCCAGCCCGTGTCGAGGCCCAGCTTTCAAGCCCTGCGCATCAGTTTTAAAGGTTTAAAGGCTCTTCTATAAATGGATGTCTGTTTGAGACATATTATATACACCTAGGAGGGCATTTCGGCTTTAATAGTCCTAGGAGACTAGTCCAAGGATCTCGTCATTTCAAAGCGTGAACCCTCACCCTGAACTCTCAGAACAGTAAAACCAGCAACTGACTTACACCCTTGAGCATTAACAGTCTAGGTACACGGATAGAAGCACTAATCATTAGTCACCATTGCTGTTCCGAGTTGAGACACCGCGGTGAGATGGGCCGCCCCTAAGTACCCTCTACAATACTTCTGCGTCATACCGTCAGCTTATGGAATATCTCTCATCAAAGAAAAGTGATCTTATTGGAGACATAGATTATCTATTTGTTCCCCTCCTCAGGCTGCTATATGCCCCTCGCTCGTCTTCTTTGGAAATACTCTTGTCCCTGTAGATCTAAGAACTTGAATGGCGGCAACCACAGGAACGTAGTATTACAATAGGCAGCATAGAGTGAGGCTTCTGCTTCCAGTGGCTTAGCCATAGATAGCTTAGTTCTCACTTCATTCTACATATACAGCATTTATCTTGCTATTTTTCTTCTCAGCAGCCTTTATTGGCAGAGACAAGCAAAGAAAGCTGTTCTAGCTGCTTTCAAAGCATCGGGATGTTACTTGCTCTAGCATTAGACATATTCAACCATTTGCATATCCTTCAGTATCCCCCACCGTCAGTTCATGTTTCAGTAGCTTAAATATTCTAGTACTACGCTTATTGCTTGTTAGGTATAGACAGTAACGCATTTCGTGGTTTAGAAGAAAACACAGCCTGTAGAACAACGAGCATGCCCCCAATACTCGCTGGTCATTAATCAGAGCGCATTTGACGGCTTCAGTAGAAAGAGAATCTATCCTTTAGTTTGCATGTGATTCTTAGGGGACTTACTACTTAAAACAACACTTTGTATAAGTTAGTGGAAGAAACAGCAGAGGATAAGACAAATGAGAAGTGAGATTGTTATCTAAACCATTCTCATGTAGTCTGCAGCATGCAGACATCGAATGGCCCAGTCAGTATTACTATCAAAAGTGAATCGACCACGGTCTTGAAGCTTTATACGTAGCCCGCTGTATCTCCTTGACGGCCAGCTCAAGAAGAAGCCTCAGGGGAATCGCGTCGGTCTCAGCGGTTATCAACAAGTCACCGAAAACGCCAATACTTCATCTTAATATGCCACGAAGATGGAATCCACGACAGTAACATAAGCAGGTATATCTCCCGTAATTGAATCACCATAACCAAACCAAAGTTTATATTCACTATAGCGATCGTGCTCTTCGACAGTCTCAGAGCCTCCAGGTTTTGTGGCAGTCTGATGACGAAATGTGCGACTCTTCTCTATCAAGAGTGCGCTAGCTTTAAAGACAGTGGTAACAGCTACTCGTCATATCAATCCCAACTTCAGATTTTACTTTAGAACTTAGATATATAGAAAGAATAATACTGTGCAATCTTTAAGCCCTAGACTAATATTTACGCAGACATATAACGCGCTATTGAACAAGGTCTGCTATAATTGTTTTGCCTATTGTCCCTGTCTCTCTATAACTCGCCTAACTTAAGAATCATGTCCACTGACTCAAAAGAGGCCTTGAAACTTTGACACCGCATCCAGAGCCGCGTCATACAAGCTTGAAACTTCCAGGAACAAATACAGTCTCTCGCTCAAGAAGATCAGCGCGGAATCACTTCCTGGCTATAACAGAGTCTAGCTTAGTTCTTTAACCAACGGAATCAGTCTTTAGTTAGAAAGTCAGGGCTTCGTCCAAAGGTAAGAACAATAATGACTAGTACCTATATAACAGCCTCTTATGTCAAGGTCAGCCTAGTCGGCGCTTTAGGCGGCGGGCCACGGCGGGTTGAGATGTGATGTGGGAGTGTCGTTGACGCCTTGGAGGCAGCCGTGATATGACACAAGTACTGGGTGAACTGCACTGGACCGCTTATGGGGGTTTTTAGCGGTGAGCCCGCCGGCTCGTGGGGTTCGCTGGGGAGGTCAAAGTCGAAGGGGCAGACAACAGGGCGCCATTCCAGTTCTTGCAGGAGAAGGGCGACCTCACGGAGGGAGGACTCCAAAACCCCCTTGGCGACGACGATGGCCTTCAACATGTCGCAGCTACCGGGGGTAGGGGCACAATCGACCTCCCCAAGGAGCATCATACCCGATCTGAAGGACCCGTCCAATGACGGGGATGGGCCGCAGAAGTACAGGACTGCGAAGATATTGAGACATGGTTGTAGTGTTAGAGCGTTGGCGCATGGTTATAAATCACGGATAGACGATGTGCTTACGGTGTTAGGGAGGGCAATCCAAACGAGGGTGTTTGTTCTATTGATTTTTTCCCCCCTGTTCTTGTCTTTTGCTGACCTGTTGCGGCGGGGGCGAAGTCCGTGTCTCTCATACCATATATATCATGTTTCTATCGCTTATGATTTGATGTGGCTAGAGGAAGAGAGATGATGCTCACAGCTCTGCGACTCCCATTTACGTTCTTGAGAGTGTCTACAGTACTAGATCAAGAATTTAGCCACACCCATATGGGATATGGCTACTAAGTTTTGCCTGGTGGCGTCGAGACGAGCCAACAAGCTGATCCGGACTGTGACTGTAGGAGCTGCTGATTGATTTGCGCTTCTGTTTTAGTTTGACCAGATAGACTCTTGACAAGGGAGGTACTTTATTTGGCACTCATTATCTCAGGCAAGCCGCTATCAACTGGCACGTCACCATACCTATCTATTCACCACTTCTACTTCCATTTACTATCACAACCTTGGGCAACTTCGTCGGCTAGACTCCGTCGCCGCCAAGTCCGTGGGCGCTTAATAGCCTCTCTCTCTCACCCACGTAGCAACAGACTCGTTACTTCCGTGCCCAGATATGCCCTTTGTTGTCCATGCGTGCCTGCGCCTGCATTCACCAAGACATTGTGTGCTGCTATTGGCAGCACCTAAACCAGAATCATCCCCAGCTACGACAACATGCCGCGAAACAAGGTTGACCGACCCCTCGCCCTCGAGCCACGCAACAATCCCGTAGACGGCGTCCAGGCTCCGCAGCCTTGGTCACTGCCGGCGCACTACCATCTCCGTCGTCGTCGTGGGTATGTACCTACCTTTAGGTACCTAGGTAGGGAACAGCAGAACAGCAGAATAGTGGAGCACCTTCGCCACAACAGGCACCTCTGCCACAACCGCAGAACACCACAACACCACAACAGACTGAAAAAGACTTGGCAGACCAAAACAATGTCGTGTCCTTCTCCTGTCGCCAGGACCAACCCTGCCGGCCGCCTTATTGTATTCCTGACTGTGACTATGATTGATGCAAACGCAGCAAACACTTCTCGTCTATTGATCCCCATCTCTCCTCCGTCGCTCACGCAACCTCTGCTGACCTTCCTGCCTACCGATTCCTTTGCCGTCAATACCTTTCTTCCCATCGTCTCAGTCCACAAGCAGACGCAGACTTCACTTTCGTTTGTAACATTGCCTTACGCCTTGATAACTATCATGCGAATGACGACGGGGTAATTGCCCAAGTTCGGTAGTTTTCATCCCGTTGCAGATGAGGTACTCTCCACCCCGTAGGTACTTATTTAAAAGTCTTGCTACAGCAAAAAGGTCAACCCAATGAGTAGCTGATACTACTTCCAGTGGGGTTATCTCATTAGCCCATCATGGTATCAAAAGGGGATATCCTTGTTGGTGTAACAGGACTTTCGACCCAATACTACTGCTGTATCTAGGTAGCCTCTCAGAGCTACACCTAAATACCTCTTCCTTCACCCCTGCCTCTCCTCCCGGTTCAATCCACAGTCACACTTGCTCCGCCAGCCATACACAGAATCGACGCAAAATAGGATCCATCGCAGCCATCGCCGCCTTGCTATCCGACAAGTTCAGGCCGAAGTTGAGCTTTGGTTTTACTGTTGGATTGATTCATCCCCAGTCTTCCCTGTCGAACCTCGAACAGTCATATTATTCTTCTTCGAGTCATGTGCAACCTAACAACTGTTCCAGTTCCATCTGACCTTCGTGAGCAACATCGAAAACAAATCGCACCTCGTCGTCTACACTGCCGATATCACTGAAGAAGCTTTGTCCACGGCATCTCCTACCCGAGCGTTCTGTATCTTTACTAACTCCGCCGCCTGCAGACAACACAACACCCGGCATTCCAGCAGCGCCTGGCAAGCCGCCCGCGTCAATTCGAAAAAAAGAAAACCGTGTCTAGGGCCCTCCTTTGACACGCCACGAGAGCAGCCCCAATACCGTTGGCTTTTTTGTGACGACTCAACTAGCTTCATCAACATCCTCTCTTGCGAACCAAACACGGCCGAAACCTGCAGACTTGTCTGTCTGCATGAGTGCCGCGGTGGCAGGCAGGGGGCCTTGGTCTACTCTCCGTCCACGTTGATTTCGCGCCTGATGAGATGGGGACCTGGTGCAAACAAGGATCCGGGAAATCGGCGGCGTAATAAACAATACCATCATTTATTTCCATGCTGGATGGGTCTTGTTGCTCTGTCCGTGGCAATGGCAAACCGTTGCGAAAACGAATCAGAACATAGGATGGCAGACAAGGGAGGGAGCGGGGGGAGGCAGCACAGGTGACGCACACTGCTGGTCTCCATCAGTCCGCCCGCCCTAGTCACGGTCAAATGCATCATCAGCATTCGCAGGCACCACGACCGAGTCCCTGCGTCTTCGTCGTCGTCGTTAATTGGTGGCGAACCGGGACGCAGTGGAATCGTCGAGTTACCTGTCTGGTAGTCTGCTATGTTGACCGGTTGCAAGCCACGAAAAAGATGTGCGTGCGTCAGTTGGCAGAAGTCGCAAGACCACTTGTTCTATGTTTTCCTATTGCTTCTTCTACCCTACTAATACGCCATGGCCTATAGGGGCCAGAGTAACGAAGGCCATCTTGTCCATCACCGCTGCTGTCCATCGCCGCTGCTGTCCATCATCGCTGCTGTTCTCGGGTCTGCTGTTCTCCCCTCTCTCTTTTACACTGAGACGTCGCACGCTGTTGCCGATACCAATCCAAAAACAGCTGTCGTCCCCTCGCAACAAGCTTGACACACCCATGCTGTCTGCGTCCTAGCTGCGCTCTCACATGGCTCAAGTCATGCAAATACGTCAGCGTCCGGCTGTTTTCTCTCTTCGCCTCGCCATCTGTCCAGCGAGCCTGCTTGCCGTCGATTTTAGCCCTGTCCTTTCCCCTACAGCCACCTGAGCCTATCTCAGCAGCGTGAGCCCCAGTGCTGCTGTGGTGCTGGTTGAAGGGCTGAGGCTGAACGACTGGCTGGACGATTGATGAGACGGCTACCTCGTTGACTGGATGGATGGCTGGCTAGGCACCCTTTTCCTCGGCGAGCGGATCAACAGCAGGGTAGCCATCAGCCGCAGATGGGGTGTCGCCGACGGCAGGCTGCGCTCCCGTAACTGCATCAGAGTGCTCCTCGTCGTATTTCTCTCGCCATTTCTTGAAGTTGGTCTTGACCCAAGTTACAAAAAGCCCCTTGTTGGTTTCCCATGTCGTGAGCCACTTCGTATCGTCCTGTGTTGTATCACCGTCACTCCAGCCAGGGTGAGAGTATGTAACCGGGGTCGCATTCCACCAAAAGATCATTGAAGGTTTCGTACTTTGTGCTGTTTGTTGATTCAGATTGACGAGTGAATTGCCAGATTTGCCGCGCACGTAGCCTGTGGTCTACCCTGGACGACGAGGCTCCCTCTATGGCTTACTGCTGTTCCTTGTGGCGTTTGGCTATCTGATTAATGCCACCTAAAGGCATCAATACTTTTAGGTAAAGTCTTTTGGTAGTAGGGTCTGATAGTGATGGTTATCTACTTACCGATCTTCGCCGTTACGACTCGTGTCGTTAATCTCCGAGGGCCATGGTCGCTCATGAGTTTGTTGCTGTCATGGTGCTTGGGTGATGCATCTTATGCCGCAATACAAGAGGTCAAGTGGAAGAAGGGAAGAGATTAAGAAGGGGCCTCAACATGTCCTGATGACTCATCTTGCTGACTGCTGCCGCAGAGCCTAGACCCGCTCAATACAATACAAGCCCTTCAGACAAACGGGAGAGGCCAGTATAAGCGAAACGGAAAGGCTAAGAGACAACAGAACATAGCCTACAGCGTTTGAGACATGGACTATTCTGCTTGGCCTAAGAAGGAAAAAGAAATAGTTAGCTAGGCGTGTAAAGGCTTAGCAACAACAATCTCCCTCATCCGGCGGTTTCTAGTCCCCTTATTATGCTGTGCTTTTAATACCCTCCTGTGATTTTTATGCATATTTTGTCAGGGGGACAACGCGTGTATCTACCATTATACTCCAAGGAAGATATCTAGATAGCTACCTAGTCGTAAAACTGTGAGCTCCAATGTATTACTGAACTATAAGTCCACTGTGAACCACCGTCGTAGCCTTTCTTAATTAAGCCACCTTATCCGCCAACTGTTTAATGCACAACCATGGAATAACGACTTAGTCCCTAAGTTTTCTTTATGGCAGGTGAGACTTACTTGCTGGGATTTGTTTATAAGAGATTAATTGTGCGGCGTTCGATGCAATTGTCACGATGTACCTCAGTGTTGGCTGCAGAGTGAAAACATTCTGTTGCTTCTTAAGCCAGAAGAACTTGTGCTTCTTCTTCACCTAAGTAATATGTTTTACACAAAGGTGGATCCATAAATGCTATGCTGGGATGTCTTATGTTATGTTGCAAAACCACTTCTCGGTTAGGAAATGACATGAGAAGACGGCTTGAATATCCTTGTGAGGCTGCGATGCTCAGATACATCGCAGGTCAAGCTGAAGAGCCCGACATATGAGATATTCCGGTGCCGACATAGTCTTACAGACCTGTCGTGATGCCATGAAGGCATCGTCACGATATATCACTCTTCTGCGAAGCCTTTTTGCGTTCATGTCCCCTATGCATACATGCTATCATGCCTGCATGCCTAAACAACGTGTCGGTTGCGATCCTATGCAATCAGCCTGAAGTTGTCAATGACGTGAGCGTGATTGGGAGGTGCTGATGGTCCTGTGCGAGGGTACGAGATTGGCCGTAGATCCTATTGCGCCTGAGCAGCTGCATCGTGGCCTAAGTACATCATGACTTGTAGGTCGTCGCTATGTGACTGGGGAAAGACTTGCACACGCCGACAACATCTACAAGGGGAACCACATATAGTTCCACAAGAGCGTCAACACGTGCAACAACAACAACACAGGCCACGCCACAGATATTCAGGCTGTTAAGTCTCCGATCGAGACGACGGACGAGGCCGGGACCCGTGCCTACATTCTGACACTTAAAGTGTACGGGATCATGTTCAACACCAAGCTCGTGTGAAGCGTCATTTACAGGCACTCAGACAAGATCGGAAACTTAATAAAGTGCGTGAATTTGGACTCTAATGCGTCCTATTATAAATACACTTGCGTGGAAACTAGTTGTAAGAAGTACTTGATGAAACTTTAACTGACTTTAGGGGTTGTGGTACTTCTGCGTGTCAAGACCTTGATACTGAACACGATGACGGGTTATTGAATGCAAAGAAGCTCGAACAAGAGGAAGCACATGGTGTGGGACAAGCGTGACATAATGGCAGCGGGTTGAGACATACACACCCAAGCCTTTGAACGCGGTCAAGAGCTGGAACGTGACTGGCAGGTCCGTCGCGGATATGAATATGGCCGCAAAGATGTCCATGGTCTCAAACGTTGAGGAGTGCCCTATGAGGCCCAAGGTCTAGTACAATGGCAGACTCGCGACCGTTTACATATCTTGCGGACGTGAAAATGATACGAAGATATATACGCTGCTGAAGACGTGGGTGAACGTCCATGTTGACAGGACTGCTTTCTGTGTATAAAGCCACGGAGAAACAAGGCTCTCCAAGTTCTTGTTGCGTCTTTTACCTCTTAGGACAAAGTCTCATTTACTCCCAGAGCTAGTAAGACAAGACAGGCCCAAGTATATAACAGTCGCTTAACCAAATCTCGTAGCAATAGAAATAGAGGATCCTAGTCTCTCAAGCCAGCTCACGTCCTCCAGCGTCACACCATCCATTCGTCTAGCTATCTAAGTTCAAAGACCAGATCAACCAGGTCAGCCAGCTATAAAGATAGTGTAAAGTATAGAGTTAGTACCTACGTATATTACAGTTAGTAAAATAGTTACGTGTTAGCTAGGTAAGCAGCTTTGCTACTACTAATAGCTACTTTAGAGGAGTCCTAGTAGGAGATAGCTAAGAAGTTTATTCTATAATAATTTAACCTCTTTTTTATATTTATTATTTTAAATTAAGGTATATAGAGTAGCCTAGCTAGGCACCTAAAGTCTCTCTTACTATAGATTAGTATACTAAAAAAAAAGTAAGATAAGACTTTAAATACCTACTAGTTAACTTTATTTATTACTATTTAGAGAGCGTTAAAGCTTATTTTAGGTAAATTATAATAAATACTAAAAAAGAAAGAGTATATATATATATTAGTTAAACTATAGTTATTAAAAGGGAATATCTTTAGCTACTAGATATATATTATACTATACTACTATTTATATATAGATAGTAAATAATAGTATAGTTATAGTATAGTAATTCTATTCTAAAGAAAGGCTACTAATAGACTATTTCTTAAATATAGAAGATTTTACTATAAGTAGTAAGTTATATAACTATATATAACCTACTATCCTCCCTCTATATCTTAATACTAGTAACTTTTTCTTTTTATAAAAATAGCTACTTCTCCCTTTTTCTCTAAAACGTTTAAAAATATAATAAAAATAAAAAACCTTAGAAGTATTATACTTTTTTAGGTTATATACCTAGGAAAAATTATTCTTTCTTTATAGTTAATTAATAAGTCCTTAGCGTAGTCTTATACTTTTTTAAATATAAGGTGTTTCTCTTTAACTATAGCTATTAGAGGTATATTTACTTATTAGAAAAACTTAATTACTATTAGCTAATACCTAATAAATAATATATACTTACTTATATTTTTCTCTTATATTTATATTTATATCTACTTATCTTTTTATTTATATTTATATAACCTATCTCTCTATATATATCTTAGTTTTTTAGTTATAATAAGGTTTTAAATAGATTAATTTAAAGTTAACTTTATAAGTTTATTTACTAAGTTATTTTGTTACTAATTTATTATACTTTATATAGCTTTTTTTTCTTATATAACTAATAGAGGGTTATAATATTAATTATTAAGTACTTTTCTTAGGTAACACTAAGCTTAATAAAGTACTTATAAAATAAATATAAGTTAATAAATATAACTATAGGGATTATAAGTATTCTTAGTTTATTAATAATTATAGTAAAAGTAGTAGAGATAGTATAAACTATATTAAGTTTTATAACTATTAATATAGCCCTCTTAGTAGTTACTTTAGCTTTAATAAGGTATATAAACTATAAGAGTTATTAACTTAGAAGGATAATAAAAATATAAAGAGATATAGTAAAAAAATAAAGTTAAATAAATAAAATAATAAATAATAAGGTAAATAAGTAAGTAATAAATAACTAGTATAAGTAAATAGTAAAAGATAGGTATAATAAGGTTAATTTTAAAAAACTTAGCCTTTAAGTAAAGATACCTAAGAGTATTATATATATACTTCTCTAGAAGGTATATCTCTTAGTAGGTATCTATAGTATTATTTATTTATACTTATAATATAACCCCCTTAATATAAAATCTTATTTTTTAGTATACTTTAGTATATATTATAATCTTTACTTAATAAAAAAAACCCTTTTTATTATATTATATTTTATAAAAAGATATATTATATTACTAAGTATAATATAAAGCTAGCTAGTTATAGTAGCTAAAGTTTAATTATAATAGGAGGTAAAAAGGTTAGTAGTCTTAAGGTATTTTACTAAAGGGCTAAATATATTAGTAAGGGTAGTATACTTACTAGTCTAAGCTTTAGCTAGTATTATAAAGGATACTTATAAAGTAACCTTAATACTACTATACGCTACTACTTTCTAAAATAAGGTTATATTTAAATTAAGGTATAAAGTAGTATTTAGAAACGCCTTACTTTAGAACCTCTAGGAGAGAATTAAGCTACTTTTAACCTAATAAATTATCCCCTATATAAAATCCCCTTTATAATAGTTATAAGCCTAGCTTTAACTTAATTATAAGTACTATAATCCTCTCTATTATAAAGAAGGGTCTTATATAAAAAATCTTTTTTAAAAATTACTTTTTTCTTATATATATATACTCTAAGTTATAATAATTACTATATATAGAAAATTATCCTATAAGACTATAGCTATAACTTTACCTTTATTACTATATCCTTAGATATATTAATTAGTCTACTAACTAACTAAAAACTATATAGACTAGCTACTATATATAAAGACTAGTTCTTATAGTTTATAGTACTTTACTTTTTAGTAACTACCTAAGATATCTAGTACTTTATTAATCTTAATAAATATAAAGAACTCCTATAATACTTAGGGGACCTTTTACTTATTAAATACCTTAAAGAGTAAAATAATAAGTAAATAGCTAATTATTAATAAGCTCTTTATATTTAAGATACCCTCTTTATAGAAGATAAGACTAATAGTAATAAGTTAGTAAAACTAAAGGACCTAATAGCTAATAATAAAGCTATAAAAAATAACTAGCTAGTTATAATAAAGGATACCTTATTAAAAAAACTCTAGATCTATAAATAATAAAAAGTAAATAACCTTTTAACTTTTTAGGTTAACTTTACTATTATAAAAAATATTATAAGTAGTATATAGATATAACTCCTTAATAATAGAGATAACCTTACGCTTTAAGTAATAATTTAAGTACTTTAAAGATAATATACTCCCTCTTATAATAGTATAAGTAAATTTATATATAAAGAATATAATAAGGTTTTTTCTTATACTACTTTAACTAGAGATCTTATAAAATAGTATATAGACTAGTACTATATACTTATAATAGCTAAGGCCTTTAAGATCTCTAAGATTAAAGGTATACTTATAATTAAGATATTCCTATATATAGTTAAATAATAAATAGCGCTATTATAAGTAGTAAATAAGCTAAATACTATCTTAAAAATTAAGCTTCTTAGGGGATCCCCTTTAACCCTAAGAAACTATAGAGACTTACTTAGCTAAATTATCTTTATAACTCTACTAAAAACCTATAAAGTAATAGGGGTATATATAACCCTTACTAGTAAACTAAAGCCTTTAGCTAATAAAAAATAATACTATAAATACCCCTATAAGAAGTTAAATTACCTATAGACCCTAAGTATATATAAAATTATTAAATATATACTTTATAGTAAATTAAATATCCTTAAATATAAGCTAAAAAATATACTCTTAAAGAAGACTAATATAGAGTTATTTAAACCTATATAAAGTAAACTCTATAATAAACTAAAAAAGAAAGGATAGATAAAGAGAAAGACCCTAAAAATAAACCCTATAAGACTTTTTTATTTACTTTTAATAATTATTATAGTAATAATTAACCTAAATACCCTTATAAAGGTTACCTTAAAAATAAACTTATCTACTCTTAGAGTATTCTTAACCTTAATTATAAGCTACTATTTATTTAATAAAAGTACTATTTATAATAATTATAGAGGACTTTATATTATAAATAATAAGTTACTTCTTAAGCTTAGATTTTTTAAGATAAACTTTAAAGATATTAATATAAAAGTAAGCTCTATATTATACTTAATTAAGGGTTATAGTAGACATATAATAAAGAGTCTACTATATAGAGCTAATAGACTAGCTATAATAGACCTTATTTTAGAAAATATTACCTTTATTTTAGGTTTTTATGTTAATATTACTTTAGAGTAACTTATTTATAAAATAGGCGTATAGTATTCTAGATATAACTATATACTTTAATTTAGTACTATAAAAAATAGCGTTATATTAAGATAGTTATAGACTAAAGGTAATATTATTTTCCTTAAATATAAGCCTATTTTATTATACTAAAATTCTTACTATAAAGGAATCCCTTATAGCCTTATAGTAATAGTTAATACTTAAATCTTTATAATAATATATTAGAAGTTATAATATACGCCTATAGACTAAAGTATTAACGCCTATTTTTAGTACTTATATATTAGCTACCTTAGCCTTAAAGCTCTTATAAGACTCTTAATTAATACTTAGGGGGTAAAGATTAAAGGACTAACTTATATTAAGTATAAATACTATATAGTTACTTATATAAGTAAAGTTATTTTAAGATAAATATCTAAAAACTAATTAATATACTTATATTATAGGATATTATAGGATCTCTTTAACTTCTTAACTAAGTTTAACTAATTAAAGTAGTTACTTATAATAAGAGATAAATATATATCTTATCTCTTTAGTATAGTACTCTTAGGTAAAATATATAAGGATATTTTCCCTATATTATATAGATTTATTATATAGGTCTTTTAGTAATAAAGTATAAATATCTATAAGATTTATTAAGATAAAAATATATTAGTTATTAATATAAAAGGTAAAATAAAGTATAAGAGGTAGGCTAAGAAGCTTAAGATTAATATAGAGCTCCTACTACTAAATATAAAAGAGCCTATAGGTAGTAGTAAGAGAGTAAATTAAAAAATTATTACTTATATAGTAAAAATACTCTTATTATTAAGCCTACTATATAAACTATAGCCTAAAGTAGTACTTATAGTAATTTATATATATAATATAAGCCCTCTTTAATACTATAACTAAATAATACCTATTAAGAAAGAAGAGGTATAGTTTAAATAGTATTTTTACTAGTAAATACTAGTATATATAGTAGTATTATAATATAACCTCTACCCTTATTAGAGATAAATATATATATATAGTTATAAAGCCTACCTATTAAAGGGTAACTATAAGAAAGGATTTTAAAGAAGATAATTTAAAGTTAAATTAAGAGGATATATTAAATATCTAGTAAAATATATATAAAATATATATAACCTATATAGAATCTAAGTACCTTTACTTTAATATATAATTATTACCTATAATATATACTTTAATAAGATAAAGTTTTTCTTAAAACTAAGTAAAGAAAATAATATAATTATTAAATAAGAGGTATAAAGGATAGTTAATATTATTAAAAATACTAAGTATAAATAAAATATACTAATAGATATACTAAGGGTAATAAATAAGATAATAGAGATACTAAATATAATAATTATAATATTATAAATATAAACTCCCTTAAATATAGGTACTAAAAAAATACTTAAGATATTAAGTAACTTAATTAAGGTATTATAGAATAAAGAGAGAAAGAGGTTTAGACTCCTAAGATAACACTAATACCTAGTAATTTAAACACTAAGGTTATATCTAATAAAAGTAACTTAAGCTATAAAGTATTTAATTAAGATTAAGTAGTAAAACCTTAATATAAGGGGGATAGTATTACTATAAGAATAAGGGAACTAGTATACTTTAACTTATAGGGAGGCTAATAAGCTACTATATAACTAAATAATACCTAGCGCTTTAAAGAGACCCTAGAAGCCTAAAATAATATATAGCTATATAATTAAATTACTAATCTAATCTAAGAAAAGTAAGGCTAAATAATAAGAATAAGTTTATAATAGTAATAACTACCTAAAAGACTAAGTATAGTTCTATATAGTAAACTAAAACGCTATCTAGGTGTAGGCTACTCCTCTATAAACTTAAGGGGTAAATCTAGTATAAAGTAAGCCTTCTTCTTAGCTCTTAGTTAAAAGTAAAGATAATACCTTAATAAGTTCCTTAATACCTACTTTAATAATTAAGAAAAAGTAATAAAAAAATCTAACGTTAGCTACTATATAGTCTATAAAATTATATATATAATAATATATAAAGTAATAACCTAATAAATAATCTAAGTATTTAATAAGTAGAAATATTATTAAGAAAATCTCCTATATATACCTCTAATATAATGTAAGCTTAAGAAGCTCCTAGTAGATATTTAGAAGATACTTAATATAGTAATAGATATTAAGATAGCTAAACTTAGGCGTCTTAAGGTATTTATATACGTTAATAATTTAAATATCCTACTAAAAATAAAGCTATTACTACTAAAGTAGGTATAAATATATAAATAGGATCCTAAAGGGTTTCTTAAATACTATAAAGCTTAACTAGTTACCTAAGGGGATATATAAAAGAAAGATCTCCTCTTAAAGATATATATAGTAACTCTTATAGTATAAACCTTTTATATAATAATAGTAATTACTACTTAATTTAACCTTAAAGTAAAATAATTTAATATTATAAATATATTTCTAAATATAAAATAAGATCCCTTTAGTAAATTAATCTACTATTAACTTCTAGAGGGATACTAAGATAAAGGTAGACTTATATTAATTACGTAGGCCCTATATAGTCTTTATAATACCCCTCTTCTCTAGTTTAAAGAGTTCTTAAAAATACTTAAGTTACTAAGACTTTAACTAATAAAAGAAGACCCCTATTTATTTATTATAATAGATAGCTTAATATATATTCTTTTTTATATTAATAATATCCTAGTTATATACCTAAAAGAGAGTTAAAATAAAGTAGAGGTAGTTATTATAAGTATAAAGAATACTTATAAAATAAAGGAGATAAAAGACGTAAAGTAGTATCTTAGGATTTATATTATATATAATAAACCTAACTAAAAAATATATCTCTACTATAACTAGTATATCTAAAATATAGTAGTAAAACTTAACTATAATAATAGTATCTAACTATCTATGCTACTATTAATAACTAACTTTATTATTAATAAAGGTATTATAACGCTAATAGACATTAAGTTATTTTAAAAAATAGTAGGATTAATTTTATATATAATAATTATAATCTACCTTAATATAGCGTTTATATATTTACTTCTTTTAAAATTCTTAATAAACCTAAGTATATATTATATTTATATTATAAAATAGTATATTTAATATTTCTTTTATATATAATACCTAGCATTATACTTTAGTATAATAATAAGAGCTTAATTACTTATAGCTAGTAATACTTTATTTAGAGATAATAAAATAACCTAGTACTTATTATAAGGATATATTATATTTCTCTTTAGTAGACTAATCTATTAAAAAGTAGTATAGTAAGTAATAGTTATAATATTAATAACTAAAGTAAAGCTTCTTACCCTTAAATATATAATAAAGGAGCTAATAGCCTTATAGTACCTTTTTAATAATATCTCCTTAAACCTTAGAGAAGACGTCTAAAAAGTATACTATAATAATTAGTAAATAATCTATCTAGTTATAGAGAAAAGAGAAAAAATTATAATATAACTTTAATATATTAATATTTAAAATATATAGCTTTATAAAGTATATATAAATAGTAAGATAGATATAGTATATTTACTAACTAATAAAATACTAGTAAATAAACTTATTAAGAATCTTTTATAGGTAAAGTTTAAGTATTTTAGAGTAATACTTAACTTATAAGATATTTAAAATATAATAGGATAAAGAAAAAAAGTAAAGTAAAAAGAGACTTAAAATTAAAAAATAGCCTAAGGGCTAGGGGGCCTAGGAAGAAAATAAATAATAAAAGGCTTAGGGCTAGGGGGCCTAGAGTAACTAAAAAGAAAAAGTTAAATAGCCTATAGGCTAAGAAGCCTAAATATACTCCCTCTTAGAAGTATTTAGTTACCTCTATAGAGGAAAGTATCTATATAGGTATTAAGAAGAGTATTAAATATAAAGTAAAAGCTTTAATTAGGGAGTACTTTACTAATAAAGCTATTAATATTAGTATATACCCTATATACTTAGTAACTAATAATACTAACTAGGGGTTTTAATAAAGGCTTATAGGTATAAGCCTTATAAAGTAAATTATATTTTACTCTCTACTCTATTATACTTCTCTTTCTCCTCCCTATTATTACTAAGGGGTATAGTAGCTTCCCTCTTCTTTAGAGAGGGTAGGACTACCTATATAGTAGCTTAAAGAGCTATAATCCTCTAATATAAGAATTAGTAATATAAAATATAAAGAACTTAAGAATAATATATATACTTTTTAAGGAGTTATTTTCTCTACTAGACTAGCTAAAAGATAGTTAGTAGGGATAATAAGCTTAGGAGCTAAAGGCTTATAAGTATAGTAGTTTATAGAGTATTATCTATATTTAAGCCTACTACTAGAGAGATATAACCTATTAGAGTAACCTATAAAAGTACTATAAAAATACTACTTATAGGGTTTTATAATAAGTATAACTAACTCTCTTTTTACCTCTTAGTAGTCTAGGGTATTAATAAGTATATTATTATTATAACCCTCCTTTAGGTTACTCTTAAGAAAGGGAAGAAGCCTATCCTTAAAGGTAAAGTTATTAAAAAAAGAAAATAAAGTTATTTTTCTTAATTTATCTTTTATAAAATAATAAGTTAATATAGAAAAATATAAAAGATAATTTAAAAGTAACTTACTAAGTAATACTAAAAAAGGGTTACTAATATTTCCCTCTCTCTTTTTTACCTCTAGTATACTTTTAATTTATTAAATAATATTCTCTAAAATACTATTATTTATATAATAAGTTAATAGTTAATCTATAAACTAAGATATAAAGATAATATATAGGTAGAAGAAAAAGAAAAAGACTACTTACTAGTTAGCCTTAGTTACTTAAGGGAAATTAAAAATAAAGTTAGTTATAAAGTATAATACTAAAGAGAAAATATAATATATAAGCCTTATCCTTAAGGGGGGACTAATCCCTTAGGGACTAAGTTAGAGGCTCCTCTACCTTATCCTCCTCTATAAGAGGTAAAAGTACCTACTTTAAGGGGTAAATATAGCCCTAGGGGGTAGGCGTTAGTAGCGTAGGTATATAAGGCCCTAGGAGAGTTAGTAGGTTATAGCGCTAAAAAGTAGCTATAGTATATATATAACTCTCCCTAAAAGTAATTATTTTTTAAGGTATCTATAATTAAAAAAAGAGATTAATACTACTCTAAAGCCTTATAACTAACTAAAAAATCTAAAGTAATTTAATAGACTTATAATTAAGTTAAGTTATTAATAAAAAAATAAAAAAAAAACTAGTAATATAAGGCTATACTAAAGATAACTTTAACTATAAAAAGCCTTATATAACTATAGACCTATATATAGACTATTTAACTTTACCTACTAATTATAAACACTTAGTTAAAATAGACTAACCTTATATAATAATTAGCCTATTTATACTAGATTTTTTTATATTTTTTCTTAGGTAAAATATAAGTACTATAGTAGTAACTATAGTATTACCTAGGGGGTATATTATAAAAGATACTTATAAAGTAACCTTAATACTACTATACGCTACTGCTTTTTAGAATAAGGTTACATTTAAATTAAGGTATAAAGTAGTATTTAGAAACGCCTTACTTTAGAACCTCTAAGAGAGAATTAAGCTACTTTTAACCTAATAAATTATCCCCTACGTAAGATCCCCTTTATAATAGCTAGCTTATAAACTTACTTATAGAGAGTATAAACTTTATTAATAAGTTACTAATATTTCTTAGCTTTAAACTTAATAATAACTTCTTTAGTAGTTTTCTTTTTATAAAATATATTAATATTAACCTTATAATAATATAAATTAACTTTAAAAGTAATAATTTAGTTATTAGTAGTAATTATTTACTTATTATAAATAATAAAATTCTTTTTTAGTTTATTAACTTTAGGCTTAAGTTTATTAACCTTAGCTATAGTATAGTTAGTAAGGTTACTATTATTTTTAATAAATACTTTATTTTCTTAAATAACTTAGTATTTTTAATTAACTATAGCCTTTATATTTAAAATATAGTTATTAAACTAAATAAGTTAATAATATTAAGTATATAGTAAGTTAGTATACTTTATCTCTAAAATAAAGATAAAATTAAAGTATTAGATTTTAAGTAATATATTAATTATAGTATTATTAATATTAAGCTAATTTATTTTATTAATTTATTTAATAATTATATTATTACTTTACTTATAAAGGTATTAATTAGTATACTTAGTAGTTCTTATAGTAGTAGTATTATCTTAGTTAAGAGGGTTAATAAGTATAAAGCTTTAGACTTAACCTCTCTACTATTAAATAGTCTTATTATTAAAGTTTATAATAGAATAAAAATACTTTTTATTAGTATTTATTATATTAATATATTAGTTAAGATTATAGTTATTAAAGTCCTTAATACTATTATTAAGAGGGTTATCTTAAAAGTTAAATATACTTTAGTTATAAGAGAATTTAAGTAGGTTTTTTAGGTTTCTAATAATAGAGTTAATATATAGATATTACTAGTACTAAAAATAAATAAAAATTAAAAAAATAATATTTAATATTAATAAGTATAATAATAATATAAGTTACTATATAGCTATTATAGTTAGTAAAAAAAACATAGTTATATAATATAAAAAAAAGTTATATTATTATAAGTAAAAAAATTAATTATATTATAATATAAAGAAAAAATAAGTAAATAGGTTATAAGTAAAAATAAAAGAAAAAGTAAAACTATTTAGGTATAATATACCCCTCTATAATAAAATAACCTTCTCCCTAAAAATAAATACTTTATAATAAATATACTATAGTTAAATAAAAAAATAAAAGTAAAAAGTATTTACTATATAGGGTATTATTAAAAGGCTTATAGGTTACTATTTTTAAAAGACTAGTATTTATACTTTACTTTTATATAATAACCTAGTAAGCTTATCTTATAGTACTATTATACCTTTTTAGTATTTTTATATATATACTAAGGTTTAGTTAATAAGGCTTTTATTATTATAGTTTCTTATTATTTAACTAGCGTTTAGCTTAAAGTATTTATATAGTTTTTAAGTATTTAAAGTTAATAAGTATCTCTTTTACTTAATAAAGTATTTAACTAAAAGTTACTTTTTCTTAGGTAATTTATTAATTTATAAGTTTTTTAACCTTATACTTAACTATATTATTAATTTTTATAGGCTTAAGAGGTATTTCTTTGTAGTTAAAGTATTTTTTCTTTATATAGTTTTTTATAACTAAGTAGTAAATATAACTAAGTATACTCTCTAGCTCTATAATAAATTAATCTTATATACTCTTAGGCTAACTACTCTCTTAGTAAAGAAATATTTAGTATATTATAGTAAGTATTCTTTTTTAGGTTTACTAAGTAAAAAGTAGCTTTTATTTAACTAAAGGTAAACTTTATTTTCTATAAAGAATTTTATATTATAATACTTAGTATTATATTACTATCTTTATATAATAGGAATTAATAGATAGGTATAAGAAATTAATATATAGGTATAAGCCTTATATAAGTATAGCTTTTATCCTCTCTAATTAGCTAGAAAAAACAGTATATCCCTATAAAGGTAGTAAGGGTAAATACACTAATATTATAACTCTACTATTATATTAAGCTAAATTAATTACTTAACTTATATTACTATAAGAAATAGACTTTAGAAGTAGCCTTTTTTATAGCTATAAAAAGGGCCCCCTCTAGAGCCCTTTTTATAGCTATAAAAAGGGCTTCCTCTAGAGCCCTTTTTATAGCTATAAAAAGGGCTCTCTCTAGAGGCTATTTTCTATAGCTATAAAAAAGGCCCCCTCTAGAGCTTATTTCTTATAGTTATAAAAAGAGCCCCCTCTAGAGCCCTTTTTATAGCTATAAAAAGAGCCCCTTTTAAAGCCTATTTCTTATAGCTATAAAAAGGGCCCCTTCTAGAGCTTACTTTTTATAGCTATAAAAAGAACCCCTTTTAGAGCTTATTTTTTATAGCTATAAAAAGGGCCCCTTCTAAAGCCTATTTCTTATAGCTATAAAAAAAGTCCCCTCTAGAGGCTATTTTTTATAGCTATAAAAAGTATCCTTATAGCTTAGTTTTTATAACCTTTCTTATATTACTTAACTACTTTTTATAACGCTTATAATATAGTTATATAGATTTATTATTACTATAGACTATTTCTTACTTATTCTATATTTTTTAAATACTAGGCTATATTAGCTATTTACTTATATAATTCCCTATTATCTTTCTTTTACTAAGAATACTAGACTAGCCTTTTATTTACTACTAAAATAAGCTTAATATTTAGCTTTAACTTAGCTAACTTACCTCTTAAGTAACCTTAGCTAGTATTAACTTATTTTTACTTCTAAGAGGATAACTTTACTTTTTTTTACTTATACTTTAGCTATTAGTTAACTAGCTTTCTTTAAGTAAAGCTAATTATAATAAGACTAACTATACTATATTTCTTAGCCTACTATAGAGGGATATAGTAATCTTTACGTTAAGAATTTAGTAGTATAAATAAAAATAAAATATTTCTTAAAGATACTATAAAAAGTATACTTTTTACTTACTAAAAGTAACTAAATTTAGTATTTAAAATTAATCTTATAATAGTATAAAATACTTAGCTAAACTAAAATAGTATAATCTAAGTTATATACTCTAAGAAGAGTAAAAAATAACTATTTACTAAAGAGTATTATTATTTTTACTAAGTAGTATTACTTTTTAATTAATATAAGATACTTTAAGGAAAGTATTATCTAAAGTTTACTTAAATATTTAAAGTAAAAATTTATAAACTTTTAGCCTATAAGTACTTTATCCTAAGTATAAGCTTAACTAAAGTATAGCTCTTAATTACTAATTATTTCTTATATAATATTAATAAGTTAATATAAATAACTAAAACTATTTAAAAGATAGCTTTTAATATTATTATTACTTAACTTTATACTAAAGGTAATATAAATACTAAAGTTTTAGTATTTTTAAATAAAGTAATAAGCTTATTAAACTTTTAAGGGTAAGTATATTATATAGAGGTATTAAAGGATTAAGTATTAGTTATTAAACCCTTTATAAAGCTTTATCTAGGCTTTCTTAAAATCTTACTTAGTTTTAGTAAAAATAATATACTTCTATATTATAAGTACCTTATAATATATATAAAGAGGGGGTTAATTAATAGGTATATTAATATAAGCCTTATTTTTATTACTAAGTATAGCTATTACTTATATTAATAGCTAATAGCCCTTATTATTAAACTTATTACTATTACTACTATAGCTAGGGTTTTTAATTTACTTTTACTTAACCCTAAGTATAATATTAAAATTAATATAGTAGATATAGAGTTATTATTAAATATCTAAAAACTACTTATTTAATATAGCTTTTATTTACTTATTATAGTCTATAATAATAATAGTAAAATAATAGACTAAGTTTTAGTCTATAAGTTAATAAATACTAGCTAATAAAAACTAAAAACCCTTTAGTTTTTTAATATTAATAAAACTAAATATAGTATTATAAATAAATTTAATATAAGTTTATTTAGTAGCTTAAAATAAAGGGAGCTTAAAGTAGTTAGTATTATAAGTATTATTAAAGCTAATTACCTTAGGGAATTACTTTTATATTTAAAGATAATAAAAAAAGGTCTAGATAAAGCTAATAAGATAGTTTAGCTTATTATTTATTTATTTAACTATATATAAGATATTTTATTTATTAAATAGCTTAATTAATACTATAGTTAGTAAATATTTACTTAGTTTCTTTTAGTTTATATAAGCTTTAGTATTATAGATATTTTACTAAGTAAAAAAGAACTCTAAGAACTACTTTTAGATAATAGTATATATATTATATACTTAAATCCTAACTTACTAGCTTATAGCTTTAATAGTATTTTAAACTCCCTAAGTAAGCTTATAATATAAAGGGTATATAGAGGCTTTAAGGCTAAGGCTATAATAATACTAATAATACCTAGGGTTTTAATAAAAATATAATAGCTACTTACCCTCTTTTAAGGCCTCTATAATAATTTACTATTTATAGTTATTTTTCTAAGATTTAAACTATTAAATACTAATACTTTATATAAGCTTAGGCTTACTAAACTAATTATATTAAAAAGTATATTATATAATTTAGCCTTATACTTTATATTAATACTATTTTATAATACTAAATTTATTAACTTTTATAAAGGTATTAACTTAGTTAAAAAGGGTATTAAAGGTTTATTTTAAATTACTAGGAATTAGTAGGTTTAGGATTTTAGGTATAAGAGGAGAGAAAAACTTATTATTTATAATATAATAGGAGGCTATAGTTTAAAAAAAGGCTTTACTTTAAAAAAGAAATTACTATAAGGGTAAATAGAGTAGTATATTAACCTAAAAACCCTATAATTCTTACTATTAATAAATATATTTTTATTAATATAAAAATATAGTTATTAGCTATTAATTAGTCTTAGTAATTTATTAAGTAATCCTAAAAGCTTATAAAATAAGCTTAAAAGTATTATTAAATTACTATATTATAGGTTAAGAATTTTACTAGGACTTTTTACTAGGGGGGGAGTAGCTATACTCTAAAGAAAGTTATAAGAGAGTAGTCCTTTAGGTTATCCTTATTCCTTTATAAAAATAATAAGTAAAGTAAAGTTTAAGCTCTTTAGTAAAGTAATTATTTATAAAAGAATATATACTTTATAATAGGTTAGCTAAGAGCTCTTTAATAAGGTTATATTACCCTTAAGGATTACTAAATTTATAAAATTAGCTAACGCTAGGGTAACTACTTTTAAATAAAGGAGATAATAGTACTTATTTAAATAATAATAAGAGGCTATAATTAATTAAAAGTTACTTATAGATAATATAACTAGTAGTAGGAGGGTAATAAGGTTAAGGTTAGTATAGTAGGTTATCTTTTTTTTAAGGTTTAGTAGTTATTATAGATAAATAATATAAGTTAGCTTAGAGGCTTAATAATATAACTAGATAGTAAAAGGAGAAAGAAAATAAAAAGGGTTAAGATACTTTATAAGTATCTAGTAGAATAAAATTATACTAATAATAAAATTTTTAGCTAATTAGAGAGGATAAAAGCTATACCTATATAAGGCTTATACCTATATATTAATTTGTTATACCTATTTATTATTTCCTTATATAATATTTACTATATAAATAAAAACTAATACTTTAGCTTAGTATATTTACTTAAGGATATTTAATAATTTTATAAGTATATTATTAATATTAATATACTTTAATATTATTTACAGGTAAAAGCTAAGTATTACTTTATTTAAAGACTAGCTAATAGTAACTATTAATAAGTTATTAAAAAAGTATTATAATAATAAAATTATATTTACTTATAATACCTTAAGATTTCTATATATATATAAATATATTATAATTTTAATTATTTGATTATTTATTTACTTTTAATATTAGTTTAAGGGTAATATATAGTTAAAATAAGTAGTTTTACCTTAAGGGTATTAAATATTACTC
Source organism: Colletotrichum falcatum (assembly GCA_019425465.1). Lineage (NCBI taxonomy): Eukaryota > Fungi > Ascomycota > Sordariomycetes > Glomerellales > Glomerellaceae > Colletotrichum > Colletotrichum falcatum. Next base: position 210,006 of record SWKJ01000045.1, on the reverse strand, counting down.
TTTAAATATTAAAGATAAACTTTAAGTCTTAGTTACTAATAATTTCTTTTAGTAAACCTTAGTTATATATTATAATAGTTTATAATAATACTTTAAAAGACTAGTATAAAAAACTAGGCTATCTCTTTCACCCTTACTTAGTTAAAATAGCTAAGATAACTAAGGGTATTTCTTTAGAAAAACTAAAGGAAAAAGACCTATATTATCTTAGTTACCTAAGCTCTAAGTTAACTAGGTAATAGCCTAAGGTTAACTATAATAGAGCTACTTTTCTAATAGAAAGGATTTATATAGATACCTTAAAAATAACCCCTACCTCTATTAATAGAAATAACTATGCTATACCTATTATAGATAACTATTCTAGCCTTAGAGAAATTAAATTCTCTAAGAATAAAGAGAATATAATTAATATCCTAAAAAATAAGCTAGAATACTATAGAAATTAAGGTTTTAATTACCCTAGAAAAATACACCTTAATAATAGCACTAAGTTTAATATAGGGGAATTAACCCTCTATATTAAAGAAAAAAGGATTATATTATAACCCTCTACTCCCTATACTCTAGAATAAAACAGTATAGTAGAAAGAATAAATAGGGTAATCTTAGATAAATTTAGGACTATTATAGTAGTAAATAACTTACTTAAGTTTCTATAGGATATTATCCTTAAAGAAACTACTAAGCTATTAAACTATACTACTATAAAATAACTAAAAAAGACCCCTATAGAGGCCTTTCTAGACTATTATTATCCTAATAAGGATAATAAACTAGATTTATTAAATTTATATAAAATAGGCTTTAAGGTCTTAGTCTATAGACCTAGAGAGAAGTATATATAATTAAATAAATTAAATACCTATATAAAAGAAGGTATATATTTATCTAAAGAAAGAAATAATATATATACTATATATATTCCTTCTAGGCCTTATAAGTCTTTTATAGTAAGGACTTTATATATAAGATTTATTAAAAGTACTATAAAAGAGAGAGAATTATCTATTCCTTCTAGTACTTCTATAGAACCCCTTTTATAGGGTACTTTAAACCCTTCTTCTAAGATAGAGGTTTTAATACCCTCTTTATCTAAAGAAGAAAAAGAAGAATATAAGGCTTATAATTCTTCTAATAAAGAAGAATCTCTATACTATAGTAACTATAGTATACCTCCTCTAGAGCCTAACTCTATTAAAGAAGCTCTAGAAGGACCTAAAAAAGACCTATAGTTAAAAGTTATATTTAAAGAAATAGCTACTATTATCTAATAAGGTACCTTTAAGGCTATTAACCTTAAAGAAGCTATAAAGTCTTCTAGGGTACCTTTAATAGTAAAATAAGTATAAGTAACCTAAAAAGTAGGCCTACTACTAGTCTATAACGAGAATAGCCTTAAGTAGGAAATTAACATTCTAATAATAAGTCTTTAAGAAAAAATACTTTATTAATAGAAAAATAGAGAAATATAAGGCCTAATTATATATTAGAGGATTCTAATAAAAATATACGTTAGATTATTTCTAAACCTTTACTACTAATAGTAATCCTATAACTTATAGGATACTATTAGCTATAGTAGTAGCCCTAGATTAAGAAATCTAATAAATAGATATTATTAAAGCCTTTTTATATAGAGATTTAAAAGAAGAAGTCTATTTAAACCCTTCTAATATCTTATTTACTAAGTTCTTTAAAAAGTATCTTAATTTAAATACTATAAATTAGGATATAGATAAAGAATAGGTATTACTACTATTAAAAGCCTTATATAGTCTAAAATAAGGACCTAGGTAGTAGTAACTAAAGATAAAATCTATATTAAAAGATATAGGTTTTATATTTTTAGAATTAGATAAGGCTACTTATTATAATTAGGATAAAAATAATCCTTATTATATTATTACCTATGTTAATAATTTCCTTATATTTAATAAAGATATTAAGTATATAGAGGAAATAAAGGGTAAAATCTCTAAATATATAGAGATATAAGACTTAGGTAAAGTTTCTAAGTTTCTTAGCCTATCTATAACTAGGGATAGATCTAAGAGATCTATAACTATCTCTTAAAGCTACTATATCTAGTAAATTTTATATAAATTTAATTTATCTAAAATATCTCCTAAAAATATTCCTATATCTCCTAGAATATTAAATACCTCCTTAGGTAATAAAAAAGAAGGTTATATACCTTAAAAGAACTTATTAAAGAACTATTAACGCTTAATAGTAAAATTAAATATAAAGTATATTAGGCTTTAGTAGTATAGTATATAAATAATATAACTACCCTCTATTAAAGAACTTAAGATACTACGCCTAATTAAAGGACTAAGAGTATTACTATTACTACCTATAGGTTAAAAATAAAAGATACTCTTACTTTAATTAAAGTAATATAAAGACTCTTAGTCTTTTTAAGTTATTATAATTAAGACTATAAATTAAAAATAAAAGGCTTTAGTTTAACTAAATTAAGGTTTAAAGATAGGGGTAAAACTATATATAAGAATTAGTATATTTATCTACTAATTAAAGAGAGATATTTTTTTATATTTCTCTTAATTAAGGTATCTATTATCTAGATAAATAAAAAGAAAATCTATAATCTTAACCTTTTAGCCTACCTTTAATCTACTATAAGTACCTTACCTTATTTTAATTATCTTTAATAGTTTTTATTAATCTCTAAAAAACTATTTTCTTTTAGATTAAAGCTATTATTACTATAGTTTACCTTTATTTTTAACCCTTAGTAATCTTTTTTTCTATATTTACTTTATCTTATTTTAGACTTATATTATAATATACTTATCTTTTTTATCCTTAAGTTTTACTTAGGGAAATCTATAAAGTATAAGTTTAAATTAAGTAAACTACTTTATTTATTAAATTATTATACTAATTAACTTATTATACCTAGCTATACTTAGTAATAATTAATTATTTATTTTCTTATTAATAGGCTAAGACTACTTTATAATAATAAGCTACTTTTTATTAAAGTAACTTATTCTTCTCCTAGGTAAATCTCTCTTTATATAAAAGCTTTTAGTAGACTTCTATTTATTTTACTTACTTATTAAAGACTTTTAAAGTTAAAGAGTTATTTTATATACTATTATTAGTTATATACCTAAAGTCTTTTAATTTAGACTTTAAAATCTAAGATTAAATTAATCTTTATTAACTATAGTTTATTTTTAATAGTAGTTAATACTATATAATTAAGCTCTCTAATTTACTTTTAGAGGAAGCCTCTTAATATTAGAGGTATTTTACTTAATTAAATATAGTTTTAAGGGGTTTTTACTACCTATTTTTAGAGGTACTCCTATTAATTAATATATTTAATAAAGATTAAGATAAATATTTTACTCTTAAAGACTTCTTAATTAGAATTACTATATAATACTAAATAGCTATAAGAATCTTTATATTCTACTAAGCTTTTTTTTAATAAATAAGTCTTAGCTAATAATAACTTAGTATAATAAAATAGAGAAAAGAAAGTAAGCTTATTATATATTATTATAGGTTTTTAGTAAATATTAAAGTCTTATTAACTATATTAAGAAGCCTTTTAATTATTATATTAGTATTAAGATTTAATATATCTTTAATAATATACTTATAATTTTATAGATTATAAATCTTTAGGTTAAAACCTAAGATACTAAGTATAAAGCCTTAAGTATATTATATTAAAGTTCTTAAAGTTATATTATTATTTAACTTAATTAGTATATTTAGAGTAATACCTTAATCTTTATTCCTTAACTAAAGTTTTATACTTAGTTTCTTTATACTTTTAGTATTAAAGTTAATAGTATAAAGATTAAGACTTAGAGTAGATTTACTATACTAAAACTAACGTTAGTAGGTATTATTAAGGTTTTATTTTAGTATAAGCTATATAGTATTATACTAATAAGGTTTTAAAAACTTAAACTCTCTACTAATCTACTAAATCTAATTTACCTAAAAGTATTTACTTAGCTTAAGGTTTTATATCTAAGGGATATCTTAGCTTAAATTAACTTAAAAGTAAATTATTTTATTATATATTACTAATTAAAACTATTCTAAGATAAATAGACTATATTTTTATTCTTTAAGTTATTATAGGCTATTAACTATATAAATACTAATATTTATTATCTTTTTAATTATTATTAAGGGATTTATTATATTATAAAATACTTTAAATACCTTAATATTATTTATAAATAAGTATTTTAATTAACTACTTTACTATATTAGGTTATATTAATATACTATCCTATTAGTTTAATTTATAATTATATTAGTAAAGTATTTAGGGTTATCTTAAAATAAAAAAAAGAAAACTATATTAATACTTTATATAATCTATATTTTTATATACTTAGTTAAAGAAAGGATTATAGGTTCTTAGTTAAGATTAAGAGAGCTTTACTAAGTAGTAGTTATAATTATTACTTTTTAAACTAAAGTAAGTCCCCTTTATATAATCTTAAGTATTAATTTAATCTCTTCTTTTATTAACTAATTCTTATAAATTAACTTACTTTATAAGTTATAAAAGTTTATAAAAACCTCCTTAGCTTTCCTATATTTTATATTTTCTTATATCTTTTTATTTTTAATTTATTTAAATATAAAGTTAATCTTATTAAAGAAGAAATTAGTATCTTTAAATATAAGTTAATTTAAGAAAGTAATTAGTATAAAAACTAGTTAAAGGTAGTTAGCTTTTAGTAAAGCTTTATATAGGTTTAGAAAAGTTTTTCTTTAAAAGTAGTCTTTAGTTAATAAGTTAAAAAATTATAACTTATTAATAGCTTTAATTACCTATAGTAGTATTAAATTATAGTTAATAGTATAATAGTAGTCTTATTATCTAAATTAACTAGTACTATTTTACTTAAGATTATTAATAGTATAAGGCCTTTAGATATAAAGTCTTAGAGGAGGGGTAATAGTAATTAAGGTAATAAAGTAAGAGGTTTAATTAATTATATTAAATATATAATTAAGTATATAAAAAAAAGAGAGTATTTAAGATATTAAATTATAAAAAAAGTTAAATATTTAAAAAAGTTAAGTAGTACTAAGGTAAGTTTATTTATTAGTTATTAGTAAGGGAGAAAGTTAAAAGGTTACTAATAGAAAAAAAGGGTAGTTATATATTTTTTTATAAGTAGCTAGCTTTTAACCTTAGTAAAAAAGTATATATAACTAAAAAAAAGAGATTAAAGTAGTAAATTACTATTAGCTAAGTTTACTTATAGTAAATATTAATACCTTCCTTTATAGCTAAGTTAATTTTTTTATTTTAGTTATTATTAGTAAATTATTTATTCTTAGGCTAGCTAATAGCTCCTTTTAAGCTTTTTCTTATTTTAACTAAGGAGGGATATAAAAAAATACTCTTTTTCCCTTATAGTTTTTTATATTTCTTTTTTTTATATATTTATTTCTTTTAATTCTTTATATATTAGATTTTCTTTTAATTTTTACTTTATTATAGTTTTATTATTTTTTAATCCCTAGAGGGTAAACTAATATTATATTTATACTCTTTTTTAAGTTACTTAGTATCCTTAGTTTTAGTTAACTTTTTATTTTAGTAAAAATAAAAGTCTTAGTATTTTTAATTTTAAGTTTTAAAATATAAGTCTAGGCTTTATTACTATATAGTTTCCCTACTTTTCTTTCTTTAATTACCTCTTTACTTAGTTACTAATATCTATTTATAGTATCTAAAGCTTATTACTTTCTTTAATTTCTTAGACCCTATAGGTTAAATTTATATTAAACTTAAGCTTTACTAGGCTTAATTAAACTAAAATAAATAGTAGGCTAAAGGTAGCTTTTAGTTATTTTTTTAAATAGCTTTTTATTTTATATTTATTATTTAAAACTATATAATTAATAAAATAACTTTTAATTAATATATATTTATTCATAAAGACTTTATAGGTTATCTTAGACCCCTTATATAGCGTTTTAAGTTTTATTTTTAAGTAATAAATAGTTTATTAACTTAGTTAAAAAGTATTTAAAATAAGGTACTTTATAATTACTATTTTTAATACTTTTAAAAGTATATTAGTATAATTAAAACTAAAGTTTATACTCTTAAACTATTTACTAAGTATATTCCCCTTCTTAGATAATTTTAAAATTAGTATAGTAATTATCTTTTTTATAAAAATACTTAGTATAACCTCTCTAATCCTAAGTATTAAAGTATTATAAAGCTTATTTTTAACTTTAATTTACTTTTACTTAGTACCTCTAAGTAGTAGTAAGTAAATAATAGTAAGATTCCTTCTTTAGTTTCTCTTAATATTAAATCTCTAAATAATAAAACTTTTTCTTTATAAGTTTTTACTTAGATAATAGTAAATAAGTTTAATTAAAGTAATTTATCCCCTTAGGCTAATAATACTAAGAATATACTTTAAGATAATACTTAGATAAATACTAAAATTTATTAAAGTACTAATTTTATTATAAGTATAAATAGATAATACTATAAATACTTACTAAGAGATTTACCTCCTAGAGGAGTATATATATAGTACCCTTAGGTATCTTTACTTAAGGGCTAAGTTCTCTAGAATTAACCTTATTACACCTATATTTTACTATTACTTATACTATTTATTTATTACCTACTTATTTACCTTATTATTTATTACTTTACTTATTTAACTCTACTCTTTTACTATGTTTCTTTATGTTACTACTGTCTTTTTAGGTTAGTAGCTCCTATAGCCTATTTACCCTATTAGATCTAGAATAGCTACTAGGAGGGCTATATTAAATTTATATCCTTTAATTATTTTATAATTTATTACTAAAATAAAATACTATTAATAGTTTTAATTTTAATAAAAATAAGTTATTAAGGGTAAAAAGTAAAAAAAAAAATATAATTCTTAGTTAAGATAGTAGTTAAGGCTAAGGTTATAGTTAAAGTAAAAAGAAAATTTAAAAATAGTAATTATTCTCTAATTAGTTTTATTTAGGTTAAGTTTCTTTTTATATTTATATATAGTAAAGGATAGCTAATTAATAGTTTTTAAAAAAGCTTTTATTTCTTTATTTTTTTATTTCTTTACTTTTATATCTTAGTTTATAGTATAGAAGTAACTCCTTATTAAAGAAATAAAAGCTTAAGCTTATCCCTAGTCTAGTACTCCTTCTATAAATCTAAGGTAGCTTTTTAAATATAAATAAATTAAAATAAATAAAGAAATAATAAATAGTAATTTATATTTAATTACTAGTCTTTAAGGTATATTTACTACTAAGATTAAGTTTCTCTTAGTATTAGGTTTTTTATAATATCCTTAGTTTCTTTATCTTTAAGTTTTATAAAATTAATTAACTATAATTTAATCTTAGAAAACCTAAGTAGCTTTAAAAGATTAATAATATTATAGGTAATATTATTAAAAGAAAAGTTATTATAAGAGGTTAAAAAGTTATTTAGTCCTTTATAGAATTTCTTTAGTTAATTCCTAGTATAAGTAGTACTTATAATTAGATCTCCTACTAAGGTTTAAAGCTAATATAAAGAGGAGTTTAAAGTAACTAAGTAAACCTAATATAGTCTAAGCTAGTAGTAATTAAGCTTCTATAATATTAATATATTAATCTTTCTTTATATATTAAAGATAAAAACTAAATCTTTAATCTTCAATTTTTTTTTAGAGAGTATAAGTATAATATCTATTAAATATATCTTAGGTTTATATATAACCCTAAGTAACTATTATAGTAACTTTAACTTAATTCTCTTTAAGCTAAGTAAAGGTATAAAGGTATAACTATATTTCTTCCTTAGGGGTATAAATATTATCCTAATTAAAGACTCTCTATAAAGTAGTTTTAGCTTTAATTAAAGTAATTACCTATTACTTATAGTTAAAGAAAAAAAGTATAAACCTATATAAAGCTTTAACTATTATATAATTAGTAAATAGTATAGTATAGAGTATTAGTTAAATATCTTTCTTTTTTTTATTAGACTAAATATAAAAAATATATATAATTAGTTAATATCCTTTCTTTAGGAGTCTATTAGTATATAAGTTATAAGTAGAAATAACTTTTTTTTATAATCTATATCTTTAGTTTAGTTAAGGTATAGTACCTTAATTCTTCTATCCTCTATTAATAATTAAAGTCTTATAGACTTTATATTAGTAGATTATATCTTTTTAAAGGAATTTTACTATATTCTCTAAGGTTATATTTTTAAGTATTTAAGCTTCTAGGTAGCTAATAAACTTATATTAGGCTTTTATAACTTTTTATTTACTAGTATATTAAATATTAAAAGCTATATAAAAAAAAAGCTATAACCTTAGTATAGTTAAAATATATAGGTTATTTAGTTAGGCTAATTTTACTTTCTAATAAGGTTTATAAAATACTATTAATAATTAGACTTAAGTATATATTTTAGGCTAAAAGTATTATTCTACTAGTTAAAGGTAAGTAGCCTTATATCCCTAGTATTTTAATTCTATATAGGCTTCCTTAATTAAGTTTATTTAATCTATAGTATTATTAATAACCTAAAGTAAAGTTAACTCTATTATTATTTCTTATTAAAAGAGGTATTTATCCTTAACTATAAATTAAACTATATTATATTAAAATTAATAAAACTACTATACTAAGATTCCTAAAGGTTACTTTAGTATTAATAAAAAGTAAGTAATTTACTTTAAATATTTTAACTATTTACTATCTTTATTTAGGAGTTTAGTTAAAATAATTATTTCCTTATTATACTTAGGCGCTAAGTTAGGCTATCTATATACTATAAAAAAGAAATTCTTAGCTACTTTCATATAAAGGATTCTAGTATTAATAAAGTCTTTAATATCTTTTTTTTCTTCTACTTTTCTTAGATTAAAAACCCCTACTAGCTTTTTTAATAATATATCTATAGTAGTATTCTTTTTTTTAAATATATACTTAATTATAAAATTAAAAAGTTAAATCTAAGAAAGCTATTAAGTTATTATAGTAGATAGTAAGTTATTTATAGCTTTATTAATTTAAGTAACTAAGACTTAAGTATTAGTTTTAAGTAAAAAATAATCTTAAAAAATAATTCTAAAAATATTTAAGGCTTATTAATATACTTTATATTTCTAGTTTACTTATATTATAATTTAATTTTAGTTTTTTCTAGACTTTACTTTTATATTAGGCTACTACTTACTTATTATTAATAACCTAGCTAAAGGTATACCCTTATCTTTTACTACTAAAGTTTATAGTAATAATAATTTATTTAGCCTTAGGAGAATAATCTAATATAACTAAGATTAAAACTATTATAAGGGCTATCTTTAGTATTACTATAGTATTAATTTACTAAAGACTCTATTTAAAGATAAATCTTTTTTTTAAAAGTATATTAAGAGGTTTTATAATTTTAGAAAATATTTCTACCTAATACCTATAGAAGGTAATTATCCCTAGGAATAATTAGATATCTAAAATATTTTAATAAATTTCTTATTCTAAGATCTTAATAATCTTTACGTAATTAAGAAGCCTTTTATTTATACTATAAAAGTAGCTAATAATTATTATTAACTCTTAGTATTATTATAATTTTATACTTAAAATTATATAATTAGCTAGCTTATAGTTAACTAAAACTTAATTAATATTTAAAATATAACTATTTATAAATAAAATACTAAATACTAAAATAATTTAAAAGCTCTTTATTCTTATACTAAGACTATAAACTTTTTACTTTTATATTATCTATAAATATCCTATAATAATATAAAATTAAATTATAAAAAATCTATATAATAATTTAGTAAAATTATATAACTAAGTTTATAACCCCTATTAGTAGGGTATAGTATTAAAGGAGTCTTAATAGTATTAAAAAAGTTATTAAATTATAGCTTTTTTTATCTAAGGGAACTTAATTATATCTAAAGAAAAAGTCTAATAAAGAGACTAGTTTATTTATAGTAAAATCTTCTAAGAATTTATTAGTATCTAGAGGAAGCTAAGTATCTTAGAGTATAATAGTATTATATTTTATTACTAAGTTAATTAGCTATAGGTTACTATTTTTTTTAATACTAAAAATTATAGATTTTAATAGGCTTTATAGCTTTCTTTTATAATACCTTTTATAACTCTCTTTTAGAGTACCTTTATTATCTTTAGAATTAGTACCTTTAGGATTAAAATACTTTTTACTTACTAAGCTTTATAGGGAATTATTTTAATTACTTAGGGTAGTATAACTATTACGTTTACCTAGCTATAGTCTTTAAAGTTTTATATAAAAGTTTTCTCTTAATTAATTAAAACTTATATTAGTAAATTTTACTTTTTATTTTATAGATATTTATATTAATTTATAATTTATTATAAGTATTTTTTTTATTAACTTTAATTATAGCTTAATCCCTAAAACCTTTAGTATAATTAGATTACTATATAGTCTTAAGGTATTTATTATTTTATCTTTAACCTCTTTTAGTTTTTTAACTTTTTAATATAGATTTTTATCTTAAATAGTCTTATTAGAGGGTATATTATCTATTAATTAAATCTTTTAATTTTTCTTTTATATATAGTATTAACCTTAGTAGCTTTTATTAGTCTTAATAGGGTAGTCTTAGTATTCTTAAGCTAGTTTAAAGCTTATTTTAAGTACTTTTATAGGCTTTTACTAATTAACTATTTCTTTTATCTTAAAATTAGGGGCTAAATTTAATTAAGATATTAAACTTACTTCTTAGTCTAGTATTTATAGTATTATTTAAAGCCTATTACTATAGTTATAATCTATATAATTATAATAATATAAAAGTATATAAGCTCCCTAGTAGTTATCTCTATAATTACTTTAGTATTACCTTAATCTAAGACTACTATAATATACTTATTATTTTTTAACTTAAGTTCTAAGTATTTAAAACTAATACTAATAGTAGCCTTAGAGGTACTACTAGTATTTAGTTTTTTAACCTAAAAATCTATTTAATATATTAGTTAGAATTAAAAAAGATATTAATAATTTTAAAGGTATTATTAGTTTTAATTACTTCTACTAAAACCTAGAGTAAAGTATTTTTAGCTTAAATATAAATAGTAATAAGCTTTTCTTTATATATAAAGGAGAGTTAACTATTTTATATAAATAAAAGACTTAGTAGTAATAAGTTTATAATTTTATTTTTATTTTTAATAAAGAAGTAAAATATAACCTTATATTAATTAATCTAAATATTTATAAAGTAAAACTTATTAAAGTTAGTTATACTCCTAGGGTTATTCTTAAAAGTTAATATCTTAAGGGCTATATAGGTATATAGTATTTTTACCTAGATAATATACTACTTTAAAAAAATATTTACTTATATACTAGTATCTAAAATAACTATAATCTATAGAGCTTTATTATTACTTTTAATTTCTTTAATTTATACCTCTATCTAAAGATATATATTTAAAATTATTAATATTAAAACTTTTATTATTAGTTTAATTTTATATACTTTACTAATCTTTATAAAATATTTTATACCTATTTATACTAATTTATTATATTTTTCTAGAAGCTTAATAATATTAGATTACTACTAAGAAGTCTTAGCTAAGTTAATTAAGAACTTTAAAGCTTTAATTAGTATACTATTAGTATCTAAGTATCTTTAATTATAGAGAGTAGTACTTATAGTAATATTAAACTCTAGCTAAATTTTTTAAAGTAAGTTTATTAGTAGAGATATTAAGGTATTAAGCTTCTTATTAGCTAAACTTTTTATTTTTTAAACTAAGTTAAGCTCTCTTAGTAACTTAATTATTAATATACTAGTAGCTACTTAATCTTCTTTATTCCTACTTAAGGTTCCCTAAATATCTTTAGTAGCTTTAAGTTTTAGAAAGATCTTATATTATAGTAGTATTAGTAAAAGTAAATTAAAGAACTCTATAAGATTTACTATATTACTTTAGTTTATCTTAAGATTTATTAGCCCTCTTAGGTCTAAGAATAATATAGACTTCTTTTTTAGAGTTACTAGTAGTTAAGGTTTATTAATCCTATAAGCTCTCTTAAGGTACTAATTTATCTATATTACTAGCTATTTTAGTAGCTATTTTCTTTTAATTATAAAAACCTTAGTATAATTATCTACTACTTTATTTAAATATACTATATATAAGTATTATATTTTTACTATTAAGGGTAGATTTAAGAGGGTAAGCTAATCTTATTAAGGGGACTTAACTTACTAATTTAATATTACTTTAGCTAAAATTTTTAAGTTATTATCTTCTAAAAAGTTAGTTATATAGGTTATTATAAATACTTAATTAGCTATTCTATAGGCTTATCCTTTTTTAAAGATTATAAATAGTATTACTAATAGTAGGTTTAATTTATCTCTTCTTTTATAGTACTATAATCCTTAGACTAAAAAAGTAAAGCTTATACTTTTATCTAAAATATATTACTTATAGTTATAAATAAAGTAGTATTATAAGGACTAATAATACTAATATTAGTTAAATAAATTATTATATTTAGCTATTCTTAGCCTTAGTATAATTATACTAAAGACCTATATACTAGGTTAATAGTATATACTACTTTAATAGATCTTTAACTTATTTATACTATTTACTAAGTCTTAATTAATAGATTTTATAGAAGCTTACTATATCTAAACGTCTATAGTAGGTTATCTAGGTTAATACTAATTTTACTAATAGCTTTAGTAACTACTTTAGTTTCCTTTAGTAGGTCTATAGCTTATAAAAGTAATACTAGCCTTAGTTTAATTAGTTATAAAAAGAAGTTTATATTTTTTTTTACTAACTACTATATTAAGAATAACCTATTTTACTTATACTTCTACTTAGCCCTAAGTATAATATTAAAATTAATATAGTATATATAAAGTTATTATTAAATATCTAAGAATTACTTATTTAATATAGCCTTTATTTACTTATTATAGTCTATAATAATAATAATAAGGTAATAAACTAAGTTTTAGTCTATAAGCTAGTAAATATTAGTTAATAAAAACTAAAAACCTTTTAGTCTCTTATTATTAATAAAACTAAATATAGTATTATAAATAGATTTAATATAGGTTTATTTAGTAGTTTAAAATAAAGGGAGCTTAAAGTAGTTAGTATAATAAGTATTATTAAAGCTAATTACCTTAGAGAATTACTTTTATATTTAAAAATAATAAAGAAAGGTCTAAATAAAGCTAATAAGGTAGTCTAGCTTACTATCTATTTATTTAACTATATATAGGATATTTTACTTATTAAATAGCTTAATTAACGCTATAGTTAGTAAATATTTACTTAGTTTCTCTTAGTTTATATAAGCTTTAGTATTATAGATATCTTACTAAGTAAAGAAAGACTTTAAGAACTCTTTTTAAATAATAATATATATATTATATATTTAAATCCTAACTTATTAGCTTATAGCTTTATTAGTATTCTAGACTACCTAGGTAAGCTTATAATATAAAGGGTATATAGAAGCTTTAAGGCTAAGGTTATAATAATACTAATAATACCTAGGGTTTTAATAAGAATATAATACCTATTTACCCTCCTCTAAGGCCTTTATAATAATTTACTATTTATAGTTATTTTTCTTAGATCTAGACTATTAAATACTAATACCTTATATAAGCTTAGGTTTATTAAATTAATTATATTAAAAGGTATATTATATAATTTAACTTTATATTTAATATTAATACTACTTTATAATACTAAATCTATTAACTTTTATAAAGATATTAACTTAGTTAAAAAGAGTATTAAAAGTTTACTTTAGATTACTAGAAATTAGTAGGTTTAAGATTTTAGGTATAAAAAGAGAGAAGAATTTATTACTTATAGTATAGTAAAAGACTATAGTTTAAAAAGAGACTTTACTTTAAAGAGAAAATTACTATAGGAGTAAATAAAGTAATAAGTTAACTTAAAAACCTTATAATTCTTATTATTTATAAATATATTTTTATTAATAAAAAAGTATAGTTATTAGTTATTAATTAGTTTTAGTAACCTATTAAGTAGTCTTAAAAGCTTATATAATAAGCTTAAAAATATTATTAAATTATTATATTATAGGTTAAGAATTTTACTAAAACTTTTTACTAGGGGAAAAGTAGCTATACTTTAGAGAAAGTTATAAGAGAGTAGTCCTCTAGGTTATTCTTATTTTCTTAAGGAAATAATAAGTAAGGTAGAATTTAAGCTCTTTAGTAGAGTAATTATTTATAAAAAAGTATATATTTTATAGTAAGTTAGCTAAAAGCTTTTTTATAAGGTTATATTACCTTTAAAGATTACTAAATCTATAGAATTAACTAATACTAAGATAACTACTTTTAGATAAGGGAGATAATAGTACTTATTTAGATAGTAGTAGGAGGCTATAATTAATTAAAAGTTACTTATAAATAATATAACTAGTAGTAAAAGAGTAATAAGGTTAAGGTTAGTATAGTAGGTTATTTTTCTCTTAAGGTTTAATAGCTATTATAAATAAATAGTATAAATTAGTTTAGAGGCTTAATAATATAATTAAATAGTAAAAAAAGAAAAGAAATAAAAAAAGTTAAAATACTTTATAAGTATTTAGTAAAATAAAATTATACTAATAATAAATTTTTAGCTAATTAGAGAAAATAAAAGTAATACCTATATAAGGCTTATACTTATATATTAATCTTTTATACTTATTTATTAATTTCTTAAATTATTATAGTTAAATATTTAATAGTAAGGTTTTTATTAAAAGTATAACTAAGGTTTAATACTTAGTAATAGTAAACTAATATATATATTAAAGGATTACTTAGTAATTAGTTAAATAGTTAAAGGTTATTTAGGTAGCTTATATAACTAAATTATTAAATAAACTTTAAGGTAAATATTAAAAAAGTATTATAAAAAATATTATAAGTTAATTACTAAAAAGCTATAAAAGTTTATTTTAAAGTATATCTTAGTCTATTTTATATATAAGTCTTTTATTTCTTAGTAATATCTTAGACTACGCTTAAGATATTAGTTTTATCTTAGAACTATATTAAAGATATTAGTCTTATCTTAAGACTATTTATTATATATTAGTCTATTTTATTATTATATAACTTATACTATAGTTTTTTTATTCTAAGGGGTTAATTTTTTATATTATCTTATTAGTTTTTTTATTTCTTATAAGATACTATATTACTTATATATCTAAGCCTCTAGTAAAGCTAATATTACCTATAACTTATTAGGTTATAATATTAGGTCTCTCTTTTAAAGGCTTTACCCTTAAGACCTATAAATAGGTTATATTTTTTAGGTTTAAAAGTATTAAAAGTAAGGGTTAATACCTTTAACTTTTATACTTTTTTACTTTATATTTCCTCTATTATAGAGATTTATATAAGAAATATATATATATATATAATTTACTTAATTAGTAGATTAATATATATACTAATTATATAAGTAGAATTCTTATATAATAAAAGACTATCTAAAAGATTTTAAAAGAAATAAAATTAACTTTTCTTTTTTTTTAACTATTTAGGTTATTTTTTTTAACTATTACTTTAAGTTAAGGTTATTATTTTATATAACTAGGCTTATATAACTAAAGGTTAATTTCTAAGTAGCTTATATAAGTATAGAATATTTTAGTAAGCTAGTTATATATATATAAGGATAAATATTTCCTATTTTTTATCTCTCTCTAAGTATATAACTCTTATAGTAATAATCTAACTACTATAGTCTCTTTAACCCTCTTCTCTTAAATAACTATTCCTCTTCTATACCTAACTCTACCCTTAATATATCTTATATTCTTACTTCTATAAGATATAATTTCTTATAGAGTATTCTTATATCCCTATAAAATAACCTATTATTCTAAGATATTCTTACTTTACCTACTATAAAATAAATATTAAAGGGTTAGGTATAGTATACCCTTTTTAGAAGTAGCCTAGTAAATACTATAACTATCTACTATCCCCTTAAACGCAAGGAAACGCTAAAAATACTAACAGCGGGGTAAAGGCCAATCAGAGCCCAAGCGCTACCAATAAGAATTCAGTAATGTCCCTTCTGTAATAACTACTAACTACAGTGCATATTATGATATTTAGGACCTTAGAAACTATTATAGTAGTTAGGTTATAGTGGCTTTAGTCTCTAGCTTTAGTGTACTAATGTAGTGCGGAGTAAAAGTAGAGTAAAAGTAGAGTGGCGTTTTATCGCGTTTGAGGGGATATTATAGAGCGCCTATTAGATCTTAAACTTAGTATATTACTTTATAGTATAAGAAACAAGATATCCTAAAAAATAGCATTATTTAATAGAGAATAGTGAATGTAGTAATATTTTAAAAATAGTGGTGGTGTTATAGATAAGGGATTTCTAGATGATTCACATGTAGGGGCGGTTCGCAAGTGGGGTGGGTGGGCTACAAAGTTCCAGCGGTAAAAGTTATAATCTGATATACTTCGCCATAGTAAAGTTCACTCTTTTAACTACTAAACAAAAGATTAATTTCAGGCAGAGCCCACCCAGCCTTACCGAGAGAGAGAGGACCCTCAGAGGCGCCTCGGAACCCATGGCCGCATCTGCCGCTTATCGTACTATCTGTGGTCTATGCGCCCGGAAGGAGCGCTCCGGTCGACCGGTGGAGCGGCGAGGCGACGAAGATAGCAGAAATCCATCAGGGCAGGTATCCGCGTCGAGGTGGGCGGTTGAGATGGGAACCTCTTGCTGCCTCAGCCCTCCGATGGCTCCGGGAGGCCATGAGACGGCATATGGGGCCAAATTAAGGTTCAAGCCGTGTAATACTTGTTTGGCCAGTACCGAGTAGCTTCAAGAAACATTCTTGGACTTTGTCCACTTGTTCCGATGATGAGCGGACCGGCCGCATTATCCACTGGGAACTCGCAGCTGCCAATCCAGACAAGCCTTTCCCCAATAGCTGACCATATGGCAACTTTCATTAAATATACATACATACAAAATCTGGCTGTGTCTTTTTTACCTCCTTACTTTTAACCCAGGTTGCCAAAGTCGATGTAAATGCTCGCTGAAGGGCTAAAATGCCAAGAAACGCCGTAGATGCGTGAAAAGTCCAACGTCGTATAGAAAGCCCGTGCTCTCGGCAGGGCATTATCACATCATGCCCGCGTCTCGAGGGTTCCAGAAGCAGCCTCCCCTGCTCCAGCCCCAGGCGCCGGCGCAGGCCCGGCCCCCGCCCCATCAACCCCTTCTCCTGGTTCGCGACGGGGCCCCTGGCAGGCTGCAGCGTCTGCAGCCCCGTCTTGTGCTCCGTGTGCTCATTGCTCAGCTTGCGGCTGCCGACAAAGAAGCTGAGGATGAGGCCCAGGCCGGCAAAGGCCACGTAGAAGATGAACATGATGCGGATGGCGTCGAAGTAGGCCCGCTGGGCGATGCCCCTCTGGGGCTGCGGGAGGCGGGACACCGCCTCGACACTTGAGGCCGCATTGGTCCCGCTCAGCAGGCCCGCGACTTCCGGGCCGAGCTGGTTGAGTAGGGCGGGGTACTGCTTCTGCATCTTATTCTGGAAGATGACGCCGCCTGTAACGATGGACATGGAGGTTGAGACCTGTCTTATGAACCCGTAGGTCGCGATGGCGCTTGCGATGTCGTTTGGCTTAACAGTGGCCTGCAGCGCTATGAGAGGCGATTGGAAGCATGGTCCCACACCGAGGCCGAGGATGATCTGATAGATGACAATCTTGGCCCAGTTCTCGTATAGGTTAAGGTCGACAAACAGGCCGTAGCCGAGCGTCATAAACACGAAGCCAAAGATGATATAAGGGACAAATTTCCCCGTCTTCTTAATGATAAAGCCCGTTGCAGCTGCCGCAGCACCCATAACAAACGTGAAAGGCAGGGCATAGATGCCAGACAACAGAGGGTCTGCACCCAAAACACTTTGGAAGTATAGCGGCAGGTAGTAGTTCACCGAGATGAACACGAAGGCGTGGCAGGCGTTGAGCCCGACGACAGCAAGGTTGGACGGCTGCTTGAAGATGTGCAGTGGGATGACGGGGTACTTTGCCACCCTGAGCTCGACCAAGAAGAATATGCCAATGAGCACGGCGCCGAACACGATCAGGCAGATGACGGTAGCCGAGTCCCAGGGGAACGTCACACCGCCGAACTCGAGGCCAAGGAGGATCATCAGAGTGCCGCCTACAATGGTCAGCGAGCCGAGCCAGTCGATTGCTGTGAGGCCCTCCTTGACGCCCGTGCGGGGGTTGTGAAGATGAAGCGTGAAAAAGAGCACCACCATTGCGCAGCCTGAAATTGGGAGATTGATATAAAAGCACCATCGCCAGCTAGCCCGTTGAGTAAAGACGCCGCCAAGTACTGTGATGGGGTCAGTTTCCAGAGCCATGTACCAGCCCAATGCCGCGCGGATATGCAAGCCGACTTACCCGGCCCGAAGCCCCCTGCCAGAGCCCACACCAAGCCGTTGATGCCAAGGAACTGTCCTTTCCTTCTCATCGAAAACAAGTCGCTGATGCAGATGTTGACCAAGATCAGGATGCCTCCACCGCCGACGCCCTGGACCGCCCGGCCGACGATCAGCATCCCCATGTTGACGCTCACACCCGACAGCAGCGAACCGATCCAGAAGAAGCCCACCGCGGTCAACAGGACGGGCTTGCGGCCCCAGATGTCGGATATCTTGCCCCAGCCGGGCGCCGCCGCGGCGTTGGCGAGCAGGTAGGCAGAGCCAACCCAGGTGTAGCCAGCGGTGGAGTCAAAGTCGGCAGATATACTGGGCACGGCCACAGTGACTATGGTGGCATCCAGGGCGGCCACGAAGACACACAGGCAGAGTGAGATGACAATGAGGGTCGTCTGCAGTGCTGTGCGTATGTGCTCGGGCGATGATCCTGCGCCACCAGCACCTTGCCGCGGCGTCGGGGCCGCATCCTCGCCCGTCGGAGCGGCCTGTCTGCCGGCAGACGTCCCGGCATCACCTGCAGTGTGATCTGAGCGTGTCCCGGCGTTGCTGAGTCTATCGATCTCACTGGGAGTGCCTTTGTGGCTGCCCGGCGCGGCTATGGCGTCCAAGTTCCGGAGGCTTGCGGACCCCAACGTTGGGCTGGACACGCTGCTCCCAGAGGTCTGGTGTACCTTTTCGTCATCGATCATCTCGCCGCCCGCAGCTGGGCTGGCGGCCATGACAACGCCGCGACACGGATTTCACACGGCCTCTGTGCGGCGGTATCCCCGGCGAGCTGACCCTCGGGCCAGAGTGAAGCTTAAGCTCGAGATTACCGAGCAGTGGGGAGATTGCAGAAGTGTAGTGAAGCTTGTCCTCATGAGCGTATAATTCCATAGGCAATGAAAGTGAGAAGTTGGAGTGCGGGATATACAAAATGAGAACAAAAGCGGACAAGCATGCAGTTGTGTGTGCCTCGAGCCAAGATGTCCCCAAGCAGCGGGAGAGCCTCAGCCGCAAACCTAATCGAGCTGCGCACGAGCCCCGAAGTGATGACGATGACTTTGCTTTGGGGGATCAAAAAATAACAATCAGGCTCACACCAATTGCGAAGACGGACCGTGGTGGTGACGCGGAAAGGAATGGCTCTGGATTTTTCTTTCTTTTGACCGGGACGGTTAACTTTCGTTTTGATGGGGGGTATTACACCATTAGGACCCATATTTCCGCCACAGTACGTGGCAGTGCAGTGGCTGGTGGCACAGCCATTTCCAGGCCCACATAAATGCAGTATTCTTTCCTATAGATTAGATAGGAAAATCCAAGCTTCTTACACCTCACATTTCTGCACGCAAGTGCAACCCAGATCCTGGGTATCAATCGCCCGGCCTGTCTTTTCTTCCGACTTCATCTTGCCCCCACGCCGACCGCCGTTGTCAGGAAGGTACGGGCACGGACCTCGTCATAGGCAGCGATGGTTTTGGTTAGTGCGAACTGACTTTACACATAGCTCTTTATGTGGCTGATGGAGAACGTGTTTTGGCTACCGGACCAGGTATGCCTCGGACGCAGTTTATCAACGTTTTATTTGATACCCGAAAAAAGTTTATTCTGAGCCAAGTGTAGTTTTCCGCGACGTGAAGATATTTTGCAGTTACCTGCAACTATCTGACTTCTTTTTGACTGCGTGTCGAGGCCGAGAAACGGGGACGCACCCAAGCTTATAAGCCACAGTTATTCCGGGGTATTTCAGCTATCTTGGGAGGTATGACGCATTTGGCAGAGCAATGCAGCATGCGCCTCCGGCCATAGTCGGCAGTAGCTTATGCGCGGGTTGGCGGGGTTGCGTTGCGTCGGGTGAGGAGAGAGGGCGAGTATCAGGAGGAGTAAGTTGCAGAGAGGTTAGCAGAGTAGATAAATGGCAAGGGACTGTATTCGGGGGAGTACATATTGTTATTGATTTGTTCTGTTGGTCTACCATAAACTAAGGTCCTCCCCCATATACGCCGCTGGGGCCTGCTATGGCTTTGGCGACTCAATTATCCGCACCGCTTTTGGCTCTGGCTCATCTGCGTCTTGCGCAGCGCCCTCAAGATTCAACCGCATTTTCCCCTGTATGGCAGCGGTCTGTTGCAAAGGGCGAAAGCATAAACAAGAAAACGGCAAACGACAAGAGAGTTGTGGTTTCTGATGAAGGGTGAATCATGCTGTGAGGCAAGCAGCAAGGCAGCAGCAACAACGGAGCTGTGACCAGACCAGGTGGGCCTCGCAAGTGCACATATGCAGCAGGTATTCAATGATGATAGTCTACTAATCCATCCGCCATCATACCACACCATCTATCAATATCAAACCTCCCGAGGTTCTCGACTACCCTCGTATCACACTCCTTAGACTACATACCCAACTGCCTCACAAGGAACTCGTATCCCTCCTGCACCGTCGCCCAGTGCTTGCCCTCGGTGTCCGGGTACAAGTCAAACAAATGCACCGCGCCATCGACCACAGCCAGCCCGCTCGGGACCCCCTTCTCCATAAGCATGTCCCTGATCCTCTGCGTGTGCTCGACCGGCACGAGGTCATCAGCGGTGCCGTGGATCAGGAATGTCGGCACACTGTAGTCGCCCGCCCGGACCCGTGCGAGCGCGCTCACCGCAGCGACACGCGCCGCATCGGGCTGTGGCCGGTTCTCCCAGTCGACGTCTCCATTAGCGGCGGCCCGGCTCGGCAGCCCGTCCAGCAGCGTTGGAAGCGTCTGCCCCCGCCAGTTCATGTGCAGCGCGATGCGCGACCTCGGGTCCGACAGCGACATCCAGCCCCCAACAGCCCCCCGCCCGCCGTCGCGTGGTGGCGTCACGTTATAGGCGGTGATGGGACCGCCGGCGCGCACGCCCTCGAGCAGGTCGTAGCCGCCCTGCGCCTGGGCCTGCTCTGCCGCCCCTCTGGTGTTTTCGGGGAAGTTGGGCCGCCGCCAAAAGTCCGACTCGTAGTCGGACGGGCAGTAGAAGGCCAGGATGGCGTCGGGCGGCCGGATCCCCCGCGAGGGCGCCGTCCACGAGAGGCTCATGGCTAGTGTGCCACCCGTGGACCAGCCTACGACGGCCACACGGCTTCCGTCTGCGCGCACGTCCGGCCGGGACAGCGAGGCCGACAGGGCCGGGAGCTGCGTCCGCGCCCAGTGCAGTGCGGTGCAGACGTCTGTCATGGGGCCCTCGGTCAGCGTCATTTCGGGACACAGGCGGTAGTCGATGCTGACTGGGAGGAACCCCTTTTGCAGCAACAGCCGTGTCTGCCGCGGCCGGATGTCCCTGCGTGACAGCATGATATGGCCACCGCCGTGGATCATGAGCGCTGTGTACGTTACGTCGTCAGCTGCATGGCATCAGCACGTGGCGGCTGTGCAGTAAGGCGGAACTTACCAACTGGCCTGTCAGGCTTGCCAGCATCGCTCTGCTGCGGATAGTATAGGTCAGCCTGGAGTGAGATGCTGTCAACATTGGCATATTCCACCGTGTCTCTGGTTTCCAGGCGCCCGGGCCGGACCGCCTCTAGCCTCGAGGTCGGCGCAGTAACAAAGCTAGCTATGAGGCGGTACTGATCTGACTCCTCGCTGGCGTCATCGCTCCATTTGACATGCCTGAAGCCAGCCCTCAGCAACGTGTCCCTCCAGAGTGTCTCGCTGGCAAGCGCATGCCTGCGGCCGTCCTCAAACAGCCACCACCCTTCGAGCAGGCCAAAGACGCAGTCCAGCCAGTAGATGTTGCGGGTCAGCTCGAGCAGGCAGAGCACGCCATTGTCCCTGAGCAGCTTGCGCAGGTTGGTGCTGGACACTAATAGGTCCTTGGTTGCGTGGATGCAGTTCGAGGACACGACAATGTCGTACCTACCTACGTGCTCCTGCGGGGGCGTCTTCTCTACGTCGAGCACCGTATATTCCATCGTGCCGCCGTATTGTGCGAACTTGCGCTTTGCCGCCGCCACGAGTGACGATGACAGGTCCGTAAAGGTGTACGTGAAATCGACGCCCATGCCTGACAGCGTCTGAAGCAGGTGGCGCGTTGTACCACCCGTGCCTGCGCCCAGCTCGAGGATCCTCAGCCTGCCTGCGCCTGGACCGCGGCGACCAGGCAAGAGGGCCATCATGAGGTAGCCGGTCAGCACCTTGGTCCCCGTCAGCCACATGGGAGAGTTCAGATATACATTCTCGAGCAGGTCGATATCGGCCTTGCTTCCGAAGAGAATGTGGAGGGGGTCCGTCTTCCCGGAGAGGACATCGGCGAGCCGCGTGCCCGTTGCCCTGAGCAGCTTGAGCTCACCCGCGTGCTGGGGGAACTCGGCGCTGAGCTCCTCATGCAGTCGTGCCGTGTCGACCTTCTCGATGGGGACGTCTGTCCTGACGTACGTTCCTTCTTTAAAACGCAGCAGTGACTCGTCGCACAGGATCGTGTAGTATTGGCCCATTACCTTTGCGTGTTTTGGGATGTGGGCGATCGTTGGGAGGGCCTCGCCCGGCTTGAGGCTGGCCACATTGCAGCCCAGAGCGGAAAATGCCTGCAGCACGTATGCGGCGACCAGCTTTCTCTGCTTCGGGTACACACGCGTCCGGAAGCCAGCATAGCCGGCCTCTTGGGCAAACTGCTGATAGCCACCTCTGATGGCGGCGAAGTCCTCGTCTGCATGCTCCACCGGCTTCCATTCTTCTTCGCTTGTCGTCCCGAGATGATGAGGGACGGCGCTACTGTGGACTATTCCCATCACCGCCTCCTGGATAGCCGTGATAGATGGGGGAGGTGGTTCCTTGAATTCCCTGGTTTTATGCGAAATAATAACATCAACTAGATCACCATATCGAAATCCGCGAGGGAGGCTCCCCATGTCGATCTTGATGCCAAATTCATGCTCGATGGCAGAGCCAAGCTCCGTTCCCAGGAGCGAGTC
This sequence comes from Colletotrichum falcatum, assembly GCA_019425465.1. NCBI lineage: Eukaryota > Fungi > Ascomycota > Sordariomycetes > Glomerellales > Glomerellaceae > Colletotrichum > Colletotrichum falcatum. Next base: position 186,521 of record SWKJ01000045.1, on the reverse strand, counting down.
GACGCCGACCTCTTCAAGGAGGACGTCCCGCGCAATGCCACCAGTTATATCGAGGTGCTCGGCCACCAGCGCCTCAAGTTTGGACGTCGCCTCTGGGTCAGCCTCGACCACAGGGGTGGCGTAGGCGGTGCTGTCAAAAATTGAAGTCGTCCAACCCGAGTGATGTTCGTAGCTGGAGGCTGCGTTGCACTCGCTGCTGTGACTGATGCTAGATGTGTCAGACGAGGCCGAAATGGCCGCACAGAGTGACCCGAAGTCACCTCTCAGCAGGTCAGCCGAGATTTGCACGGAGAACTGATCATTGATGGCATTTAACACCTCTGTCGACATAAGGGAGTCTATTCCCAATTCGCTGAGAAGAGTCTCGTTGCGGATCGCGTCAAGGGGCACGTCCACCACCTCGTTGAGCAGGTGGCGCACGGCAACGCTGATCACACCGACCTCATCTACCATGCGGGCACGTAGCTTTTCAGTCCTCGGGTTTTCCGACCTCGCCGCTAGTGTCTCTCCATGCTCCTTCGCAGCTGGTTGCTTCTGAGGCGTAAGCAAACCAGAGCTCTGGCTCCAGGCCTTGGCTGTTGCTTTTGTGGAAGGCATATTGGCTCGCGCCAGAACCCTTTGAAGCGAGTGAACATTTGTCTTCGTGAACATGACTCCGAGGATCGTCATAACTAGGGCACCGCTCCTCTCATCTAGGATGTAAAGATCACTGAGCAGGTCGCGGTCCCCCCGCTGCGAACGAAATTCGAGTATGCCAGCCATGGGCCACGACCAGCTGCGGTGTCCTCCAGCGCCAGACCTTGGTTGATCTGGAGCTGTTCAACCTTAGAGCAGATATAGACCTCGTCATTCCCACAGTCGTCAAGCCCATTGACGTGTAGCCCGGCGACCTGCGTGAAGTTGTCAATGGCCAGCGGGTTGCAAATCGACACCTCTTGCCTCTGTGGCGGTGATGATGCTGCCGGCGTCGGAGGCGGCAGGAATATATACCCTGCGACCTCGCGGTCTTGGAACGATATCTTCTGCACGCCGCGGTAGATGGCCGAGTAGTTGACGACCTTGTCAAACATCTTGTATACCAGAGCGCCCTTGATACCTGCCAAGGCGTCCGAGGCGAACATAGCCTTGCATTTCTTGGTAAGCCGCTGGGCCCGCTCGAAGGATGCCGCCATCTTGCGGTTCTTTGACGGGAGCATAGAAATGGACGCTGATGCGTGGGGCACTTTCTTCGTGGGTTGCGAGTGCCGGAAGCTGCTAAAGGTGACGTCCCACGATTGATTTTCCCCGCCCTGCTGGCTCTCTTCGAGGGTGATTTGGACTTCCCGGCTGGTGTCTCTTCCAAGGGGCGCGAATATCTCGAGGTCGCAGACCTCGGGCACGTGCTCCCCTCGCTTGAATCCCGGTGTGAGGAGCGCTGCTGCTCGCGTGGCCATCTCGATGTAAAGAGACAGCGGGCAGAGAGGGTTGCCAAGAACACGGTGCCCCTCGATTAAATTAATAAATACGTGGTTTGTCTGTTCGATCCGGAATACGGATGTGTGTGCATCAATCTTCCCAACCAGAGAGACCATCCCTGCCCGCTTCTCCATAGCCATGGGTTGCATGATGACCTCAGTCTCAGCAACATGCTTGTCGATATACTGGAGCGAGTGATGGTGCTTCTCGAATTGGTACGGAGGTAAGTGTAACACGGCGTACATATTTCTCTGTACATGGTGGAATGGCCAGAATTGAATCCGGACTCCCTTACTCCACAGGCCCAGGGTGACATCGGCCAGGGTGTCCCTAGGCTGTTTGCCGCCGAGATCTACTGGGTGGAACGAGTGAGGCGAAGGTTCTGAAGCCCGAAGCTCAAGAGCCTGCCGAACCAGAGGTATGGCGGCAGATCCGGAGCCGGCTTCGAGCCACAAACAAGGCCCATGCCTAGCTTGAAGGCGACTCACTGCTTCGCCGAAACACACGGGCTCTCGGGATTGTGCCGACACTAGCTCTGCGGTGACTTGTTCCCAAGCCCTGCCGGGAGAACATGTCTCGACGGGGATGTGTGGTTGTCGGAGTCGGATGGACTTGATCAGATCCCGGTAGCCTGGCAAGATGTTGTTGACGAACTTGGAGTGAAAGCCATGCGTGACTTCCAGCCGTTTCAACGCAGGCGACGCCAGCCCGCCCTGCTGGTTCTGTGACACGAAGGTCTCAAAAGATGCAATCGCAGACTCGGAGCCCACGATTACCTGCCTCTTGGGCGCGTTATAGCAGGCAACCTCAACATCAATGTCCCTCTCTCGGGCCGCCATCACAAGCTGCTGGGCCCGGGCCGGGTCCACATCAATGGACACCATGGCGCCCCTCTCATTGCCCCAAGCACTTTGCACCAGTGCTGCGCGGCCCGCTATCAGCCTGATGCCGTCTTCGAGGGACATGGCGCCCGCAACACAGAGGGCAGTCAGCTGGCCGAAGCTATGCCCGATCACGGCCTGCACCTGCAAGCCTGCGTCGATCCATGATTGCGCGCATGCGTACTGGACGGTGAAGATGGCGCAGTGAAGCGTCACGATGTCGGCGATTGGTTCTTGGGTGAACACGGCCGGGAAAATCCTGGGGTATCCTAGGGACCGGACAATGGCATCGCAACTGTCCATGTGTCTCTTCAACAGGACGGAGCTGTCATATGCCTCCCTCGACATCTTAACCAGCCTACCGGTCTGGCCTGAGAAGACAAGGACAACGGGTAGCTTCTCACTTGCGCCAAGCCCTTTGGCTGGTGACTGGACTTCCGTTGTCTTTGCCAGGGCCTCGATTTCTCTCTTGAGTTCATCTCGAAGGCCCTCAAGAGATCTGACCCGCGCCTTCCACGAGAATGGAAGCTCGGGGTTCTGTCGCATGGAAGCCCAGTAAGCAATACTTGCCAGCGGTGGTGGGGAATGGCTGCCAGCCTGGTGATCCAGGTATGCAAGAAGCGCGTTACAGTTGGCAGACAGGCTTGCAATAGACTTGGCATGGATCATGATGGGGTAGCTGTCGGGGGCCCTCGCGCTGGTCAGGTCAGATCCCGGCTGCGTGGGCGGAGATTGGCAGATTAGCAGTGCCGCGTTGCTGCCAGCAGCGCCGTAGTTGTTGACGATGCCCGCCATGAAGTCGGTTTCCCACGGCCTTGGGGCCTCGGGGATCTCCATGTTGGACGGGAGAAGCGGCGGGATACTCGGATTCAGCGTCCTGAAGCCCGCCTGCGGCGTGATGGTCCGGTGCTGCATCATCAGGAGCACCCTGATGATGCCTGCCACCCCCGACGCGCCCTCGAGGTGCCCGATGCTGCCCTTGACGGAGCTGAAATACAGTTTGCGGGAAGGCTGATTTCCGAACACCTCGCGGATGCTGGCACACTCGATTGGGTCGCCTTTTGGTGTGCCTGTCCCGTGCGCCTCGACATATGACACGCTCTTTGGATCCATATGCGCCCGCTGGAGTACTCTCATGTAGAGGCTCGTCTGTGAGGAAGACACGGGCACGGTGATGGGAGCAGTGTTTGCGTTCTGGTTTACAGCGGAGCCGGCGATGACGCCGAAGATGTTGTCACCATCGGCCACGGCTGCCGAGTATCTCTTAAGCATTAGCACCCCGGCGCCCTCTCCTCGGCAGTAGCCGTCCGCGCGGGCATCAAAGGACTTGGACTCGCCCGTGGGGCTGAGGAAATTCGCCGCAGCTAAGTTCTGGTGAAGGGTTGGGCTGGTGATGACGTTGACACCCCCGGCTAATGCCATGGAGCAGTCCCCCGACCGGATGGCCTGGCAGGCGGTGTGGATGGCAACGGCCGAGGAAGAGCAGGCCGTATCGAAGACGAGCGATGGCCCGCTCAGGCCAAAGAAATGACTGATCTTGCCACTGACAAATGCCCTCACGGCCCCGGTGACTGAGAAGGCCGTTGGGGCGTGCGAGGCCACATTATCCTCGTAGTCGGACGCCGCCACGCCAATGTAGCACCCGACGTCCCTGGGCTGCCCCCCGCGGCTGAAATACCCGGCCGACTCGAGGGCCTCGTATGCCACCTGGAGGATGAGCTTGTGCTGCGGGTCCATGGATCTGGCCTCGAGGGACGACTTGTTGAAGAATCTGTGGTCGAAGGCGAAGGCGTCGCGCACGAAGTTCCCGAGGAACGGCGTGTCTTCCTTGCGAGAGCGCCGGAGGCCCGTCGTGGCAAAGCGCTCGCCCGGGAGCCTACCAAGCATCGACGAGCCGGAGAGGAGGAGCTGCCAGAACTCGTCGAGGTTGTCGGCGCCCGGGAGGCGGCAGGCCATCCCAACGATGGCTATGGAGTCGTCCGCATACGTGTGATATGAGGCCTCGGCACTCAGGCCCCCGAAGGATGCCGAGGTGGCTATGTCGAGGCTGTACTTGTTGACCAGGGAGTGTGGTATGCAATCCACGGGGCCCAGTGAAATGACCAGGGGTTTTGCGGACGGCGTGGACGACACACGATATAATGCTTTCACTAGAGCCTTGTGCCATGCCGCTTGGTCGACCAAGATAGATCTGAGCGCAGTCTCTTGCAGCTCGTTCGAGTCGATGGGCTCGCCATCCCCACCAAACACTTGTGTGTGCAGCGAGGCTGAGCCCGGAAGACGAAACCGTGCATCTGACTGCCCGAGTGATACCACTTTTGCGCATCTTTCCTTGTTTCCTCGTGTGTGGAAACGGCCGTTGAGTGGGATGGGCTTTGTGACCGCTCCAATCGAGTTGAGACTATTCATGATGTCTCTGGAAGACTGCCGATCTGCGGTGACGGTGACGTTGCTATCATCCAAGGTGACAGAAATATAGGCCTGTGTGAGGTTGAGCTGATATCCTCCTCTGGTCTGCACATTGTGCGGGAAGTAAAGACAAACCTCGGGAAACTGTTCCAATATTCCAAGAACTTGTTTCCTATCGCTTTGCTGCTTCCAGCGAACGACAAAGCACGAGAATAACCCTGGCGGGCTGGCCGACCGAGCGTCCAGGTCAACGTAAGCCCCGATTGCCAGCGCCAGGTTTAACGCGCGGGCAGCCACCTGAATAGCCTGCACTTCGTCCTCGGAGGTGGACATGGCGATGGCAGACAAGAGGCCAATGCACAAGCCCTGAAAGCCGCCATTTCGGGCGACTGACTGAAGCACCTTTCGATGTGAGGTGCCTACATGTCTCAGGTAACTGAAGTACTCAACCATGTGGATCAAGACGGTCAAGGGCGCCAGTAACATGTTGGGCATAGCCGTGGTGTTCGTTCCTGAGGCTGGCACGAGGCCCTGCTCATCGTCAACATGTCCTCCAAGGAGGCTGATCAGCTGCTCGAGCTGGTTCCTGCCATCGAGACCGTCCAGCTGTGGATCAAAGGCGGCTAGGGCGTCCCAGGCGGCAGGGAGGCCATGCATCGCCTCGACGATGCCTCTCTGTTCGATTCTACCGTGGAGGAGAGACCGCAATCGCAGCAGCGAAGCTTTTGATAGAGTCCCAGCTTGAGATCCGAACACTATTAGTGAAGGAAACTGGGTTGTCATCTTGCCTTTCTCCTTGCGGTGCTCTGCTTGATTAATTCAACTGATCCTTACATTTTGGAAGACTTAGCCAAAATGCACCGGTTATTTAAGAGGCTGGTTAAGACCGAGTCGTTGGTTGAAAAGAACTTGAAATAAGTATAAAAGGGTTGTTGCAATTTCTGTACTTATAGAGCTGGGGGCCCCTGACCGCCAGAATTCTATTAAACCCCAAGATAAAGGCCTTCCTCTAAGGGTCTTTACTGTGTAATAGCCACTATATAGTGGCTATTTTCTCCATATAAAGGCCGTAAGTGTTGGGGCCTGAGGCATCACTGCCCAGGAAGAAAGCCCACTGGGGTCAAATAGGGGTTTCCACACCCCTCACTAGCCTGTAGCTTTTTCTAGACCAGACGCCGGTTTTGTCCTTTTCGTTCTGTGCCAATCGATTTTCTGGTCTCCCCTTTCAGAAACCCAGAGAGATAGGGCCGTCGCTCGCTCTCGTTTTGTCCGATTGATCGATTCAGTTCGGAGACCGTCGATTTGTGCACTTCTTCGCAGAAACCTTGCCTCCAACCTGTGCTCCAATCGAGAGCACGCCATCAGAGCAGATTGCCGTCCTGGCGGATCAAACACAACCAGGGCCATCGTCTCCCGAAGAGGCAGACATTGTGGACCGACAGCTTCCTATCACACCCTACTGCTTGCGGCCAGAGCGGTCAGCTCCAAGCATCAAGCACTCGTCATCATCACCACCAGGTCGGCTATTGGGCTCGGATTACCCGATTCCGCTACGACACCCAGCACTCAGACGCATCATCATCAACTTTGTCTGACAAGCTCGTTTCGCCTGTATCGCCGCTCAGCAGACAAGCCATCGGTACTGATCATCCCGCCCTGAATCAGAACGACACCTTGGAGGACACCTTGTCAGGCTGTCACGACCTACCAGTGGGACCTGCTCCTGTTGATTGAGAAGGCACACAGCCTTGGTGCCTTCTCAATCTCAGAGCAGACCTATGCACAGCAGGCCCCAACAGTAAGGGCCTAAAGGGCCCTATTATTACATTACACTTTAACAAATTACCATCCATTTATTGAACTTAATACTAAAGCTACTGTATATATAGTTTGCTAATGGGGATGGTTTGGCACCGGGGGGGAGGGGGAGGGGTCAATCTACCTTAAGTTAGAGTCTGTCATTCTCGGTTGCTGGCGCCGTGCGCTAATATGCCTTATGTTTACGCGTGACCTAAACTCTGATGGATGCCGACCTGGGTAGTACCCGGACAGGGTCTGTACTCTGAATTCGGTGATACCTTCGAGGTCTTCAAGCTATTTTCATCAGACTGAGAGAAGCAATCTCTCATCCGAAGAATCCGATAACGACAATTAATGAAACTCAACAAAAGTATCGTATGCAAGCAAGCAGCATCATTGGCCGCAAAGTTAACTTAAATACCGTACGGGTCAATCAGCATCTGCCACATCTCAGATCTCAGATCTCAGGTGAATTAACAAGCCCGGCGGGGTGGTGAAAGCGCAATCCCACATTGACGAGGCGAGGAGTCAGCTAAGGAAGGGCAAAATTCGAGACGCTGGTGTCAGTCGAGCTATACTCTGGTCCCATAACATGGAAGCGAATGCTCCTTTTGGACACCAGCACGAATAATAGTGTAAAGTCTATTCTGAATTAACCTCAGATTTTTACAAAACTCTTAAAATAGTAAGCTATTACCTATTATAAAAAAACCACCCCTCCTCCTAAAGGACATAAGTAGGTAAATCACGTAAAGTTTATTATTAATAAATTATTAAGTTATATCTAAATAATAAATTAACACCTATTATAGAAAGGACTTATATCTAATATTATATTATAACAACTACTAATATAGTTAATTTTTATATAGATTATAATAGTATATAGATTAATAGGTACCCTAGTAGTATATTATTAAATAATATAGACTATATATTTATCTCTTAAGATTTTACCTATTCTATATATTATTATAAAACTATTAATAATAAAGCTAAATACTTAAACTTATTTTAAACTTATATATAACCTTAAAATTTACTTATATACTTATTTTAATAAACTAAGATATCTAATATTAAGAGACTAAAGCTTATATAATAAAGAGAATTAATAGGGAGGTATTATAAATTAATACATAGGTAGTACTCTTATAAAGGTATTACTATCTATCTTTTTAATTAACTAAAAGAATAATTATTAGTATAATTAAATTCTACTAGATCCTTATAAAGTATCTTAACTCTTTTTATTTTATAACTCTCTTTACTATATAGTTAATATTATTAAGCCTCTAAGTTTTACATATACTATTTACTTATAATAGCTTCTATACCTTAATATAAAGATAACCTACTATATAAGCCTTAACTTATTTACCCTCTTAATACTAACTATATTATAAAAAAGTAACTATTAATTAATTATAACCTTTTATTACTATTTAACTAAATACTACTATCTTTTTTATTTAAAAGTAGTTACTTTAATATTAGCTAATTTTATAAAGTTAATAATCTTTAAGGGTAGTATAACTTTATAATAAAGCTTTTATTTAACTTATTATAAAATATATACTCTCTTATAAATAATTACCTTACTAAAAACCTTAGACTTTACTTTACTTACTATTTCTTTAAAGAAATAAAGATAACCTAAAGGATTACTTTCTTATAACTTTTTTTAGAGTATAACTATTTTCTCCTTAGTAAATAGTCTTAATAATCTTTTTAGTTTACTATAAAATAGTTTAATAGTATTTTTTAGCTTATTTTATAAGTTACTAAGACTAATTAATAAGTTATTAAGACTAATTAAAAGTTAATAATAATATTATTTTAATAATAAAAATTTATTTATTAATAGTAAATAAAATAGGCTTTTTTAGTTAATTAATTACTTTATTTACCTTTATAATAATCTTTTTTTTAAAGTAAAATATTTTTTTAAACTATAGCCTTCTATTATACTATAAGTAATAGACTTTTCTTTTTTTATATCTAAAAAGATTTTAACTTTAAATATTTAGGTAAACTTTAAAATAATACTTTCTTTACAATATCTTATACTAATTAAAAAGTAATATTAAGAAAGCATAAAGACTACTAATATAAAGAAGGAGAAGACTAGAGTAGAAACTACCCTAACCTTATAACCTCTTTAGATATTAGTAATATATATATAAAATAATAGAGAACGTAATTTTTAGATTTAATTAAAAGAAATAAATAAAAAGGGGCTAGAAATAATAGAGAAATTATAAAAATACTAATATATATAGTCTAAATAAAATATAAGTATAAGGTAATAACTATATATATTAATAGTAATAGTTCTTCTATAGTATCCCTCTATTTATAGTAGTAACTATACTACGCCTACTTATACTACTACTTATAGTCTTACTTATATAAAGGTCTTAGCTACTACCTAACCTAATCTCTCTTAATTATCCTTATTAAAAGCCTTTTATAGCCTCCTAGGAAGCTTTTAATCTATTATAGCTAAGGACCTTTATATCTTATACTAGTTTTTAAGAAAAATATAAAAGAAATAAAGAATAAGTCTATAAATTATTACTTATAGTAATAGTTACATTATATTAGAATATTAAAGTCTATAGATAGTATAACCTTATTATATAATCTATATTATTAATTACTATATACTTTACTTTATAGTTAACTATTAATTTAGTCTTAGTAAAGGCTCTAATATAATTAAAATTAACCTCCCTATAACTATAAATAAAAGAAGTTATAGTTTATAACTTTATTAATAGTATTATTTATAGTTTACTTTTAATAATTAACCCTTTAATTAATATACTCCTATTAAGTATATTTATAAGGATCTAAAACTATAAGCTAAGGAGGATAATCTAGTTTATCTAGGATTATTAGACTTAATATAGTATTACTATTATCTAAAAACCTATCTCCTATAGTTAAATTACTAGTTATAGTAGTAAGACTATTAATTTTATTATTAAAAGGAGGAGGTAAAGAAAGAGAAGAGCTTTTATTACTACCTATAGTTTAGGTTTATAAATCTATTACTAGTTTTATAGGCGTAGTCTATAAAGCCTTTAGTAAGTTTATATTAATAAAAAGTATCTTACTTAATCTAAAAGGGTACTAAGGGGTTATAGTAAAAAAGACTAGGTTTTAACTAAACTAATTATAAGATTATATAATCTTTTATAGTAAAAAGTTATTATAATTATAGTTTATAAGAAAAAAGTCTACTAATATAATTAATATTATCCTTATTATAATAAGTATATATTTAGGTTTCTTATACTTTTTATTTTTATTATAGTAGCTATTATAGCTAAGTAATAGATAGCTAAGTTAAGTAAAGACTTTAGCTTATTTAGTAATATATAGTCTATAGGTATAAGTATCTTATTATTATATAGTATTAATAACCTAAGCTTAGCTAGTAAGTAGGTTATAGAGGTTAATTAGAGTACCTATATAAAAGTACTAGTTTTAGAGAGCTTTTATTATTTCTATAAATAAGTTATAATATTTAAGAGTCTAAAGAGAATTAGTATAGTAAATAGAACCTAATTTTTAGTTTACTATTATTAGTATTTAATAGTTATTTAAGAGATTTAGAAAAAAAAAAGTAATATTAGTTTTTAGTAGAGACTATAGATTATATTAAGATATATTTATAAAGTTATAGGTAGGTATTATACTAGGGATCTAACCTATACCTATTATAGGTATATATTAGGTAGCTAAATAACCTTTTAAACCTAATTTAATAAAAGTATTAATCTTATTATTATTAAGGTATTCTTTTTACTATAAAGTACTAGCTATATTATAAAGGTCTATAGCTATCTATAACTATTTAGGATAGGGTTATTAGGTCTAAGGATTAAGGTATTAACTACTAGATTTATAGTATAACTATAAATACTAATATAATTAGTTAATATAAGAATTAATAAAAGAGGTATACTATTTAGCTATAGGTATTAATTAAGGATTATTAGGTATTAAATTATTATTAATTAAAAGGTAAAAATATTAATCTTTTTTATCTACTAATATAAAGTAATAGGTATTAGGATTACTAAGAAAATAATAAAGTAAGTTACTTAGCTTTAGTAAATACTAGCCTTTCTTATAGGCTTATGTTATTTTATTAGGGTACTAATGCCTATTAAAGTAGGTTTATAATAAGGTACCTTAATTCTTTAGGCCTTATAAGAGTATATTATAATATATTAGGTATTAAATATTTAGTTTATTACCAGAGAGTATTTATTAGTTATTTATCTAGGGTTACTTATATTAAGTAATAGGGTATTTAGGGATATTAATAAATATATAATTTTGTATTTTATAAGTTAATAGTAGAGGTATTAATATATTCTTATTAGAGAACTAGTTTTCTCTTTATAGAAATATTTAGTAGGTAGTATAGCCTTATAAGCGTTAATGTTTTATTAAGTTATATTATAGAGGGTAACTTATTAACTAGTTATTTATTATTTATAGTTTTCTTAAGTAGGCTAAAGATATAACTAACTACTTATAAGGATATTATTATTAATAAAGTTACTAATAAGGTTATTTAACTATATATTATATATAGTATTAATACTATCTACTAAGGAAATAAGTAATCCTATATATAAGAAGTATTAGACTTAGTCTAAGAACTTAATCCCTAATACCTATAGGTTAATATTTAAGTTACCTAGGTTAATAAAAGTTATACTATATAGAATAATTTCTTTAGTAGTTATAGAAAAATTATTAAATGTCTTAGTTACACCTTAAATTAAGAGTTATATATGTTTTTTTATACTTTTCTTTTTCTACTAATTATTATAAAATTAGGTTTTTTTAGTCCTCTAATTAATTATTAAACCTAAATAAATTTACTTATATTTAATTAAACTATAGAGGTAAAAGATTAGTAAAAAAGGGTCTTTTATAGGTAGTAGTAAAAGATTTTTTATCTTATTAGTGTTATTATATAGGCTATTACTTCTAATAACTAGCTAAGTAATTATAAATTTAGTACTTAGTAAGTAATAGACTAAGTAAAGAAGTCTTATATATACATTATTAGGTTTTAGTAAAACTTTTATCTTAAGAGATCTAATAAGATTATATACCCTAGTATAAAGCTTCTATTAATTTATATATTATATCTAACTATTATAGTTATTAAAGACTAATTACTAGTTATTAACTAAGTCTTTCTTTACTAAGATATTATCTTTAGATATCTATAAAGAAATATATATAGGAGTAGGGGTTCTAGGGTTAGCCTTTAGAGGCTATAGTAGTAAAAGGACTTTAGTTAAAGTAATATTACTAGGGTTATTTTATTAAATATAAAACTTACTCTCTATAACCTTCTATAAAATAGGTATTAATAGGTTTTTAAAATTAATAGCTATAGTTTAACTTTAGAGGCGCTTAAGAAGAGAACTACCTTAGTTATTATTATAAAGTAAAAGTAGTAGTATATTATTATTTTATTATTTAGCTAGTTAAGCTTAATAATTTAAGGTTAAGTATTTAATTCTTAGATTTATTTTTAATAAATAGAGTTAAAAGTATTTAAAGTTATTATAAAAAAAATATTAAAATACTTTTAGATTAAGGTAAAGTTTATAGAGACTTACTTTTACTTAAAAGTTACTAAAAGAAATAGAAAGGGAAAAGAAATATAATAAAATAATAAAAAGAAACCTTACTTTTAAATTATTTTTTAAAAAGTAATAATACTAGTTAATAGGATTAATTAAAAGTTTAGTATAACTTATTATAAATAATTAAAGGGTATAAAAGGTAAAGTTAGTAAATAAGGTAGGTTTATAAGTAAAGAAAATCCTCCCTTAGCCTTTTTAGGTAACTAACTTTACCCTCTTTCCTCCTTTATTATTAATAGGTATAATAGTAATAAATCCTTTAATAGTATCCTCCTATATTATTAATAGGAGAATAATTCTTTTTTTACTTTTTTTTAAAATTATAATATAAAAAAAAATTTATTTATTTTCCTATAAGTCTTAGTAACTATTAAGTAGGTTTAAGAATCTATTACTATAATAATATTTAACCTTAACTTCTTTATTTAGGGGGTTAAGAATACTAATAACCTTTATCCTTAATACCTACTATTAAAGTATATCCTATAGCTACTAAGTACTAATACTAGTCTACCTCCTAAAAAGAAGGTTAATAACTCTTCTCTATATATTTTATATAGTAATAACTAACTTAAGGTAGGTCTAAGAATATCTAACTAAAGCTTAAAAAAGTACTTATAAATAGTAAGTAGTAGCTTCTTTTATCTAGATACTTCTAAATATTCCTTAAAATAAATACTTTAAGGTAGCCTTTTTTTTTTAGATATAGCTTAATAAATTAGCTATTATTATATAACTAAACTTTTAGTTAAAGTACTTAGGTCTTAAAGACTATTAATAAATATTCTTTTATACTAAGGGCTAAGGAAACCTCTATTATTAAGTATTTATTTATTAATTTATCTTAATAATTTAGGGTATATAAATATTAATAGTATTTAAGTATATAACTATAGCCTATAGCTTCTTTATCTAAGCTTATAATAGCTATAATATTATCCTTTATAACTACTATAAGGAGTATACTTATACTACTTATAATAATAAAACTAACGCCTAGGTTTATAATCCCTACTTTAAATATATCTCCTTACTAGGTACCCCTTATATAAACTATTTTTATTATAAGATATAGTTATTTTATTTTTATAAAAACCTTAGTATCTAAGAATAATATAAATATAGTATTAAAAAAAAAGGATACTATAAAAAAAGTAATAAGTTTAATAGTTAGCTTATCTTAGTATTATATATTTTATAACTATTACTATCTATAATATTAACTAATTTAACTTTTCTTAACTAAAGAAGGTTAACTACTTTACTTAGGCTATAGAGTATTATCCTAGAGTATCTTTCTACTATACCTACTACCCTTTTATAGGCTAAAAGCCTATATAGTTTAGCCTTAAGGATATTATATCTTCTTTAAGACTTTAGCTTATTAAAAAGAAATAAAGAAGGATATAAGAAATATAAGAAATAGGTTCTTAGTTACTTAAGAGAAAATAAAGGTTAAGTAAAGAAAGAAATATAAGGATAAGTTTAATAATTAATAAAACTAACTCTTTATAATAAAAGAAATTATATATTATTAGGTTTTTTTAACTATATATATTCTTTACCTTTTTTTATATTTATATATAGTAGTACTACCTTTAGAGTCTATATTATATCCTCTTATAGGCTCTTTTAAGGTCTTTAAGGTATTACTTTAACTATATAATAATATTCTAAAAGCTCTTATCCTATTACTTTCTCTAGGGATTAGTAGTTCTTTAACCTCCTCTTTATTATTACTATCTTCTTCTAAAGGTATCTTACTAAAAGTAAAGAAGACTTTTATAATTTTTTTCTCTATATTAAATCTAAAAATATTTAAATTAATAGGTTCCTAATATCTATTAGGGGCCTTAATAAATTTATATAATTAATTTCCTCTAAATATTTTCTTAATTATTTTATCCCTAGATATAGTTATTAGCTTATAAAATAATATCTTAGGGGTATATAATAGGATCTATAAGGTTTATCTTAGCTATAGTTAAGCTTCTTAATTAATAATTTATTAATTAATACCTTAATATTATATATAAGAACTAAGTTACCTACTTTAAGTTATTATACTTACTATATTTATATATTATAGTTATTATAATACTTAGCTATTTTTTTATATTATTTTATAATTATCTTTTAGGCTTTCTCTTAGTCTTCCTCTAATTATAAAAAGGCTTATAGATATAATTATACTTTATTTTCCTAAGATTATATTAAATTTTAGTCTAAGACTCTCTATATAGGTATTAGTATCTTAATTAGAGTTACTATTTTATATTTATATAAAAGGTAAAAGGGGTTAAAGCTAGTTAATTAGTATATACTTATTTAGTTTAAGAATAGTATAGCTAGTAAGTAGGGTTATAAATTAGCTTTAGTTCCCTTTATAAAAGTTAAAAGTATATATATAATAGGTTAATATCTTATCTTAATAGCTTTATTTACCCTAAGGTTATATACTAAGGTAACCCTCTTTTAGTCTTATACTTTTTATTAAAAGTAATAATATAGTCTTTATTCTTTAGTCTTTATTAATAATTAATTTACTATATAAACTATAGTAGTAGATAATATCTTCTTATATAAACTTAGTAATATTTTTTAAAGAGGCTTTTATTAGCTACTAAGCCTTAGGCTAACCTAAAAAGAAATCTCTTACTTTAACTAAATAGTATTTATTAATATACTATATATTTAATAAGATTCTTATAAAGGGTAGTCCTTTTAGCTTTATAAATATTAACTTATTATTAATTTATTTACCTTATTACTTTTAGTAGTCTAGGTATATTTAAATTACTACTACTACTATAAGCTATAACTTATTCTATATATATTAATTAGCTAAGTGCTTAGCTATAGCCTCTTTACCTTAGTAGCTACTTTCTTTATAGGTATTTATAATAAGATATTTTATTACTTTAGGTTATTAATTACTTATCTAGGTATAGGTTTTACTAGTATTAGTCTTATAAAAAGGAGATAGTTTTATAGTATATACTTAAGGGTATTTTCTTAGAATTACTTATATTTATTAGGATATACTCCTAGGGGTTATCTTTAAGTTAAAAGGTAATATATAATCTTCTTAGACTTAGTTAAATAGATCTAAGAATTATCTAAGATAGTTAAGAGAATAAATAATAAGTTCTCTAGAGGGTTATTATTAGTTATATATATTTCCTTTAGTTACTCTCTATTACTATATAACTAGGCTTTATTAAAGAGAAATTTAGTCTTTATATTAATAAAAAAAATCTATAAATTAATCTAATTATTTATTTCTCTTTTAGTTTTTTTATTAATTATATCTAAGAGTTTATATAGTTTTTATAATAAGCTATTAGCTATAGTATTTTATAATCCTTTAATATAGTAAACTTTAAAGTTAAATATATAGATCTATGTAATTTAGTAAATAACTAGGGTACTAGGGATATCTATAGCTACCCTATTAAGTTATATAACTAAGGTCTAGGTATCTATTTTAAGAAGAAAGTATTATTTATAGAGGTAGTTATATACTTACTTTAGAGTTTTAAGGACTCTATAAAGTTTTTTCTTACTAGTATTATATATTAGCTTAGTACTTAATTATATATTACTTTTAAACCTAGAGACTACTTATTTATTACTAATAAATTAACTAAGAACTTTACCTTAGCCCCTATTACTTATATTAACTACTAAGTAAACTTATTTTCCTTTAAGGCTATAGTTAATTATAATTAAAATAAGTATAGTAGTTAATTTCTTTTTTAGGATATCTATAGTAGACTACTACTTTAGTCTCTATTTAAAATAGACCTTCTTCTAAAGTATAGTAGTAAAAAGCTTTGTAATAGTTAAAAAGTCTTTAACCTAAATTTAATAAAAGGATATAATACCTAAAAAGAACCTTAAATTAAATATATCTAAATATTTAACTTATTTATAAATCTTAATAATTTTTTTTAATTAAGATAGTATTTAAAAGTTTTATAAATATATCTTATAATTATAACTACTATTTAAGCCTATTTTAACTTAATAATAGTAATAGTATAGCCTATAAGCTTAAGGTTAACTAAGACTTTATTAATATTAATAAAGTACTTAAAAATAAATCTATAAATACTAAGATAAGTTAAAAGCTCCTTATTATTATATATTATTATTAATCCTTAGATTATAATATTATTAAAAAAGGCTTTATAGTATATTAAGATAAGGTTATAAAGGATATAAATTATAATATATATAAACTAAGCTACTAAGTTTATAGCTTCTATAGGTAAAGTATAGTATTTTAAGAGACTAAGAGGAGTTATAAAAATTATTAAATCTTTACTTTTAATAGCTAGAAAAACTTAGTTATATCTAGAGAAAATATTAATAAAAGATAGTAACTTATATATTATAAAATCTTTTAAGAAATTATCTACTATTAGAGGAAGCCTACTATCTTATATTATAATAGTATTTACTTTTATTACTAAATTAATAAGATATATCTTACTATCCTTCTTATAAACTAAAAAAAAAAAATTATAGTATATAGTGTAGCTATACTTAAGTATCCCTTAAGTAAAATAGTCTTTAAGGATCTTAATAACCTCCTTCTCTAAGGTATATAGGATAGAGATACTTTTTACTTACTATACTTTATAAGGGATAGTCTTAATTTTTTATAGTAAAGTAACTAAGGGATTAACTTATCTATAATAAAAAAACTCTTATACTAAAGCTTTTTTATAAGTAAATAAAATTACTATTAAGAGCTTTCTTTTTTATAAGTATAAATAGTTAATTATATCTATAATTACTTTAAGTTAATTTTTTATAAGTTATAAACTCTTTTTAATATCTAAAAACTTTAGTATTATTAGGTTTATAAATAGGCTATTAGGGTTAAGTTAAAGGTTTTTTTTTATTTTCTTTTAAGCCTTAAGTTTCTATTTTAGGTTACCCTTAGGTATTAAACTATCTAATAGTATATTATCTACTAGAATAACCTTTTTATTCTTAGTTTTATATATTATTATAATCTTTTCTATTAATATAGTTTTAACTAATTAGATTTATAAATATAATTCTATATCTCTAAGAGTAGGTATTATTATTTACTTCTATTATTAGCTTAAAAATATATCTACTACTAAAATAATTTTTAGGCTTTTCTTATAAGGGGTCTTTTTTTTCTTCTATTTATCTCTCTTCTACTTCTTAGGTTTATAAATATAGTAGAGAGAGTCTAAGGAATAGCTATTATAAGATTTAGTATACTTTAAAAGTCTTAAAATTATCCTAGTAATTTAGTCTAGCTATAAGTATAGTACTAATTTAATTATTACTTCTAAGACATTATTAAAAATATCTTTATATTTATTAATAACTACTATAATTTCCTTATTATTATCTAATTAATCTATAATATCTTATAGTATTATTTATATTAGTTTAATATAGTTAGCCTATATAGTATTAATATCTTAGTATTCCTTAATACTTCTTAGTGTTATCTTAATCTCTTCTTTCTTCTCTATAAATTTAGTAGTTAGATTAGTCTTAGAAAGAAATAGCTAGCCGTTATATTAGGATTTATAATAAAGGCCTCTATTTCCCCTCCTCTATAGGAAGTAATCTAGAACGCTAAATATTCTTAAAATACTTTATATTAGTAATAAAGTTAAGAAATTAGGCTATTAAACTATTAGTATAAAATAAAAGAGGGATATAAATCTTAATATTTATAGACTAAAATAAACCTATAATTTAGTTTTATAAGTATTCTAAAGATATATAAGTCTTTAGAATAAAGAGTACTCCTAAGATTAAATCTTTAGTATATATTCCTTTTAAGTAGATAAAAAAGCTAACGTCTTTTATATAGTTATTCCCTAAGTAAATATTATCTATTAAGGTACCTAAGAATTAAATATACTATATTATATTAGTAATACCTTTAATCCTAAGGCTAGTCTTAATAGTTATATCCTATAAACTTATTTATTATATAAAGGATTTATTAATAATATTAATAGCTAAGCTACTATTTAAAATACCTCTTACTAAGATATTATTAAGTCTATAAAGCGTAATTATAAGCTACTAGTAGGTAGCTATAAAGTTATAAACTAAAATCTTTTATAAGGAAGTAATAATACTATTTTTAGGGGAGTTATCTACTAAGTTAGTCTCTTTAAAGACTATATTAATTAAATTAATCCTAAAGTTAATAAAATAGATCTAAGAATCTTATATTACTATAGTTACTATTAATTATAAAGCTTTTATAAGTAATAAGGTTTTTATAGTCTAGTTTTACTTCCTTATTTACTCTAAAATTATATTTTTATAAGTTTTAACTTTATTAAAATAGTATATAAGATATTTATTTATAGCTATAAAAACGTTTTATTCTTCTTAAGCTTAATAAGCTTTATAGTCTACTATAGTAGCCTTAGCCTAAAGGTAGACTAAACTATTATAATTAAGCTATACTTAATAAAGAAAATCCTTTAATACTAAAATCTTATTATTAGTTCTCTTATAAAGTAGCTTTTATACTAAAGACTAAGAACCCTATATAGTAAATCCTTTAAATATAGTAGAATAGTATAGTTATTTCTTTTTAAGTAAAGGTATAATAATATTTAGTTTAACTACTAGGGTTTTATCTTTATTAGGAAGTTTTATAATTTAGTTTATAATATTAAGGTTAGGCTATCTAATATCTAAGAGGTCTACTAAATAAGAGGTATACTTTAAATAAGTCTTATATAGTTCTTAGTAATAACTAAATCTTTTTATATACTTAGTATTATAGATAGTTTTAAGTAGGGCTAAAGTTATTACTATATAAAAAAAATTAAGATAGTCCTCTATAAATAATATATCCTCTATAGGGTAGTTATTTATAGATTTATTATAATAAAGAGTACTTATATAGTATACCTTAAAGTTTATAACTTCTTTTTTTAAATTAGGCTACTATTCCCTTATAAGGATCTTTACTACTATTAATAGGATCTTATAGACATCTAAATATATTAAAATATAATAGAAAATTATCTTACTTTTAAGCTATTTATAGCTATACCCTTTATTAATAATACTAAGTTCTATAAGTATAAAAGGGTTATTTAATATACTAAGATACTAATAAAGAGCCTTATAATAATAGAGATAACTAAAAATATATCTTTATACCTTATAGTAGCTATAGGTAAAGTAAGTAGGTAATTTATAAAACTAATAAGTATTATCTATATAAAAAGGGTTATAGTATTATTATTAAGGACTATAATTTTAGTAACTTCTATAGCTACCTCCTCTACTATAGCCTATACCTTATCTATAATTATATTTACCTCTTTAGCTATAGTAGTTATAACTATAGGTCTATAAATTACTTCTTTATTAATAATAACTTAGCAAGGTATTAAAATTACTAATATTAAGAGTTATCTACCTATTAGGCTAAATTATCTTATTTATAACTACCTAGAATTAAGCTTAAATATTAGCCTTATTAATTAAGAGGCCCTTAAGGTTATTAGTAAGAGTATTAACTACTATTATAATTACTTAACTAATAGTAGTATTTACTTTACCCTTTAGCGCCTTAAATATTAAAATCTTTTTTTAATTTAGCTTTAGGAGAATTATAATAAGCTTTATCTTAGTTTCTCTAAATAGTTATTAGAGTATAAGTTACCCTTTTAACTACTTAACTAGAGTATCCTTAATACTAGTCTAGCTTTTAAGAGGTATATCTATAACTTTATAACTAAAGGATTTTATAATTACTCTTATTACTTATTATAAGAAGTAATAAAAAATAATATAAATAAGCTCTAAGTTAATAAGAGGGGTATCTCCTTAGGCTTTAGCTTTATATTATAGTATTTATATAGTTAAAAGTAAAGTTATTATACTACTAAGATTATTATTTTATATTTAGTTACTATTAATAAGGTTTCTAATATAGCCCTCTTAGTAGCTATTCTAGATCTAATAGGGTAAATAGGCTATAGGAGCTACTAACCTAGAAGGATAGCAACAACGTAAAGAGATACAGTAAAAGAGTAGAGTTAAATAAGTAAAGTAATAAATAATAAGGTAAATAAGTAGGTAATAAATAAATAGTATAAGTAATAGTAAAATATAGGTATAATAAGGTTAATTCTAGAGAACTTAGCCCTTAAGTAAAGATACCTAAGGGTACTATATATATACTCCTCTAGGAGGTAGATCTCCTAGTAGGTATCTATAGTATTATCTATCTATACTTATAATATAACCCCCTCTATATAAAATCTTATTTCTTTATATCCTTTAGTATATATATAACTCTTACTTAATAAAAAAAACCCTTTTACTATATTATCTTTAATAAAATAATATATACTATATTATTAAGGGTAGTATATATTTAGTTAGTTATAGTAGTTAAGGTTTAATTATAGTAGGGTATAAAAGGGTTAGTAGTCTTAGGGTATTTTACTAGAGGGCTAGTAACGTTAGTGGGGGTAGTATACTTACTAGTCTAGGCTTTAGTTAGCTTATAAACCTACTTATAAAGAGTATAGACTTTATTAATAAGCTACTAGTATTTATTAGCCTTAAACTTAGTAATAACCTCCTTTATAGTCTTTCTCTTATAAAAGATATTAACGTTAACCTTATAATAGTATAAATTAGCTTTAAGGGTAATAATTTAGTTATTAGTAGTAATTATTTACTTATTATAAATAGTAAAATTCTCCTTTAGCTAGCTAACCTTAAGCTTAAGTTTACTAACCTTAGCTATAGTATAGCTAATAAGGTTATTATTATTTTTAATAAATACCTTATTATCCTAAATAATTTAGTATCCTTAATTAGCTATAGCCTCTATATTTAAAATATAGTTATTAAGTTAAATAATTTAGTAGTATTAGGTATATAGTAGGTTAGTATACTTTATCTCTAGGATAAAGATAAGATTAAGGTACTAAATCTTAAGTAGTATACTAATAATAGTACTATTAATATAACCCTCTAGATAGAGGTAAATACTTCTAATAAGGGTAGTATAAGAGAAAAAAAAGTAAAAATATATATTATTTTTTATAAAAGTATTATAAATATTATAGATAGGTATAGTAATCTCTTAGTAGAAGTTTACGTCTAAAGAAAGTAAGGTATATATAGTAACCTTAGTGTAAGCCTTATAAAACTTCTTAATCTAAAGGTTAGTCTTATAGTATAACTTATAATTAGTAAAGTTTATAAAGTCCTTCTTTAGTTAATATAAAGCTATCTCCTAGGTTAAAATACCCCTTAGGGCCTTAGGGGTAAAGGCCTTACCCTTAGTAGGTATAGGCTTTAGTTTCTCCTCCTTACTATTAATATTATCCTTATTATTACTAAGATTAAAGTAGCTAAAGATAAAAGAAGGTAGCTTACTAGTACTATAATTAGTATACTATTTAATAATAAAATTATTAAACTTAATATACTTTTTACCCTCTTTATTAGCCTTAAGTTAAAGCTTATATAAAGTAATTTTTTTATTATTAATTTTAATAGCCTTATAGTATTTAATATAGTTATTTTTATTACCTCTAAATTTTAATAGGGGTTTAGTAATATTATTATTATTAATATTAGGCTAATCTTTCTTATTAATTTATTTAGTAATTACGTTATTACCCTATTTATAAGGCTATTACTTAGTGTATTTAATAGTCTCTATAGTAGTAATATTATCTTAGCTAAGAGGGTTAATAAGCGTAAAGCCCTAAGCTTAACCTCCCTACTACTAGATAGTCTTATTATTAAAGTTTATAATAAGATAAAGATACTCCTTATTAGTATTTATTATGTTAATATACTAGTTAAAATTATAGTTATTAAAGTCCTTAATATTATTATTAAGGGGGTTATCTTAAAAGTTAGATATACCCTAGTTATAAGAGAATCTAAGTAGGTTTCTTAGGTTTCTAATAATAGAGTTAATATATAAATACTACTAATACTAAAAAAAAGTAAGAATTAAGAAAAAAAAAGAAGTATCTACTATTAATAGGTATATTAACTATATAAGTTACTATATAACTATTATAGTTAGTAAAAATAAAAGGAAAAGGGATAGTTATATAGTAAAAAGGGAAAAAAGTTATATTATTATAAGTAAAAAGAAAGGTTATATTATAATATAAAGAAAAAATAGATAAATAAGTTATAGGTAAAAGTAAAGGAAGAAGTAAAAATATTTAAGCGTAATATACCCTTTTATAATAAAATAATCTCTTTTATAAGAATAAATACCCTATAATAAATATACTATAGTTAAATAAAAAAAAATATAAGAAAAAGTATTTAGTATATAAGGTATTATTAAAAGGCCTATAGGTTACTATTTTTAGGAGACTAGTATTTATACTTTAGTTTTATATAATAACCTAGTAAACTTATATTATAATACTACTATACCCTTTTAGTATTTCTTTATATATACTAAGGTTTAGTTAATAGGGTTTTTAGTATTATAGTCTTTTACTATCTAACTAGTATTTAGCTTAAGGTACTTACGTAGTTCCTAAGTATTTAAAGCTAGTAAGTATTTTTTTTACTTAATAAGGTACTTAACTAAAGGTTACTTTTTTCTCTAAGTAATTTATTAATCTATAAGTCTTTTAACCTTATACTCTACTATACTATTAACTTTAATAGGCTTTAGGGGTGTTTCTTTATAGTTAAAGGGATTCTTCCTTTATATAGTCTTTTATAACTAGGTAGTAAATATAACTAAGTATACTCTCTAGCTTTATAGTAAATTAATCTTATATACCCCTAGGCTAACTACTCTCTTAATAAAGAAAAGTCTAGCGTATTATAGTAACTATTTCTTCTTAGGTTTACTAAGTAAAGAGTAGCCTTTACTTAGCTAAAGGTAGACTTTATTTTCTATAGAAAATTTTATATTATAATACTTAGTATTATATTACTATTTTTATATAACGCCTACTACATTAATAAGGGCTAATACTTTAGCTTAGTATATTTACTAGAGGATATTTAGTAATTTTATAGGTATATTATTAATACTAATATACTTTAATACTATTTATAGGTAAAAACTAAGTATTACTTTATTTAGGGATTAGCTAATAGTAACTACTAGTAAGTTATTAAGGGAGTATTATAGTAATAAGATTATATCTATCTATAGTATCTTAGGGTCTATATATATATAAAAATAAATAGTAATCTTAACTATTTAATTAGTTTATTTACTTTAACTATTAGTCTAAGGGTAATATATAGTTAAAATAAGTAACCTTACCTTAAGGGTATTAAAAATTATTACCTAAATATTAAAAATAAACTTTAGGTCTTAGTTATTAATAATCTTCTTTAGTAAACCTTAGTTATATATTATAAAGGTTTATAATAATACTTAAGCCTAGTAATAGGCTTTATATATAGTATAGCTAAATAGTAGTAAAACCTTTTTACTAAACTTATATATTATAGTATAAAGGTAATTAAGTATAGGGAAATTAAGTAATATTTAAAAGCTATTACTACTACTAACTTTAGGTATATTAATAATAAAGTTTATAGAGATTATATAAAATAAGATCCTTAGTATTATAATAGGTTATAGAGATCTAACTACTTTTTATTTATCTATCTAGTTTTTATAGTATACTAGGTAATAAGTAATATATTAGTAGACTAACCTTTTCTTTTTATAAATATATATATTATATAGCTTTACTAGTATTTAGTTAACCTTAAAGTAAAACTTTAAGTTATAAGTAAGCTTAAAGACCTTCTTATACGCTAGTTAAGGTAGATAGAGTTAGTAGGTACTATTAGAGCTAATATAATATAGAAGTCTATAATTATTAATTTCCTATAGGAGAATTAGTTTATAAGGCCTTTAGTCCTTTTAATATAGTTATTATTAAAAGTCTTTAGCTATATTTAGAGTAATAAACTTTTAACTAGAAGATAATATATACTAAATATAGTCTTAAAGTACCTTTATTTATTTATCTTATAAGTATCCTTTTATAATATCTTATATAAAGGCGTTACTAATCTATATAATAGTTATAGTAGCCTTCCCTATAGTAGGGACTTTATTATCTATATACTATATAACTATTTTAATATTTACCTTAACCTTATTTTTACTATTAATATCTAGTAACTTATCTTTAAGGGGGAAATACTTAGTAAAGTTAAGCCTTATTACTAGTAGATAGGATAGGGTGTTAGGGACTACGTTAAGTTTACTAAGAATATAGAAAATCTAAAGCTAAAATTAAGATAAGTAATTAGTAGTATTTACTAGCTTAAGATTAACCTTAGTAAAATCTATAGTTTATAGTAATATATAGGTAATAATAGCTTTTATAGTAGTATAATTTATAAGAATATTAACTTTATAATAGTTTAACTAAATAAGCTTATAAAGTTTCTTTATAGCTTAGATAATAGTAGCTACTTTTACCTTAATAGTACTATAGTGCTTCTCTATTAATATAGTAGAGTAAGATAAAAAAAGTATTAGTTTAATATACTCCTTAGGTATATTAATACTAGGTATTTACTTACTATCTTAGTTATAGTCTAACTAAAAAACTATTAACTTAAACCCTATAATATAGGTATTAATTTTAAAGAAGAGGGGTTTCTTAAGGTTATAGTAATACCTAATAACCTATTTATAGAGTTTCTCTTAGAGGGAACACTATATATTAAGTTTTTTTAGCGTTAGTTTAAAACTCTCCTTTACTACTACTTTAGTATAGGTTTATTATAATACCCTAGGTTTTAATACTTACTTATTATATAGCTAGGCTACTAGATAGGTCTTATAATCTATTAGTAGCTAGGCTATTACGTTAAACTAAGGTAATTTAGTATATAACTAACTACCTATACTAAGATATATTTTAAGGTTATAGAGGCTATAAGGGAAAGTAAGGCGTTAAAAGGTATAAATATAATTATTTATTTTATATACTCCTTTACTATTAATAACCTAGCTAAGAAGTTTTACTAAGGGGAAGCCTATAAATAACTTTATTATATTAATATAGATTTAATACTTATTAAGGATCTTAAGAACTATTTTAAGGTACTAAAGATACTCTTTATCTAAGTTACTAAAGATTATAATATTATTAATATATACTTATATAAAGTACTAGTATAAGAAGAATAGTTAATCTATAAAGTACTAGGTATATACTAGTGTATTCTTAAAACCTATAAAGACTACGTTAGAGTATTTAAGTCTTTATAAACTAATTATAACTATATAGTTATAGTAGGGGGGATATATACTAAGCTAATAAAAGAACCCTAATATATTAAATATTATTATCTTCTTTTTACCTTTTAGACTACTAATAATATTATCTTAGTTTAGTAAAAGGTATATATCTAGTAATATAGCCTTATTAAGGGGTTTTATATTAATAACTATACACCTATAGTACTTTATTTTATCCTCCTTATATTTCTATATAATA
This sequence comes from Colletotrichum falcatum, assembly GCA_019425465.1. Classification (NCBI taxonomy): domain Eukaryota; kingdom Fungi; phylum Ascomycota; class Sordariomycetes; order Glomerellales; family Glomerellaceae; genus Colletotrichum; species Colletotrichum falcatum. The sequence goes on along the minus strand of SWKJ01000045.1, from coordinate 160,769 downwards.
AAAATAAGGTAAGTAATTAATGCTAGGTGCTACTACTAACTAATTTTCCTATTCTTATATTATTCCTTATACTAGTTATTAAGGACTTCTCTATCTTTAAGTCTAAGTAAATAAACATAGATATTATATTTTTAATTTTACTATCTATTAAGTAGGTTAATTTATATTTTATCTTTATTTAGTATTAAGATTATACTATAGTTATAATAAATATTATATTAGTTAAGTAAAGCCTATAGTTTTATAGTATATTTAAGATTATTTATATAAATTTCTACCTTATAGTAATTCTTAATAGTTAAGTAGGAATCTAGCTTAGATATACTATAACTTAGTATATCTCTAGGCGTAGCCTTTAGGTTTTAACTATTATCCTCCTTAGCCTAAAAGGTAGTATCCTTAGTTATAATAATATAATTTACTACTTTCTCTAATAGGTTAAAGAGGCTATTATTATTAGTCTAAGCTATTTACTTTAGCTAATCCTTAGTAATAGCTATTATTATATTATCTATATATAAGAATATAATTTATATAACCTTAGTACCCTTTTTAATTATAATAGGGAAATTTATTAGGTTAAAAATAAACACTAGTTTCTTTAACTTATAATTAATAAGTCTATTTAGTATATATATATATTTAGAAAATATTCTCTATAGTAAGGGTTTTTTATCTTTAGTAACCCTTTTAAGTAAATTAATAAAGTTAATAGAAATTCTATAAATCTTACCTAGAGGAATAATAGTAGTATACTAAGTAGTAACCTTATATAAGACTAAAAAGTAATTTTTAATTAAGGCTAGCACTAAGATATTATATACTAACTTAAAAAGGATAAACCTCTTATTAAAGTCTACTATAAGACTATAGTTATTATAAAAGGGTATACTTAAAAGTAGTTTTACTAGTAACTAGTTAACTACTCTTATAGTAACTATAGTATATATCTTAATAAGAGTATCCTTTACTATACTAGCTATATAAAAATTAAAAGTAACCTCCTCTATTATTAAGAAAGATAAGCTAACTATACTAATACTATATAGCTCTATAAGTAAAAAATATAGATTCTTAGTAAATTTAGTAACTTAGTCTCTCTTAGCGAGGAGTATAGAGATACCTATATCTATATAAACTACTATATTTATAGAGTTTTTATTAGTATAAATATATATCTTAAGATAAGTATACTTATAGTAATTCTTTTTTTATTATACTTAACTACTACCTTAATAACCTCCTCTAACTAAAAAGTAAAGTTTATTATCTCTATAGATAGAGAGAAAGTAGCTAGGAGATTAGTCTTAGCTAAGTAATCTTTACTTATAATTTTATTAAGTAATATTATAGTAGGCTTATTTAAATATATAGCCTAAGTAAAGTACTCTTTAATCTTATCTTAGTAAGGTATATATTCCTCTATAAGAGGTAAGAGAGGTATATAAGAGACTAGCTCTTAGTAAAGTATAGTAAGCGTAAGGTTTAAAATAAAGTTTATAGTATCCTTTAGCTCTATATTAACCTTATTAGTATCCTTAAGAATATACCTTATATTTATAAGACTATTAATAATAAAATATATATTTAGCTTATCTTCTTAGACTATATAGATATCTTCTTTACTATCTAGATATTAGTAAGTAAATCTTATATTATATCTTTACCTTTTACCTTATAAATCTATTAGCTATAGCTATTAATCCCTTAACTTATAAAAAAAGTTATCTTTATAAAAGTAATTTTACTAGTTATAATAAAAATTACTTTATTTACTACTATAGCCTCTTACTATAAAATCTTAATAAGTATACTAGTTATACTAATTAAAGTTTCTTTAGTAGGTAAAGTTATTACCTATAGAGGATATATTAGTCCCTATTAGGCTATTATTACTATAAAAGGTATTACTAAAGAGTATAAGCTCTATTATAGGGGTAAGATAAAGAGCTATAGTTTATAAGTCTAAAGGGGGGCTTACTAATATACTCCTTTTAATTTATAAAATAATTATATTCTAGGGGATAGTAGGGTTATTTACCTAGTATATAGCTAATAGTAGCTATAAGACTAAGTAATTTAGCTAAGGGTAAATATTATTTATATAGTTTTACCTTAGGATATAAGTAGTATTTTATAGTACCTTATAGTGCTCCTTTACTAAGGTAATAAAGGAGTCTAAGGAGTTAGTTTCTTAAGGCTTATAGAGAAATTAATAAAGCTATAGAGTAAGGTTATTATAGAAATATATAAGCTACTAGTAGGCTAACTTATCTCTCTAGGTATAAAAGTACTTAAAGTAATTCTAAGTAAAAATATAAATATCTACCTACCTAATAACTTTATTTATAGAGAAGTAATTTTCTTAAAACTACTTTTTTACCTCTATTAATATTAACTTAAAGTATTATTAAAAATACTTTACTATAGTACTTTAACCCTTTAAGACTAGTATTTAGTAGTCTTATTTAGTAAAGTAAAAGTCTTACTAGTTTTAGGTACTTCTATAAAGGTATTAAAATAAACTCTTTAAGATAATAGCTTATATATTACTATTATAAAGTAGTATATCTATTATACTAATCTAAAGGTTAATATCTTAGTAATATATTATATAATAGTTATAAAAAATAAGATTACTACTATATTTTTTTATATTTATATTTAGCTAAAAGATACTAACTAAGAGTATTAAGGTAAAGTATAATACTAAGGGGGTATTACTACCCTAGCGAGGGGTATTTTATTATAATATAGCTATAATTACTAAAATAAATTATAAAGTTATTCTTTTAAAGGTTATTACTAAGGTTACTAGTAGGGAAGATAATTAATAGAGGTATATTATAGCTAGTAATAAACCTATTAATAGGGTTAGATACCCTATCTATATTATTAGATTTATTAAAGGGGTAAACACTACCTATATACCTTATTAAGTATATTAGACTATCCTATCTAAAGGAGTATTATTTATAAACTATAGCCCCTATAGATAAGAGATTAATAGTATAGTTACTAGTTATCTTACTAAGGGGGAGAATATATTATTATAGATATAACTAGCTAAGGCCCTATTTAAGGATTTAGGGGTTACTATATAGTAGGCTAGAGTATTAGTATAGGTAGGTTAAGCGTCTCTATACCTTTTCCTTTTAATAAAATTCCTCTATATTCTATTAATAGGTCTATTAAAAGGCTAGTAGTAACTATATTACCTCTTTAATAACTTATAGTTAGAGAGTAAGGATACTAAATATATAGTCTTTATAGTAAGTTAAGCTATACTACCTTAGGGTCTCTTAGTAGTATAGATAGGGTATTTAATAATTAAGAGGTCTATAAATTTATTTATAAGAGGGGTATAAGGTTATTTAAGTTATTAAGATAAAATTATAAAGTAAATTTAAGTATTTAGTATATAACTATAATAATATACTTTATAATACTAAAGATAGATTTCCCTTAATATAAGTTAATCTTTAAGTCTTTAATAATATTATTTAAGTATTTTTAGTTATTATAAGAGAAATAAGGTATATTACTATTAAATTTAACTATATAAAGGAGTTATAAATCCTTAAAGAAGTATAATAGTAATTACTAAAAGATTAATAAATTTAGTAACTAATTAATAAGTATTTAAAGTTATTATAAATCTATAATTTAGCTAGGCTAAAGCTATTTTAGTAAGCCTATAAGCTATCTTATAGCTTACTCTCTTATTAGGGTAAATATATATCTTTACTAAGGTTAAGTAAAGAAAAGTTTTCTAAAGGCTATATTAAGAGGTTATACTACTACTTAATATAGCCTTCCTAGTAGCTATTCTAGATCTAATAGGGTAAATAAGCTATAGGAGCTACTAACTTAGAAGGATAGTAGTAATATAAAGAGATATAATAAAAGAGTAGAGTTAAATAAATAAAGTAATAAATAATAAGGTAAATAAGTAGGTAATAAATAAATAGTATAAGTAATAGTAAAACGTAGGTATAATAAGGTTAATTTTAGAGAACTTAGCCCTTAAGTAAAGATACCTAAGGGTACTATATATATATTCCTCTAGGAGGTAGATCTCTTAGTAGGTATCTATAGTATTATCTATCTATACTTATAATAGTTTTTTAACTCCTTATTAGGGTTTTAGTAAGTCTTTAGGTCTACTAATCTAAAGACCTTTATTAACTTTTCCTTTATAGTATCTTAAGAGGTTTATTCTATAGTAAGAGATTTAATAACTTTAGTAAAGTTAGAGGTATAGTATATATAGACCTCTCTAATTTTATTACTATTACTTTTATAAAAAAGAAATATAAGGTTATTATATTTATCTAGAAGGTCTAAGATATTTATACCTATAAACTTAGGAGCCCCTATAGAGTATAGGGTTATTAAAGTAATAGTTAGTTATTATATTATTAAGGTAGCTAACTATATATAGTTAGATATTATTAAGGGTTAATCTAACTAAGGCTTAGGTTTAACTAGCTTAGTTACTAAAATAGTAGAGTATTATAAAGAATTATTTAAGGCTATTAAAGGTCCTCCTTTATTATTATCTTTAGCTTATAGCTATAAAGTATTAAAGGTAGTACTAGTATACTAAAGAAACTTAGTCCCTTTACCCTTAGAGGATAAACTACCCTCTAAGTTAATATTACTAATAAGAGGATTAAATATCTATTATAGGCTACACTATAGTAAGTATAGTAGGGTAATACCTACTATAGCTTTCTTACTTAAGTCTAAAGTAAGCCTAGTATATATATAAATTATATATATATAAAACCTCTATAATTAGCGTATACTTATTACTTCTTCTTAGTCTCTCTCTCTAGCTTAAATAAATTATATAAAGTTACTATATACCTATTAGAAGGTAATACTAACCTTTTATATATCTAAGCTTATAAATTATAATATTATTACTAATTATACTAAGTAATAGAGTAACTATAAAATACTAAGATAGTATATAATTATAAAGGATCCCCTAAGAGTAAAATTATAGTATTATAGTATACTATAGGTAAAATAGTATACTAGCTTAAAGTCTTAAATATATAAGCCTTAAGTACCCCTAAGACTACCTCTACCCTTAACACTAACGTAGCGTTAGCTAACTAGCCTATAGTTAATTAGTCTATAGCTAAAGCTAGCTTATACCCCTTATAGAAACCTATACTAAATCCTCTAAAGTTCTTAGGGTAAAGATAAGACTTCCCTATATAGGTATAATAGATATATAATAAGCTATATATTAACTATACTTTTTTTATATTTAACTAAGAAGTATAGTACTTAATTAACTCCTACCTTAATATAAGGCTATAATAAACTATATTTATATACTATAATATTATAAGCCTTAAGATAAAATATAAACCTAAGGAATTTCTAAGATACTTTAAGTATACTTATAGTAACCTAAATATAAAGAACTATACGTTAGCTACCCTTATAAATATTAAAATAAAGGAAAATAAAATATTTATAACCTTCCTCCTAAAGTTTAAAAAGACCCTAGCTAAGGTAGGAGGCTACCTTTAGCCTAATAAGACCTATATAGCTTTACTAAGTAATACACTACCCTTACACTTAAGAAGTATACTTATAAGTATCTCTCTATTATTAACTTTTTATACCTTTATATATTAAATTAGTAAGGTTACTTAGAAAGTAAAAGAGCTAGTAAATAACACTAAATATACTTATTACTAAACTATAATAATAGTATCTAGGGATACTAATAGTAATATATAGATAATAGGTAAAGTAATAGTATAGTTAGCCTATAAAATAAAGGAGGAAAACTAGCCTAAGTAGTAAATACTATACCTAGATACTTATAAGTATTATATTTACTAGAAGGTTAAGTATATTAAAGCTAACTACCTATATAAAAGGGATACCCTATATATAGTAAAAATAATAGTAGTTATAGAGGAGCCTACTAGTAGTAAAGATAACTATAATACTATTACAAGTAAAGAAGAGTTAGAAAAAGAATAGCTTTAGGATAAAATTAAGCCTTAGAGCTAATAAGTAAAGAGTATATAAGATAAGAGAAGTTTTAGTATAGGAGGGAAATAGTTAGACTAGCTATACTATTAAATACCTACGTTAATAAAAAAACCCCTACCTAAGCCCTTATAGATACTAGTTATAATACCTATATAATAGTAAATTATAACTTTATATATATATAGTACTTCCTATATATCTTATAATAGAGAATCCCCCTTAAAGGATTTATAGATAAATTAGCTAGTATTATAGCTAAAAGAGTAGTAGTATTTAACCTTAAGTTAAGTAGCTACTACTAGTATATATATATATATATTATATATAGCCTTAATATAAATATATTCTTAGGAAAACCCTAGATAAAGTATAACTATATAATATATAATACTATAAAATAAACTATTTACTATAGGTATATATACTTTATACTACGCTTAGTTAGTTAGTATAAGTTAGAAAAAGTATATAAAATCTAGGTAGTATATATAGTTAAAGTACTAGCCTTTATAGCTATATACTATAGAGTAGTATATAAGGAATATACTACCTACTACTACTTACTTAGATAAAGAATATATAAGGATTTATAGGTTTTCTCCTAAATTATAATAGTAAGCTTAGTAAATATAGAAAAAGCCCTTTAACTAGTTATAAATAAAAGAGTAAAATAACTTATAGAGGTTATAGCTTTACTATAATAAGTATATAATAAATTTACTAACCTCTTTAACCTAGATACCTCTATAACTCTACCCCTATAGTAGAAGGGAAGGGACTACTATATTAAGCTAAAACCTAATACTATACTACCCTAAGGCCCTCTCTATAGTATATTAAGGGAGGAGCTATTAGTCTTAAAGAAGACCCTTAAAGACCTCCTAGATAAAGGTTTTATCTAAGTAAGTAGCTTTATAGTAGGTACCTTAATACTATTTATTTCAAAGCTAAGTAGAGAGTTATAGTTTTACTATAACTACTATATACTAAATATAATTATATAAAAAGACTACTATCCCTTACCTTTAATTTTAAAAACCCTCTACTATATAGAATTAGTAAAATAATATATAAAGGTTAATATTATAGCTACTTTTTATAAAATATAAGTTATAGAGGGTAATAAGTATAAGACTACCTTTTAAATATAATATAGACTCTTTAAGTAGCTTATTTACCTATTTAGCCTAACTAATATACTTATAAGTTAGTAATAGTTTATTAATAGTACCCTCTAAGAGTTTCTTAATAACTTTATTACTACTTACCTAGATAATATCCTTATTTACTTAAATAGTATAAAGGAAGACTATAAATAAAAAGTATAGTAAGTACTTAAAAAGCTCTATATAGTGGGGCTTAGCCTTAATATAGGTAAAAGTAACTTTTTAGTAAAAAAAGTAAAGTATATAGGGTTTATCTTTAAAGTAAAAAAAAGCGTCTCTATAGACCCTAAGAAAGTATATACTATTTATAAGTAGTTAATACTATAGTTTATTAAAAGAGTAAAAAGCTTCCTAGGGTTTATTAACTATTATTATATATTTATTCTTAATTATACTAAAATTATAAAGCTACTAACCTAGCTTATAAAAAAGGGGGTAGTCTTTATATAAACTATAAACTATATAGCTACCTTTAAGGAGCTTAAAAGGTATTTTACTATAGCTCTATTACTAAGAAACCTTAATCTTAATATACCTACCTTTATTAAGACTAACTACTTAGGATTTACCCTAGGTAGTACCCTTATATAGGAAAATAAAAATAAAGAGTATTAACCTATTATATTTTACTTATATAAGCTTATAATAATATAGTATAATTACCTAATTTATAATAAAAAGGTCTTAGTAGTACTAGACTACCTTTAAGTATAAAAAGTAAAGCTCTAAAGTATAAAAAGCCTCTTTATAGTAATAGTTAACTATAAGTCTTTTAAGTACTTTATAATAAAGTAAAGGCTAATAAAATACTAAAGCTAATAGGTAGAGACACTAGTAGAATATAACTTTTATATAGTTTATTACCTAGGTAGAAATATTAGTATACTAGATATATTTTCTAGGTGTAAGTAAGATATACCTACTATAGGGGATATTAATAACTATAAGTAAGGGTAAATAATATAAATAATCCTTAATATAGCTTAACCTATAGGTATTTACTATACTATAGATATACTACTTATACTATATATAGTAATATTAGATAATAAAGAACTTTAATATCTATAGAATACTATATAAGATAAAGATAAAGTATTTTAAGTAGTATATAATATAGTTAAGGATAAAGAGTACTCTTTACCTTTTACTCTCTTACTATATATTTAGGTTATAGACTACTAAATTAATAATATAAGGTAGCTTGATTAGAGAGAGAGGCTATAGGTACTAGGTAATAGTAACTTAAAGTCCCCTAATAATTATCTATATACTTAGTTAATTTAGTATAGTTATAACTTACTAGTAATAAGGTACCTAGGTAAAAATAGTACCTTAGAGATACTCTTATAGAGATTTTATTAGCTAAGCTAAGTATATATAGTATAATACTTTATCTATAATTATAATATATATAGAAGTAGTAAAGTATAATATAAGGTAAAAAAAAAGCTTTTATAGCCCCTAAGTATACCTAAGTAATTAAAAAATAACTTATTAATAGACCTTATTATAAACCTCTTAGCCTTAAGCCTTAATAGCGTTATATACTTATAGGTAATTATAGATTACCTAGGTAAGTTAGTAACCCTTAAACTAATAGCTACTATAAAAGTAGAGGCCTACGCTAAGAGGTTTTTAAACTACTACTATTAATTTTATAGTATACTATAAAGTATAGTTAGTAACTAAGGGAGTAACTAAATAAGTAAATTTTAGTATAAGTTTTATATACTTACTAGTATAAAGTAAAAACTAAGTACTTTATACTACCCCTAAAGTAATAGTATAACTAAGTGTTTTAACTAAGAAGTATAAGTAATACTATATACCTATATAAGCTACTTATAAAAAAACTAAGCCTACTAAACCCTAGTAGCTTAACTAGTAATTAATAATAAACTAGCTACTATAGTAAGACTAAGCTTTTTTTTTATAAAGTATAGTTACTATATTAAACTTATTACTATTTATAAAGATATACTAAAAGTATATAATACTTATAAGAAGGTTATAAAGTAACTAATAAAGAGAATAATAAAAGTAACTACTATAGTTTAAGTAGTAATAGTAGTAGCCTAGTAGTATATAGAGAACTCTATAAATAAATAAAGAAGCCTAGTAGAGTACTTTTAGAAAGGTAATAAAGTTTAGCTCTCTATATATAACTACTATTTACTAAAACTAAACTAAAAGCTAAACTAGCTATACTATAAGTACTAAGTTACTAAAGTTATTAACCCTTTTATAGTTAAACTTAATATACTAAGAAGGATTTATAACTACTTTTATATTAACCTTTTATACTATACCTTAGATAACCCCTTACTTAGTTAGTATATAACTAATATATAACTACTACTAATAATTAAGTAGGGTAAAAAGGAGTAGTAAGTAAGTAAAATTATAAAAGTATAATAGAGAAGCTAAAGTAAAAATAAGATATAGTAAGTTCTTATATACTAAAAAGGGTTTATAAACCCTACCTAGGAGTTAATAAACCTACTAAGAGATATAGAGGCTTTTAATAATTTTAAAGCTAAATATAAGCTTATTACTAAAAATAATAGGGATATTATAAATATATAAATAATAATATAATTATATATAAGAAAAGCTAAAAATAAAACTCTATTAATAAACTATAGCTTAGAAAAATAAACTAAGCCCTATAGGGTATAAAGTAGAGAGGCTATATAAAACTAGTATATAGGGTATATAATAGAGAGACCCCTCTACTAAAGGCCTCTTAAGTTAGAGGATAGGCTATAGGGGCTAAAGGAAGAACTAAGGTTTAGCTAAGTAGTAATAAAGGCTATAAACTACCTAAGGTTAGTAATACTAAGGTAGTAAAAAAGTAAATATATAAATAATCTTAAGAGAATAAGTAATACTCTTTATAGCTATAATAAAGCGTTTACCTTAGGTAGCTATAAGGTTATTAAAGTAAAAAGCTACCTTAGTATAAACTATACTAATAGTAGTAATAGTAATATAGATAATAGTAGTAGTAGTAGTAAACACTAAGAAAGAAAATATAAGTATTAGTAAGGGTATAAGTATAAATATAAACTTATATATAGAGGACCTTTTAGCTTTATAGACTATATACTTTATAACTACTAAGGCCTCTTAAGCCTTAGTAGCCTAGTAGTAGGCTAATACCTCCTCTTTACTTATAAAGGGGTTAGTAGTAGTATTAGTAGTATTAAATATAGCCTAGAAGGCTAAAAGAGAATATACTAAAATTTATATTATATAAGTAAAGTAATTAATATATAGAAAAAGTAATAGAAATATATAAGGGTATAGCTATAACTAATCTTAATATAATAGGTATAATAGTAGCTATTAGCTACTAAGTTATTAGTATAGTAAGGGGTACTAAGCTTATATAGTAGGTAATAAGTATACTACTAGTAGAGGATATTTTACTTAGTATTATACTTAGTAGATAAATACTTAAGCTTAATTAAATACTTTTTTATAAGTAGAGACCTATAAGTAGTAATATTATCTTTATTTTCTTAAGATAAGTTAACTTAGCTTTATAATCTTATTATAGAAATAACTTATAATAAATATAAGAGAGGTAGTAGTAGTAGTAATAAGGGCTAGAGGGAGGGTAATAAGCTTAAAGACCTTATAATCCTTAGGAACTACTAGGGATAGGGATCTACTAATAGTAGGGGGCTATAAAGAAAGTAAGTTAGTTAAGAATTAATTATATATATATATATATAAGTATATAAATTTTATAAATAGGTACTTATAGCTATAATATTTAATAAGCTACTATACTTAAAAGAATATAGTTAGTAACTATAGTAGTATAAAGAAATATAATAAAATAATAATAAAAGGAATACTTATAATATCTTAAAATAGGCTAGTAAAAAAAAAAGAAAAATAAAAATAATAGTAGCCTATAAGAAAGAGTTATAGGTAGAACTTTTTTAATTTTATATATATAATTACTAGTAACTAGTTAGGCTATAACCTTAGGTAATTTACCTAGGAGGGAGAGGTATATATTATAGGCTATACTATAGTAAGTATAGTAGAGTAGTACTTACTATAGCTTTCTTACTTAAGTTTAAAGTAAGCTTAGTATATATATAAATTATATATATATAAAACCTCTATAATTAGTGTATACTTATTACTTCTTCTTAGTCTCTCTCTCTAGCTTAAATAAATTATATAAAGTTACTATATACCTATTAGAAGGTAATACTAACCTTTTATAATATCTTAGATTATATCTAAAAATAGAATAATAAAAGTTATCTAGTAGTTAAATATAGTCTTCTTATTATAATACTTTATTAAAATATTCTATGTCTTCTTCTAAAATTAAGTTAACTTTTATAGTTAATTAAAGTAAGTATTTCTTACCCTTAGTACTAAGTATAAGGTATTTTTATAATATTTTTATTATTTTCTTAGATACCTTTCTATGCTATACGTTAGTGCTTTACTTTTTTTACTTATCCTTTACTTCTTATATCTATTTATTAGTTTTAGACTAACTAGTTATCCTACTATACTTATTAGCTTAGTAGGACTACTATTATTACTATTATATTAGTATATAAAGCTTAATAGCTTTATTACTCTTTATAGTTTAATAATTATTTACTTTAACTTTTCTTAATATTATATAGGGGTAAACGTTAGGAATAATAAATAAAATAATAATACTTAATAGTTTTATATACTCTATCCTCTTAGTAAGAGAACTTTTAGGGTTTTTTCTTATTTTTACTTCTTTTATAGTTAAGTATATAGCCTTTATACTCTCCTATATAAAGAAGTAGTTATTTAGAAAATATTTAGTCTTATTATCTCTTAATTCTTTATTTTTAATAATAATAGTTATATTATATTATTAGCTTAGTTTATTTAAACTATATAGAAGGGACCTATAATCTATTTATAGGATTCTTAGACCTAATAAATAGAAAGTAAAAATCTACCTCTAGGTACTATTAAGAAAGCGTAAAGACTATTAATATAAAGGAGGGGAAGACTAGAGTAGAAACCACCCTAACCTTATAACCTCTTTAGATATTAGTAATATATATATAAAATAATAGAGAACTTAATTCTTAGATCTAATTAAAAGAAATAAATAAAAAGGGGCTAGAAATAATAGAGAAATTATAAAAATACTAATATATATAGTCTAAATAAAACGTAGGTATAAGGTAATAACTATATATATTAATAGTAATAGTTCTTCTATAGTGTCCCTCTATCTACAGTAGTAACTATGCTACGCCTACTTATACTACTACTTATAGTCTTACTTACATAAAGGTCTTAGCTGCTACCTAACCTAATCCCTCTTAATATTATTTAGTAAAAAAGGTAATACCCTTTAGTAAAAGGTTATTTTTTACTTTTCTTAAAGTATATAGCTTAAACTATACTATTTTAGTTTAGCTAAGTATTTTATACTATTATAAAATTTACTTTAAAATACTAAGTTTAGTTAATAAAGTTACTAGTAAAGCTATCTTTAATACTATTTATAATATAACTTAATATTTAAGGTTTTTAAGCTTTTAGTAGAGTTTAATAGGGTGTTATATAGCTAGTAAGTTAGTTACTTTAATAGCTATAGTTAAAGTTAAGTTAAACTTAGCTATTACTTTATATTATTAGGTATTATCTACTATATTAAAATATTAAGATATAGTATAAGTATAAAGTAGTTATACTAGGTTTTTATATATTATAATATTATATAAGTAGTAGGTAAGCTATAATATACTACTTATAAGGGTTTAAAGTAAATAACTATATTAATAAAAGTTATTTATAATATTATATTTAGCCTTATTAATAATAAGAGATTAAAGGGTTTTTAGTTTCTTTTAGTAAGTATTTACTAACTTATAAACTAATACTTAGTTTATTATTAGGAATTAATAGGAGGGTATAAGAAATTAATATATAGGTATAAGCCTTAGGGGGGTATAACTATTACCTTCTCTAATTAGCTAGAATAAATAGTATATTCTTATAAAGGTAGTAAGTATAAATATACTAATATTATAATTCTACTATTATATTAAGCTAAATTAACTACTTAACCTATATTACTATAAAAAATAGGCTTTAAAAGTAGCCCTTTTTATAGTTATAAAAAAGGCCTTTTCTAGAGCTTATTTCTTATAGCTATAAAAAGGGCTCCCTCTAAAGCCTATTTTCTATCGTTATAAAGAAAGCCCCCTCTAAAGTCTATTTCTTATAGTTATAAAAAAAGCCCCCTCTAAAGTTTATTTTTTATAGTTATAAAAAGTATACCTATAGCTAGGTTTTTATAGCTTTTTTTATATTACTTAACTACTTTTTATAATACTTATAATATAGTTATATAGATTTATTATTACTATAGACTATTTTTTACTTACTTTATATTCTCTAAATACTAAGGTATATTAGCTATTTATTTATATAATTCTTTATTATCCTTTTATTAATAAAGATTTTAAATTAGTTTTTTATTTATAGTTAAAATAAGCTTAATACCTAGCTTTAGCTTAGTTAACTTATCTTTTATATAAGCCTAGCTAATATTAACTAATTTTAATTCTTAGTAAAGTAGCTTTATATTCTTTTACTTATATCTTAGCTACTATTAGTAGTTTAAGTTTAACTAGCTAGTTAGCTTTCTTTAAGTAAAGTTAACTATAATAAAACTAATTATATTATATCTTTAAGCTTATTATAAAAGATATAATAATCTTTAAACTAAGAGTTTAATAGTATAAATCTAAAATAAATATCTTTTAAAAATACTACTAAGTATATACTTTTTACTTACTAAAAGTAATTAAATTTAATATTTTAAGTAGATTTTATAATAATATAAAATACTTAGTTTAACTAAAATAGTATAAACTAAGCTATATTCTCTAAGAGAAGTAAAAAATAGCTTTTTATTAAAAAGTTTTACCTTTTTTACTAAGTAATATTATATTTTAATTAATAAAAAATACTTTAAGAAGATATTATTTAAAGTTTACTTAAATACTTTATATAAAAATATATATTTCTTTAGCCTATAAATACTTTATCTTAAGTAAAAGCTTATTTAATATATAGTTTTTAATTATTAATTATCTTCTATATAATATAAATAAATTAATATAGGTAAGTAAAACTATTTAAGAAATAGCTTTTAATATTATTATTACTTAACTTTATATTAAAAGTAATATAAATACTAAAGTTTGAATACTTTTAAAAAGAGTAATAAGCTTATTATACTCTTAGGGGGAGGTATATAATATAAAGGTACTAGAGAATTAAGTATTAATTATTAAACTCTTTATAAAGCTTTATTTAAGCTTTCTTAAAAGCTTAGTTAGTTTTAGTAAAAATAATATATTTCTATATTATAAAGACCCTATTATATACATAAAGAGAGAGTTAATTAATAAATATATTAATATAAGTTTTACTTTTATTACTAAGTATAGCTATTACTTATATTAGTAACTAATAATATTAATTATTAAACTTACTATTATTATTATTATAGCTATAATCTTTAACTTATTTTTACTTAACCCTAAGTATAATATTAAAGTTAATATAATAGATATAAAGTTATTATTAAATATTTAAAAATTACTTATTTAGTATAGCCTTTATTTACTTATTATAGTTTATAATAATAATAGTAGAGTAATAAACTAAGTATTATTCTATAAGTTAATAAATACTTACTATAAGAAACTAAAAACCCTTTAGTCTTTTATTATTAATAAAACTAAAGGTAGTATTATAAATAAATCTAAGCTAAGTTTACTTAGTAGCTTAAAAAAAAAGAACTTAAAGTAGTTAGTATTATAAGTATTATTAAAGTTAATTATATTAAGAATTACTTCTATATTTAAAAATAGTAAAGAAAAGTTTAAATAAAGCTAATAAAGTAATTTAGCTTATTATTTACTTATATTACTATATATAAGATATTTATTTATTAAATAGTTTAATTACTACTATAGTAAATAAATATTTAGTTAGTTTCTCTTAGTTTATATAAGCTTTAGTATAATAAATATTTTACTATGTAAATAATAACTTTAAGAACTACTCTTAAAGAATAGTATATATATTATATACTTAAATTTTAACTTATTAACTTATAGTTTTAATAGTATTTTAAATTACCTAGGTAAAATTATAATATAAAGAGTATATAAAGGCTTTAAGGCTAAGGTTATAATAATACTAATGTTACTTAGGGTTATAATAAAATATAATAACTATTTATATTCTTTTAAGGCTTTTATAATAATTTATTATTAATAGCTATTCTTTTAAGATCTAGACTATTAAATTTTTATACTCCTTAAAGGTTTAGCTTTTTAAATTAGTTATATTAAAATAAATACTATATAACTTATTCTTTTTTTATATTAATATTATTTTATAATAGTAAATATATAAGCTTTTATAAAAGTATTAATTTAGTTAAAAAGGTTTAATAGGTTTACTCTAGATTACTAAGAATTAATAAGTTTAAAACTTTAGGTATAAATAGAGAAAAAGATTTATTATTTATACTATAGTAAAAAGCTATAGTTTAAAAAAATACTTTACTTAGACATAAAGATTATTATAGGTGTAAATAAGATAATAAATTAACTAAAATACCTATCTTTTATATTATTAATATATAAATTCTTATTATTAAAAAGAAATTAATATTAGCCTTTAATTAGTTTTAGTAACCTATTAATTAATCTTAGTAACCTATAAAATAAGTTAAAAAATACTATTAAACTATTTTATAGTAGACTAAGAAGGTTCCTAAGACTTTCTACTAGGGGGAAAGTAGCTATACTTTAAAGAAAATTATAAGAAAGTAGTTCTTTAGGTTATTTTTATTCTTTTAGGGAAATAGTAAGTAAAGTAGAATTTAAACTCTTTAGTAAGGTAATTCTCTATAAGAAGGTATATATTTTATAGTAAGTTAACTAAAAACTTTATAAGAAAGTTATATTACCCTTTAAGATTACTAACTCTATAGAATTAGCTTATATTAAGTAACTACTTTTAAATAAAAAATAAAATAATACTAAGCTAAATATTAATAAGAGGCTATAATGTTAAAAAACTATTTATTTAGTATAGTTTTTATTTACTTATTATAGTTTATAATAATAATAGTAAAGTAATAAACTAAGTTTTAGTTTATAAGCTAGTAAATATTTACTTATAAAAACTAAAAACCTTTTAGTCTCTTATTAATAATAAAACTAAATATAGTATTATAAATAGATTTAATATAGGTCTATTTAGTAGCTTAAAATAGAGGGAGCTTAAAGTAGTTAGTATTTTAGGTATTTTTAAAGCTAATTACTTTAGGGAATTACTTTTATATTTAAAAATAGTAAAGAAAAGTCTAAATAAGGCTAATAAAGTAGTTTAGCTTATTATTTACTTATTTTACTATATATAAGATATCTTACTTATTAAATAGTTTAATTAATACTATAGTTAGTAAATATTTACCTAGTTTCTCTTAGTTTATATAAGCCTTAGTATTATAAATATTTTACTAAGTAAAAAAAAACCCTAGAAACTACTTTTAAATAATAGTATATATATTATATACTTAGACCTTAACTTATTAGCTTATAGTTTTAATAATATCTTAAACTACCTAAGTAAACCTATAGTATAAAGGATATATAGAGGCTTTAAAGCTAAGGCTATAATAATACTAATAATACTTAGGGTTTTAATAAAAATATAATAGCTATTTACCCTTCTCTAAGGCCTCTATAATAATTTACTATTTATAGTTAATTTATTAAAATCTAAGCTATTAAATACTAATACCTTATATAGGCTTAGGCTTACTAAACTAATTATATTAAAAGGTATATTAAATAACTTAGCCTTAAGCTTTATATTTATTTTACTTTATAATACTAAATTTATAAGCTATTATAAAGGTATTAACTTAGTTAAAGAGAATATTATAAGTATACTCTAAATTACTAAGAATTAATAGGTTTAAGATTTTAAGTATTAAAGAAAAGTAAAATTTATTACTTATAGTATAGTAAGAGGCTATTATTTAAAAAAAGGCTTTACTTTAAAAAAAAGATTACTATAGAGGTAAATAAAGTAATAAGTTAACTTAAAAAGTTTATAATTTTTACTATTAATAAATAAACTTTTATTAATAAAAAATATAATTATTAATTATTAATTAGTTTTAATAACTTATAAAATAAACTAAAGTATATTATTAAACTATTATATAATAGGTTAAAAAGATTACTAAGATAGTTTATTAAGGAAAAAAAAACTATACTTTAAAGAAAGTAATAAGAGAGTAGTTACTTAGGTTTAAATTATTCTTTTAAAGAAATAGTAAGTAAAGTAAAGTCTAAGCTTTATTTTAGGGTAATCTTTTATAAGAGGGTATATATTTATTAGTAAGTTAACTAAAAGCTTAGTTTTATACTACTCTTAAGGATTACTAACTTTATAAAATTAGCTAACACTAAGGTAATTAATTTCTAAGGAGGGAGATAATAGTACTTAGCTAAATAGTAGTAAGAGACTATAATTAATTAATAGTTACTTATAGGTAATATAACTAATAGTAAAAGGGTAATAAGGTTAAGGTTAATATAGTAGGTTATCTTTTTCTTAAGGTTTAAAAGCTATAATAGATAAGTAGTATAGTTATAGAAGAGATAAATAATATAAATAAAATATAAAGGGGAAATAAGAAGGGTAAAATACTTTATATAGGTTTAGTAGAATTTAATAGTACTAATAATAAATTTTTTAACTAATTAGAGGTATAAGTATTAACGTTAATATAAGGGTAATACTAGTATATTAATTTATAATGTTAGTCTATTAATTTCTATTATTAATATTATAAGTATAATAATATAGTTAATTATAGTATTAATAGGGTCTTAGTAATAAATAAAGGGTTTAAGAATAAGGTTTATTATATATAAAGAAAAGGTAACTATTATAGGCTACTATATTAAATTAATAGTAAACTTTACTATAATATATAATAGATCTATAGCTAAGCTATAGAGAAACCCTATAGCTAAGATATTAGCGTTAGCTTTATATCTCTAAGGTAATAGTAATAACTAGTATTATAATAGTTATCTTTACTTTATTTAAAGGCTAAGGGTTTAATTCTTAGTTATTTACCTTTTTCTTAGGTTTTTTAGACCCTTTAGAATATCTTTTATAAGGTTTATCCTTATTAAAAGGACTCTTGTATTCTCTTTATTATATATCCTTATTATAAAGATTATACTTAAAGGAGTTATTAAATATAGAGGTATTATTTTCTTATTTCTTTTTATCTAATATATTATTAATAAGGGCTTCTATAGAAGGGGGCTCTTTAGTTCTTAGAGTACTTCTTTACTTCTCTACCTATACTAGAGAATAGCTACTTAAAGTAGCTATAAAAACTATTTTTTAGTTTATATTTTTTATTTTAGCCTCTATGTTAGTTTACTTAAAGATATAACCTTTAAAAAGCTAATAAACTTATTTAATGTATTATAGCTCTATAGTTTAATAGTATAAAATTCTAAGTATAATTATTACCTTAAGCCTAAGGCTATATTTTTATAGAAAGACTTTAATATAGATAAAGCCTTTTTTAAATCCTTTATATTAAAAATAAAGAATAAAGGTTTCTTTTAAAAGTTTTACTTTATAATTAACAAAACTTATATTTCTTTTTATTTTTTAATAGTATAATATTTATCTTCTTCTTTAAAATAACTATTTAATCTAAGTAGTTTAAAGAAAAAATAAATAATAGTTATCTAGGAATTTTAGTTTTTTATTCCCTAGAGATATTACCTAAAGGTATTATATAGCTTATAGTAGCCTTAATAATATTTATTATTTTACTATATTTTTTTAATATTTAAGGAATAGGTTATATTTAACCTATAGAAGACTTATTTTCTTTTACCTATTAAAGATATATATATATACCTTTCTAGGTATATTTATAAAGTAAATAATAGGATTTTATAACTACCTTTTTAGGACTTATATAACCTAATATATATCTCTTTTATAGAGATATATATATAGTAGTTATTAATACTTTACTTAGATATAATTATTTATAAAGGCTTACCCTTTTTACTTTATGAATTCTTATAAAGAGTATAGTATAATAAGTCTACTATTATAGTAAAACTAAGGCTATATAATAAAGAATATATATTACTTTTTATAAGTAAATAAAACTATAAGTTAAGTATAGTAGAATTATAACCTATAAGTATAGTAGATTATCTTATAGAGATATAAAAATACTTTATAAAATATTATATTTTATAAAAATAAAAATATAAAATATATTAAGGGTAAAGTTATATATAAAGAGGAGTAGTTATTTAAAAATAAGAAAGGCTAAAGAAAATATAGTAGTTAAATTATTACTATAGGAGTTACTTACTTAGAGAGAAATAAAAGATAGAAAATATTTATTCTTATATATATATAACTTATTAAATAGTAAGAACTAAAATATAGCTATAGTATTAGTATACTAATAGATAGTAAATATACACTATAGAATAAACTATATTATAGTAGGTAATAGACTTACTATTAGGCTATAAAGTAACTAATTAAAAGACTATATAATAGATATAAATAAGAGGTAAAAGTATACCTTAGTCTAGAGAATAAAATAAAGAGAATAAGTAATATATAGAAGGGGATAATTATACTTAAAATAACTATTTAATATAACTAGCCTACTAAAGTATTTTATAGTTATATAAGCTACTTATAAATTAACCTTTAGTTATATTAGCCTAGTTATATAAGATAATATCTTTAACTTAAAGTAATATATATAAAAATCTAAGTAGAATAGGTTATTTTATAGAGATATAAAAATACTCTATAAGATATTATATCTTATAAAAGTAAGAATATAAAATATATTAGGGGTTAAGTTAAGTATAAAAGAGGAATAGTTATATAAAAGAAAAAAGTAAAGAGAGTATAGTAGTTAAATTATTACTATAAGAGTTACTTTTTTAGAGAGAGATAAAAGATAAGAAATATCTATCTTTATATATATATAACTAGCTTACTAAAATATTCTATACTTATATAAGCTACTTAGAAATTAACCCTTAGTTATATAAGCCTAGTTATATAAGATAGTAACCTTAACTTAAAGTAATAAGTAAAAAAATAACCTAGATAGTTAGAAAAAGAGGAAAAGAAGTTAATTTTACTTCTCTTAGAATCTTCTAGATATTCTTATATTATATAAAAATCCTACTTATATAATTAATATATATATTAATCTACTAGTTAAGTAGATTATATATATATATATATTCCTTATATAAATCTTTATAATAAAGGAAATATAAGGTAAAGAAGTATAAAAGTTAAAGGTATTAACTTTTACTTTTAATATTAAGTAATATAGGAAAGGTTATAGAAACTAGGCTATAGGGATCTTTTTATAGCTATAGAAAATAGGCTTTAAAAGAGTACTTTTTATAGCTATAAAGAGGACTCCTTCTAGAGCTTATTTCTTATAGTAATATAGGTTAAGTAGTTAATTTAGCTTAATATAATAATAGAATTATAATATTAGTATATTTATACTTACTACTTTTATAGAGATATATTATTCTTTTTAGTTAATTAGAGGGGTAAATAGTAACGTTTATATAAGGGTAACGCCTATATATTAATTTATAATTTACCCTTATTAATTCCTATAATAAATAAGGTAGTATATAAAGTATAATAATATTTTACTCTTTATAGTATAACTTAAAATTAATAAAATAATAGCTATTATAACTATTAAAAATAAAGAAGTAGTAAGTACTTTTTATATAACTTTTTATATAAAAATTAAAATACTTTACTTATTTTTAGCTTTTTTATTTATTACTTAACTATTTTTTATAAGTATAATTTTACTATAACCTAATAAGTATAAGTAGTATAGTATTTAGTAAAGAATAAAAAGACTAATAAAATAGTATAAAAAATAACTCCCTAAAAATAAAAAAACTATAGTATAAGTTATATATTAATAAAAAAAACTAATATATAGTAAGTAATCTTAGGATAAAACTAATATTTTTAATATAGTTTTAAGATAAGACTAATATCTTAAAAGTAGTCTAAGATACTACTAAGAAATAAAAAACTTATATATAAGAATAATTAAGATATTCTTTAGATATACTTTAAAATAAACTCTTATAGCTTTTTAGTAATTAACTTATATTACTTTTTATAATACTTTTTAATCTTAGGGGACTTATAACTATAACCTTCTTTAATTAGCTAAAAAAAATTATTATTAGTATTATTAAATTTTACTAAACTTATATAAAGTATTTTACCCTTATTATTTCTTTTTTACTACTTATCTATGTTATTTCTTTTTATAACTATACTACCTATTTATATTTAATTAGAGCCTTTAAATTATTTAATATAATATAGCTGTTTTTAGAGTTTTTAGTAGAAAACGCTGTGTGTAAAGGCGGTGGTTTGTACAATGGTGGTCTTAGTTATGGTCTGCTCTAGCAGAGGACTTCTCTCACCGAGTATGAACCTCATTCAAGAACCTAGTAAAGTACCCCTTAATGCTGTCTGAGTCCTCCGGCCATGCGCTCATTCCAATCATCAGATCAGGCCGAACAACAATAACAGCGCCACGAGCGTGATTGATACCATAGGTGTAATGCGCGTCCTCGTCCGGCGCACGATCATCGTAGACCATAGTCGCCAAGTCTGCCAGTCTCGTAAGCCCTGGTCTGGCTGTGTTGCCGTTTACAACATGACCATCGCCCCCGAGCAATAGCTGCTGAGACTCGTGTGGAAGGGCTTTGGTGATGAGGAGTAGGTTGAACCTGTCTCTCCCGCCGAAGCGTGCCCAAAACCCGGAGGGTCCATCGCCGAGCCCGAACTGGCACAGATGCGCCAGGCGCTCCCGCGCTGGCCCACGGAGATCAGAGGCAAATACCAAGATGTGGAACCGGCAGACGCCGCGCATGCGGTCATACAGATATCCCGTGCGGTTTGTCTCGAGACATACTCGAGGGCTCGGCGCGCGGACACCGTTTGCCACGGTCGTGGGATGCGAAGACGACCGCGCCGCGGGCTCAGACGCCGACGGCTCCTTTCCCATCTCGGGACATATGGCAGAGACAACCGTGGGGCCCTCCACACCCATCAGGAAAAACGCGTTGCGGCGGTAAAAGTAGCTCACGAACCGACGGTCCGCCTCTACCGTCCCGTCGAGCTCAGGCAGCGCCTCGTCGTGAGCGTCGAGCTCGTCGCCTAGCCCGCGCAGCTGGGGGAGGGGGAGCTTCAGGTTGCAGATGAAGCGTAAGTTGGCCCCCGAGGTACGGATCACGCGGTTTGCGTACAGGCGCCGCTCGCAGTCGTAGGTGGGCAGTAGCACGTCCGGCCGGGCATGGCCGCGGATGCTGAGCCCCAGTTTCCACCCCAGGTTGGCTGCGTCGTAGATGGACGAGTTGAGGCCGAATGCGCCCATGGTGCTGTGGACGTGTCTGATGTATTGTGAGCGTTCTTGATACATGCAGGGGTGAGGTTTTCTTTTTTCTTTTTGGGGCCCGGGGGAGGGGGGGCACTCACGCCGCGTCGCCTCCAATCCACACGCGCCTATCTTGGCTCGAATAAGTCCTCGCCACTCTTTCATTCACTGGTAGAAAATAAGCTAATCAGCCTCTGTTTCTTTGAGGTCCATAAGTATGTCTGCTGCAAGTACGGCAACAAGGGACAGAAAACACTAACCTCGCCAGAGAGCAAACCAACTCATCGCCGAAGCAAACTCAACTTTCCAGGGAGCCATAATCTTGTTCAAGTGCTCAAGGACCTCGTCCGGAGTGATGCCATCGTCGTGGATCTGTGTTTCTCCCACAGCGGAATCGTTGCTTCTTCGGGAGGCCTTCCTGGCAGCCTCTACCTTCTCGGCCTTCGCCCCCGTGATTTGAACATAGAACCTGTGGGTGTGAGCGATGTTGGTTCTCACAGAGTTGCAATCCACCATTGTTCCTCGTGGCTTGACTTACCGCGTCTGGCCCTGCTCTCGCGGAATGACGATACAACCTCCGTACTCTGAGTGGCTAAGATAGCTTGATTTCGTCAGCGCACTTTGCAGAAATCCCATCACTTGGGTTAATTGGGCCTCACTTGAATCCAAGAATATGAGGATAATCCGTCTTAAACTCGCAGTCCATAATAGCCCAGAAGCAGCTCGTCTCCAGTCCATCAAACGGAATACCTAGGGTCTTGCGGATCTTGCTGGACGCCCCATCAGCCCCGATAAGATACTTGGCGCGGAGATTCTCCGTCTTCCCAGATTTGAGGTTTTTTATTATTGCAGAGACCGGGTAATCTGAGTCCTGGCCTTCCTGTACCTTAAAGCTCTCCACTGTGGCGCACCGCTCGACTACGGCCCTATGCCGCAGCAGGTCGCGGATGTAGATCTTTTCGACCTGGCCCTGAGTGATTACGTGGACGCCCTTGTAGCGCGAGTCGCACTGCCTAGACCAGCCGTGCAAGAGCTTCTCACCGTTGCGGTACAGCACCGTCGAGTTGAGGATCGGACCCTCTTCCGCCCCTTCGGTTCCGACACCCCACGACTCTAGGTACTCGAGCCCCCTCGGCTGCAGGCCGTCTGCTCTGCCTGAGAGGCACGGCCGTTCGGTCTTATCTGTGGGTATCAGTTCAGTTATTTGCACTCAGCCTTCGGCATTTGTGCTGTGGAAGGCTACCCTAGGGTACTTACCGACAATGCGGAAGCTGATGCCTTGCCTGGCCAGATTCATGGCCATTTCGAGCCCAAAAGGGCCGGCTGGAAAACTCGTCAGAATATCACTGCTCCATATTCCGTGAGCACAAAATCTTGTCACTGCTCACCGCCACATATGATAACGTCCACCTCTTGCGCCGGATCCCACCAGCTCGGTGGCCCTTCAGGTGCAAGAGTGCCATTATATAGTGCCGGCCACGTGCGAAGCCGGCTCCGCCCGTAGGAATTCTCGGCGGTAGACGTGAACTCCTCATTCTCTGGCTGAATACCATAGTGGGATGGCTCTCCTTTAGGGCCCGTAAAGTATTGTTGCTGACTCCAGATACCCTCGTGGTCAGCAGAGGCGAGATAGCCGTTTTTCCAAGTGCACGAAGGCAGTGACTTGGCCATGTTGACTTCATTGGGTTGGAAAAAGTCAAGGGAAATTTGCAATCGGAAGGCTTGAGTACTTCTTTTAAATACTAGTAGGGATATTCACAGTGTGAATTTCACACAGACCCAATCGGCTACTATATAGATAAAAACAGATGGTACATAGTCCTTCCGGATTAGCGCTAAGACTATTATTTCTAACATACCTGTACATGATAGTATTATTAATATTATTAATGTTATTAATATAGTTTATCAAAAAAAGTAGTTTAAATTAAAAAGTATGTGGATCTTAATCGGCTCTTTAAAGTCTTCCATAGCTAGGTATAAAGTTTAACTCAAACCCTTTTATCCAAGCAGCTGGCTCATGTCCTATGACGTGTGGCGGTCTCGGCTGTGACGGCTGCGACTGCTAATAACTTGGGGTTTTCCAAACCGTCTGGTAGCTTTCTTCTCTCCATGATCTCGTCTTCCACTTTGTCCCGTATTCGAACACCAGTGACCCCGATTTCAATTACGCCATGGCCGATGAACCCCTTCACTCCCGCCTGGTTCAGATCTTGCAGACCACACGGGGCGTTCGCCTGGACGATGACGCTTGGGCGTCTATCCAAGCAGGTGAAGAGCAGCCATCGTTGCATTCACTTACCGTCTGGGCCGCTCTTAGTGCCTACTTGCGACGCAATGGACACGAGAAAGAGAGCGATGCTATCCAGCAGACGTTGAGCATCGCTACAGCGCCGACCACCTTGGGAGGCATGGCTTTGTCGTGGAACGACCCGGTCGCGACCGAAGAGGCTAACGAACTACTTCTTCTGACCTCAGCGTGTATGCAGAGCTCCTCCCACTCTCTCCGGATTCCCCTCTTCGACGTCTTCGGCGTCTTCGCCACATATGGGTCCGGGGTCGTCTTGTAAAAGTGTTCCGTACAGCGACTGCCGTGCTAACCGGGGCCTTTATTCCTCAGGGCTCGAGTCGTTAAACTCAGCCGAGCGGTACGACGGAGTCGTTGCCGCGCCCCTACTTTCTCGTCCCGCTGGCCGTCCACCCATGAACGTAACGGAGAAGATATTTGCTCTGCACGATCTATCTCATGCCGGTTATGTTAGGACTGGCGACATAATCACCATCTCGGTAGACTGGGTGATGGCGAGTGAAGCCAGCTGGCATGTAAGTCTCGAGCCCTTTCATCTACCCCTCTGCCCTTGCGTTGTCGTCTGGCTTCTCGGTGGCGCGTATTGATCCGGGACCCGGGGCAGGGCATGCTCCAAGCATACAATAAGCTCGGCGACCCGGGCGTCTTCCGCAACGACCGTTTTTGGCTGGCCGGCGACCATTTCGTCGACCCGCGGCTCGCCGACACGCCCCTGATGCAGAGTCTAGTACGTAAAATGGACTTTGCGCGTAAGAGGTTCAAGATGACGCAATTCCAAGGCAATAACTATACTATCATGCATACCGAGTTTTACCGCGAGCGAGCTCAGCCCGGGCAGATCATCATTGGTTCCGACTCGCACACGTGCAGCTCCGGCGCCAATGGCTGTTTGTCCATAGGCCTCGGTGCTACCGAGGTGACTATGGCCTTGGTTACGGGCCAGATCTGGTTCAAAGTCCCCGAGGTCGTGGAGATACGCTTCACTGGCAAGCCAGCCCGCGGCGTCGGTGGGAAGGATATCATCCTGTATATTCTGCAACAGCTGAAGCGAAACACAGTCGCGGCTGACAGGGTGGTTGAGTATACTGGACCTGGCTGCCAGTGGCTGAGCTCGGATGCGCGCTTCGCCGTGGCCAATATGACTGCGGTATGTGTGACAATGGCGCCCGTTGACTCTGTTGTCGCCTCCCTTCTCAACCCTAGTTGCGCTGCCCACAAACCCCCCACCCCGGCCCACCACGTCTCGGACGTTCCTCGTTGTCGTCTAATAGTCCTGGCCTAGGAATTCGGTGGAATCACAGGCATATTCGTTCCCGATGGTGTCACAAAGCACTTCATCGAGTCCCGTAAAACCAACCACCACAAGAAGGCGTCTTACTACTTCAAGGCCGACGAGGGATGTTCCTATGCCGAATTGTACGAGATCGACCTATCCAAGGCTGAGCCCTCAGTAGCGCGGTACCCCAGCCCGGACGACGTCGTGCCTGTCGGTGAGGTCGCGGGCACCAAGCTAGATGGTGTCTTCATCGGTGCCTGCACCACGGCCGAGGAGGATCTGGTGGCAGGCGCCTTGGTGCTCCAGGCCGGCTTGGATGCAGGCCTCAAGCCCGTCGCTCATGGCAAGCGCCACGTCGTCCCCGGTAGTCGCCCCATCGAGGAGCACTTGCGCAAGACAGGCCTTATCGCCATTTACGAGCGAGCGGGATTCACCATCGGCATCCCCGGTTGTTCGTTCTGTGTGGGACTCGGCGCCGACATGGCTGCGCCGGGTTCGGTGTGGCTGAGCAGCCAAAACCGCAACTTTAAGAACCGCATGGGCAAGGGTATGTGGACATCGTCGCAATTTCCGCTTCCCCCTTTACAACCACCAACGGCGTCCCTAATATTGACTGCATGTCTGCACCCCCTAGGCGCGATCGGCTCCTTGGCCTCGGCCGCCACCGTGGCAGCATCATCCTTTAACATGATGGTAAGATCGCCGCAGGGATTGATTGACTCTATCCCAGAAGACCGATGGAACAGTGTCAGAGGAAAAGGTTCGTTGCCTACCAGTGCCTTGGAAGAGCCCATATGGGTCGAACCACCGGGGCAGGATAGTGCCATCGGGGTAAACACGTCATCGGGTGCTGCCACGGATGCCGCTTCGAACAGCACCGCGACGAATACGCCGCGCAGCGTGGACAAGTCGGCTTTGGACACTATTAAGAGCAAAGTATACCGCATGGGTGACTTTATCGACACAGACGCGGTAAGCATGACGGCACCCGCCGCACCTTTGGCCTGGGGGTCAATAGCACCCAGGGCAACAGAATGCCATCAGGCCACTCTGTTTTTTTTTTTCGCTGACTGTTTAAATGCCGCGGCAGCTTGCCCCTGCTCAATTCCTGCTCACGTCCGATACCAATGAAGAGCTGGGGGCTCACTGCTTGGAGAGGACCGATCCTGATTTCCGCGCCGCCGTCAAAGCTGGCTGCGAAGTCGTTGTGGGCGGAAAGGCTTTTGGTTGTGGATCAAGTCGCCAGGAAGCTGTTCAGGCTTTGCTGGGTAAGTTCTGTCCGGAAACCAGTATTCTTGTCTCGTTGTCCCCCCCCCCCCCGGCTCCTCGGCTGCCTTTTGCCCCGAGAGTCTTTCTCCACAGGCAAGGTATCCGCTAATAATGATTCAATTTCCTTGTTCAGGTATTGGGGTCAAGTGTGTCATTGCGAAGACCTTTGCATTCATCTTCGCTCGGAACATGCCGTCCCTGGGACTATTGGGCTTTACTGTCAACGATGACCGATTCTACGAGCTCGCAGAGACGGGCGCCGCCATTGAGATAGACCTGGTCCACAACGCGATGCGCATTGGCGGCGAAGAGTTCACCTTTACGCTGTCGCCCCTGGAGAAGAGACTGACGGAAATTGGCGGCTCGAAGAACGCCTTCTCCAAGTTTGGAAAGCGGATCTACGATGCGCTGACAAGAGGGGTTGCCGTTTCTACGGGTAAGGTACACAAACAAATGGAGAAGCACAAGGGAACTGCAGTCATGGAGTGGTGAAAGACGGGCCACGTTTAACGCGGGTTTTTATTCAGTACATTGGTGTGGAGAACAGATGTTTCAGAGGATGCGTAGAAAAGGACTACATTCTAGTTTTAAAGTCAAGCTTTTATTGCTATTCTCTGCCCTGTTGCGATTGCATGCTGCTATGCTTATAATCTAGGATTAACGTAACGCCTTATCTAAGCTATAAATAACTACCTGTCTAATCTTTAATATTATTAAATTATCTAACGTATTCTATAAGTAGGTAAACAAATAAGTAAATAAACTACTTTATTAAATAGGAAGGACTAAAATATAGATATAGTGTTAGTATACTACTATTAAATAGTTATTTTAGATATAATTATCCCCTCCTATATATTACTTATTATATCTATCTTCTTCTCTAGACTAAGGTGTATTTTTACCTCCTATTTATATCTATTATATAGCCGTCTAATTAGTTACTTTAAAGCCTAATAGTAGATCTATTACCTACTATAATATAGTCTATTTTATAGTATATATTTATTATCTATTAGTATACTAATACTATAGTTAAATTTTAGTCTTTACTATTTAATATACCCCTTTAGATTTAGTTTATTTATTAAATATAGATTTATTTATTTATAATAGTATAAGTACCTAGGCGTATAAGGTATTTACCCTTATTTATAACTATAAATTTAGTATTTTTATAAACTATTAGTACTATTGTTAGCTTAGTGTTTTTATAAATCTATCTATAATTATTTTTATAGTAAAAGTATATTTTATACTAATAGTTTTATTATTAACTTCTTATTATAACTAGTAGTTATATATATTTATATAATAAAGCTTTATTTATAGCTTAATAAGGTTACTTTAAACTAAATAAATAGTTTATTAATTATTATAGGGAATTAATAGATAGGTATAAGAAATTAATATATAGGTATAAGTCTTATATAAGTATAGCTTTTATCTTCTCTAATTAGCTAAAAAAAACAGTATATCTCTATAAAGGTAGTAAGTATAAATATACTAATATTATAATTCTACTATTATATTAAGCTAAATTAACTACTTAACCTATATTACTAGGTTCTTTTTATAGCTATAGGAAATAAACTCTAGAGGGGCCTTTATTATAGCTATAAAAAGGGCTCTAAAGGGGCCTTTATTATAGCTATAAAAAGGGCTTTAGAGGGGCTCTTATTATAGCTATAAAAAGGGCTCTAGAGGGGCCCTTATTATAGCTATAAAAAGGGCTCTAGAGGGGCCCTTATTACAGCTATAAAAAGGGCTCTAGAGGGGCCCTTATTATAGCTATAAAAAGGGCTCTAGAGGGGCTCTTTTTATAGCTATAGGAAATAGGCTCTAGAGGGGCCCTTTTTATAGCTATAAAAAGAAATAAAAAGAGTTAAAATACTTTATAGGTATTTAGTAAAATAAAATTATACTAATAATAAAATCTTTAGTTAATTAGAGAGAATAAAAGCTATATTTATATAAGACTTATACTATTAAATAGTTATTTTAGATATAATTATCCCCCTTCTATATATTACTTATTCTATCTATGTTTTTCTCTAGACTAAGGTGTATTTTTACCTACTATTTATATCTATTATATAGCCTTCTAATTAGTTACTTTATAGTCTAATAGTAGGTTTATTACCTACTATAATATAGTTTATTCTATAGTCTATATTTACTATCTATTAGTATACTAATACTATAGCTATACTTTAGTCTTTATTATTTAATATACCCCTTTAGATTTAGTCTATTTATTAAAAGTAAATCTACCTATTTATTATAGTGTAGGTACCTAGGCTTATAGGGTATCTACTTTTATTTATAGCTATAAATTTAGTATCTTTATAAACTATTAATATTATAGTTAGCTTAGTATTTTTATAAATCTATTTATAATTATCTTTATAGTAGGGGTATATTTTATACTAATAGTTCTATTACTAACTTTTTATTATAACTAGTAGTTATATATATTTATATAATAAAGCTTTATTTATAGCTTAATAAGGTTACTTTAGACTAAATAAATAGTTTATTAATAATTATATTATATAGTAATTTATATTAAAATTATAGATATATTTAGTTAAAATACTAAGATTAATCTACTTATAAATATTACCTCTTTAGCTATTTATAATAAGGCTAAGTAATACGCTTCTTCTAGACGTAGGGTAGGCTTACAGAACAGAATATCTATAGTCCTTAATATAGTTAACTAAGTGGCTAACCCTATAGCCAATTAGATAATTATATAGTATCCTTAGATAGGCTAATCACATAGCTATTCCTATAGCTAATCCTATAGCTATCCTTATAGCTAATTACATAGCTATCCTTATAGCTAATTACATAGCTATTCTTATAGCTATTTAATAGCTATTTATTTAGTGTATTTATTAGCCTATATATAGACTAATAGTAAGACCCTTATTTAGAAAAAGGGTATTTAGAATTTATATACTAAATCTACCCCTATATTCTACTTCTTAAGTATTCTACTTAAAAGAGTATATTAAATAGTAGTATAACCTTAAGACCTATAACCTTAATAGCTTCCTAGTATAAAGCTTACTTCCTAATATAAAGTATACTTCCTAATATAAAGTATATTTCCTAATATAAGGTAAGTCTCCTAATATAAGACCTAATTCTTAACCTAAATTATAATATTTCTAACCTAAACTTACCTATATAAAATAAGTCTATACTAAATCCCTAAGATAAACCTAAATATAATCTAATAGGAAGTATATACCTTAGCTAGGTTACTTCCTAATCTACTAAAACCTAAGGACCTATTTACTATTATATTAATATAGGAATCTAAATTAGCCCTCTTTAAGCCCTATTTTACCCTAGAATAGCTTATTTTCTTATAAGTAATAGTAAAGAAAATATATAAAGTAATTTAGAATATCTAAATTAACTACTAACTAAAATATAATTTAAGACTTAACTAAGGTTAAGTTAAAAGGTTTATATATAAAAAAATAAAAATAGTATTTAAACTACTTAAAAGATAGACTACTAAACTATCCTAGATATAAAATTCCCTTAAAAGATAAATAAATACTAATTCTATTTTTATTAATATATATAATATAAAGGCTACTATATATAGATTACCTATAATTCTATAACGCTAACTAACTAAAGGTAGTTTATCTAAAGAAAAACTATTAATAGACTTATTTAATAAAGAATCTACTAAAATTTTACTATTAGGAGATTATAAGATAAAAAAAGAATTATAACCTCTTAACTATACTTCTTTATCTAACTTACTTACTATAAATCCTCTAACTTCTAGCTAGAATATTACCCTTAGAAATCTATTATTAAACTTAGATTATAATACTAAAATACATATTAATAAGGGTAAAAGCGTTAAATATTAATTAGTTTTAATAGAAGAAATTAGCTAAAATATAATAGAGAAAGACTTAGCTATAGAGGCTTCCTTTTTATAGGAAGCTAGGTAATGTAGTAACTTAACCTATAGTTCTTAGGTAGGCTAAAGATTAAGGTTTAGACTAACCCTCCCTATTTAGCCTTAGTCCTAGTATAGATTTTTATTAGTATTAGTCTTAGACCTAGGTCTATTTTTTGTAAACGCTATATCCTTAGTATACTAACTATCTAGTATAAATAACTAGTTTTTTATCCTAGAGCCTAGCTAACTAAACTAATTACTAGCTAACTAAATAGGTAATTAACTAGTAGCGTTACCTATTTATTTTTAAACTAAAGATATAAAATAGTTTAATCTACTAGAATATACTAAGGATAAAGACTATTAATATACTAAAGGTATAAAGGTAGTCTAGTAAGAAGTATCTATATTTATTAATACTATAGATAGGTACTATAGACTAAGACTTAGATATAAAGAAGTTCTTATTACTAACCTCTAATGCTACCTCTTAGGGGCTACTACTAAATAGTATAGTAGTAACCTAGATATAGATATAAAATATAAACTCTATACCTAAGACTACGCCTTTAATCTATAGAAATCCCTACTTACTAAAAGGTTTAAAATCCCTAAAGAAGAGGTAGAACTTTAATTATAGAAGTAAAGGTATACCCTTAATAACGTTATTAACCGTTAAGATATTTATACCTAGGTAGTAAAGGTTATCTATCTAGCCTAAGCTATAGAAAAACTAAAGAACTAATTCTTAGCTATTATCTATAATAAAATAGATATAATACTTATAGTAGGTATAAACTAACTAAATAAAAAAACTAATTAAAAGTAATTTATTAATTAGCTATATTAAAAAAGTAAAGGATAGTAAAAGAATTATATATATAGATTATAGAGAGATTTAGTTAAAAATATAAAACGTAGTATACTAATAACTACTTAAACTATATATATATATATAAACTAAACCTTTATCTAAACTCTAAAATTCTAATTATTATCCTTTACCCTAAGGATTAAATAGCCTATATAAACTAAATAATAAAAAGGGTCCCCTAGTAAATCTAACGCTTATAACTCTTAATTTAAATTTATATTTAAAGATAGGCTATTATTAAGCTTTATAAATAAATAAGGGTAACGCCTCTTAACCTACCTAGTCTAAGAAGCTAAGGGATAAGCCCTAAAGTAGTATAATAAAAGGAATTCTTAGTTTTAAAGACTAAAGGATAAGCTATTCTACTAATATACTCCTAAGGAAAACGTTAATAACATAGATAAGGACCTATTAGTCTTAGCTAAAGATAATAGAGGATAAATTAATATCTCTACCTTATAAACTATTAAAAATAATAGGTATAAGATCTATAAAACCTTCTTTATAAACCCTAACACTAAGTTAGACTAAAGTAAAGAAAAATCTAATACTCTTAAGGAAGTTAAATAGACTAAAGAAGATAACTCCTAATACTACTTTATTAAAGATAACCTATTACCTATAATATCTATTAGTAAATTATAGTATATTAATAAGCACCTTAATACTTACTAAGTTATTAAATTATATACCTATTATAACTTTATTACTAGCTCTTTAGCTTAAGTTTATTACTATATAATAGCTAATTACTAACTAAAGACCCTAGTCTCTACTTATAAGGTATAGAAAGAACTAAGTATTAAAAGCTAACCTTAGGCTATATATAACCTATCCTCCTAGCTATATATAGTAATATATACTAAAATTAACTTTTAGCTCTCTCTAAATATACCTTTATTTATAGGATATATAGACCCTAGAGTATAGAGATATATTATTACTCTCTTATTTCTAAGGGCTATTCTAGACTATTAACTTAATAAAGCCTTAAAAGTAAACCTTTAAGGTATAGGCGACTAGTAGGCTATTAGATAGGTAACCTTCTCCCTTATTATTAAAGGATATATTAATAGATAAGAAATAATAGCCTAGCTATATATAGGCACCTAGGTAGTCTAAAACCTAGATATAGGCTTTCTACTTAGCTAAGAATTTAACGTCCTAAATAGTATAGATATACTTAATTCTAAAGGACTAGTTACTATAAAGGTGTATAATAATATTTATATTCTAGTATTTATTTATACTAAATAGACTATAAGAATATATATAGCTAAAGTAGCCTTAAATATTACTATCCTACTATAATCTATATACTATATACTAATTAATATAGCTAAGGATTTAAAATCTATTCCCTTCTATTTAGGCCTACGCTAGAGGGAGTAATTAGTTTTATTATAGGCTATTCCCTATTTATTATAGTAAATAATATTTCCTATTAACCCCTTTAGATTATAAAAAACACTAAACTTAGCTATTTATTAGCCTTTAAAGCTAATAAAATTTACCTAGTAAGTCTATATACTATTAAAAAATACTTTAAAGCTAGGGCTAAAGACTTATAAGTAGTAAAAGATAACTATAAAAAGGCCTAAGATATCTTTAAAGGATCCCTTAATGTAGAAGCTAAGCTAGGTATAAAGAAAGATAACTAG
Source organism: Colletotrichum falcatum (assembly GCA_019425465.1). Classification (NCBI taxonomy): domain Eukaryota; kingdom Fungi; phylum Ascomycota; class Sordariomycetes; order Glomerellales; family Glomerellaceae; genus Colletotrichum; species Colletotrichum falcatum. The sequence goes on along the minus strand of SWKJ01000045.1, from coordinate 126,656 downwards.
TATAGTACCTATAAATCGCCTAAAGGAGTCTATATTTATAGTAAAAATCCTAAGTTTATTTAAAACCTCCTTATAATAGTTACTAAATATCTATCTATCTAGAAAGATATAGGACTAATTAAGGTAAACTTAAAAGACTATATAAAGGTTTAATTAATTAATAACTATTATAATAAGAGGATTAGATAGAAACCTTACCCTACTAGTATTAAGGATTAAAAATTTATTAATAAAATATTAGATAATCTTTATAAATAAAACTAAATAGAATTCTCTATATAACCTATAGCCTTTAGAGTACTAGTATTTATTATATAGAGAATAGTAAATAGTAAATAAAAAGGGAGAATAGTAGTTAACTTATATACTCTTAATAAGGTTACTATTCCTAATGTATATCTAATACTATTATAATCTAAGGTAATAAGGTAATTATATAGAAAGAAATTTATCTCTATAGTAGACGTAAGATTATTTTTCTATTAATTCCTTATTTATAAACTATATTATAAGCAATTTACTATAGTAAGCTATAGAGGATAAGAATACTTAAAGGTTATACTTATAGGCTTTTATAACTTACCTATATATATATAATAATATATAGATAATTTACTTTACCTATATATAGAATTTACTAAAGCTTTTATTAATAATATTATTATAGCCTCTAATACTACTAAAAAACACTATAATTATCTAGAGGCTATCTTTAAGCTATTTAAAAGCGTTAACCTATCCTTATTAGTAGTAAAATCCTTCCTTAGCTTTCCCTCTATATAACTACTTAGTTTTTATATAGATACCTTTTTACTAACAAATATAGAAGAGTAAACCTAAGCGCTTATAGCTATTAAAATACCTATAAACTTAAAGAACTTAGAGTATTAGATTAGTATAACTAGCTACCTTTACTATATAATCCTATAGTACACTAGCTATATAGCTCTTCTTTAATAATAGAAGACTAGCCTCTTAGCTATAGTAAGAGAATAAGGAAAATACCTAGGATTAGTAAGAAAGTACTTCTTATATAATAGCACCTTTATACCTATATAATTAGAAATTAACGCCTTTAAAGATATTAAGTCTACCCTTATGTCTAAAATAATAATTTACTACTATAATCCTAAGAAAACACTTTTTATTTAGCTAGATATAGCCTATAACTAAGGCTATAGTGCCTTACTATTCTAACTTAAAGATAAAGCTTTATAGGAAAAAGAAAAACCTATAAATAAAATAGATATTTTACTAATAATATACCTTAGTAAACCTATTAATAACACTAAAAGAAAATACTAGCTAATAAAGTTAGAAGTCTTATACCTTATTTAGGCTATTTAAAAGACTAAAATATTAGTATAATTAGTATTAGTAAATCCTACTATTATTTTAACTAACTATACTACTATACCTATAATTATAAAGTAAGTATCTTTTTTTACTACTAATAAGTAAAGGGCTAACCTATAGTTAATACTAGTATTAAAATACCTAAGCTAATTCTAGCTTAAATACTTCTATATACTAGGTAAAACTAATATAGTTATAGACGCCTTATCTAGGTTACTATCTAGTAAAGATATCGTTAAAAATAAAGGAGAATTAGATAAGATTTAAGATAATTATACTATAAATATAACTATATAAGTAAATATAAATAATAACCTTTACTAAGCTATTATAAATAGTTATACCTTAAATAAAAAATAAACTAATATTATTAATATTATTAAAGATACTAAGGATAACCTTTAAGTACCTTTTTAACTAGATAATAACCTCCTTTACTTTAAGGAACTAAGTAGGCAAAAGTAACTTTATATACCTAAGCCTATTAATATAAAACTTATTAAAGAAGCCTATAATAATAGATATTATTAGGGTTAAAAATAAATATTTTAGGAATTAGTCTACTAGTTCTAGATTAGGCACCTTAACTATAGAATTACTAAGTATATTACTAACTACTCTCTATATATAACGTATAATATATTAAGATTAAAACCACTAGGAGCTTTAATTCCCTTCTATACTATTACTATAGATTTTATTATGAGGCTTCCTAAAATTCCTTTATAGTATACCCTATAGGAGCTTTAAGGTTTTCTAACCTTTAACTCTATAATAACTATAATAAATAAGTTCTTAAAGAGTACCTTATTAATCCCTAGATATATAACTTATAGTATATCCTAATAGTTAAAAGTACTACTTAGATAATTATAACTATCTAACTAGGGTATCCTAAAAGCTATTATTTTAGATAGAGATACTAAATTCTTATTATTACTATAGAAAAACCTTTAGTAAGAACTTAGAACTAAACTTCTATACTTAATAGCTTATTATCCCTAAATAGATAGCCTTTTAGAATATAAAAACTAAATAGTAGAAATTACTATTTACCTTTTTTTAGGCTAACACCTAGAAATACTATAGTTCTAAGTTTTACTAGTACTCTAATTTAACCTTAATAACGCCTTTTTTAGTATAATAAACGCTTTACCTAATAAACTACTCTATAGTTTTAAGATAAATAACCTACTTTAGTTACTTAGAGATACTTCTTCTTAATAAAATAGAGAAATACTCTAAGAGGAAGCTAAACTTTTAATCTTATTAGCCTAAATATACTTAAAAAACTAATATAATAAAATATATAAATAGATAGTTTTTAGCCTAGATAATTACGTCTATCTTTACCTTAGTAATAGATACTAATTACCTAGTAAACCTCTAGTTAAATAGGGATAATAAAGAATAGGACTACTTAAAGTACTTAAGTATATAAGAAAACTTATATACTATCTAGAGCTTCTAATAATAATAAATATATATTTAGTAGTAGCTATAACCTATTTACTTTTAGCTAAGCCCCTAGGAATTAACCCTTTTAACTAATAAGAGGTAGTTTTAGGAGCTATAGAAGTAAATAAAAGCACTAAATAAAAAAATAAATAGGTAGAGCTATACTAGTACTATAAAATTAATTATATATTAGATAAAAGGATAAATAAATAAGGACTAAAAGGAAGAGTTAAAATAAAATACTTAGTTAAGTAGAAAGGATATCTATTATAATATAATATATAGATAGACTAAGATATATTATAAGTAGATAAAGCTATAAGAGACTTTAAAGTAGGTTAATAACGCCTTAGGGAAGTTATAAATAAAGCCTCCTCTTTACTTATACTTAAGGAACCTATTAAAGAGTCCTTTAAGCTAGGTAAGCTTAGCTATCTAAATAACTTATTATTAAGACTAAAATTATAGCCTAAGCCTTAATAATAAAGATAAGAAAGACTACCTAAATAAAAAGGTAGTAAATAAGTTAAGCTAACTAACTTAATAAAAATAGTAACTAGTAATAATCTATATAGATAACTTTATCCTTAAGTAAATAAGTAAAAAGGACTAAAACCTATATATATTAAGACTTTAGATAAAATTAACCTCTTATTTACCTAGTAACTAACTTACTTTACCTTAATATATTAAACTTATTAAACTATAATATAAGTAGTAGAAAATTTTTCTAACTAATAAATCCTACTATTTACCTTTTAAAAACTTTTTCTCTCTCCTCCTTTTTTTTTATTTTTTTTACCTATAAAACCTATCTCTTTAGCTATTCCTTAAACTATCCTTTTTACTATTTATTTTACTACTTTTTTACCTTTTTTTTTTTTATTCTCTTATTATCTTTTTACCCTTTCCTTTTACTATTTATTAGCTATTCCCTTTACCTTTTATAAGCTATTCTCTTAACCTTTTATAAGCTATTCTCTAAACTATCCTCTTATTATTTATAATACTATTATAATACCTAAGAGATATAGTAACCTAATAACGCCTATAGGCCTTAATAGTTTTACTAAGAAAGTAAAAATAGCTAATATAAACTATATACTATACCTTAATAATAATAGTTAATATATTTTAGCTACTAGTAACCTAAACTACTACTAAAATAAATAAGTAGCTTATACTAAAGATTATAATTACTAGTATACTAAAGATAGTAAAGCCTACCTAGTAGATAGATATTACTACACCCTAGCTAAGTTTACTAAGGTTAAGGCTATATAAGCCTAAGGCTACTAACTAGTCTTTACCCTAGGATTAGATAATATCTATTTTATTCTTAAAAAAGAGGAGAATAAGGATAATAATAACTAAATTTAAGTTATACTAATACTTTAAGTAGAGAAAGACTAAGCTAATAAAGAGGCTATAGTAAAGGCTAAATAACTAGCCTATTAATAAGCCTAATAATACGCCTAAGAGTAGGCTAATAAGTAGGCTAATATTACTACTACCTAAGCTATAGCTATTAAGTTAAAAAATAAAAACTAAAAGAAGCCTATTAATATAGCTATTACTTTATAAGGTATTTTTAAAGTATACTAAGTAGCTATAACTAGTAATATTAATATAGCTAACTTTTACTAAGCTATAGGTAATTAGGGAGTAGATATCTTAGACTATACTAATTAGGTTATTACTAATATATCTAAGCTAAAGGTTATCTCTAAGCCTAAGTAACTATACCTAAACCCCCTTACCTATTAAGATAGTATCCTAAAGCTAACTTAGATAAAGCTAGCGCTATCTATTACTACTAAAAATCTCTTTATAACTAATAAGTACTTATTATTTAACCTAAAAGACTCCCTATTAATTAGATTTTTTAGTAGTATAATTAAAAGGCTAATATTATTTTTTAACTAAATAAAGCTATATAACTAAGTATTAACCTACTATAACGTTAGTAGTATATAGTTAACTAAGTTAACTTCTTACTATCTAAGTGCTAACATTAAGGCTATTTAAAAGGCTTAAATAGTAAAATAATTCTAGAGGGCTATAACTAAGGCTTTAGTAAAGTAACTTATACCCTCTAAAGGTAATAATAAGCTAGTAGAAGAGATAGTATATAAGGAAGCTAATAGAATCCTAAAGGGCTAAGTAGTAGTTAAGCTTTATAATATAGCCTATATATTACCTAACGCTATCACCTACACTATTTATACCCTACGTTAACGCTATTTTATTAACTAAGGATTAAAGTAACTAACTACTATAAATATTATTAGGATATTTAAGATCCTAGTTAAAGCTAACACTATTATAACCTATACTATTAGTAAGGATAGTATACTAGTATTAGTCTTATCTATTCTAAACGCCTACTAAGTAACTAAACTATCCTATAAACCTACTAAGGATAAAAGTAAGGCTAGTATAAAAATAAGTATCTCTAAGATTAAGATATAGCTATTATACCTCTCTACTTATAACTAATAGCTAATAGCGCTTAGGTATAATATTACTAGCTAAACTATACTCTATAGTAACTTAGAGAAGATAGCTAGTTTTATAGTATAGTAGACTATAGATAAAGTAATTAACTAACTATAATTAGTATCTAGTATACTTATTCTACTAAGCTAAATAGAAGAAGCTAACGCTTAACCCTAATAAGTTATTATTCCTTAAGTAGAATCTTCTATATAATAAAGGATATATTATAGGACTAATTATAATAACACTTATAAATATAAACTAGGGATAGGTATAGCTAGTAAAAAGGCTATAAGGGAGGACTAATTAAGGTATATAAGGAGGATATCTAGGAAAGGATTTATAGTTTACTATTATATTTTATTTTACTTTACTTACTATTAGTAGTACTATTAGCTAATTATTCTTCTTTATATTTGCTTAACTAAATAACTATTAGGATAATAGTTATTCTTTTATTAGTAGTATTTAATATGCTTCTTCTAGACGTAGGGTAGGCTTATAGAATAGAATATCTATAGTCCTTAATATAGTTAACTAAGTAGCTAACCCTATAGCTAATTAGATAATTATATAGTATCCTTAGATAGGCTAATTATATAGCTATTCCTATAGCTAATCCTATAGCTATCCTTATAGCTAATTATATGGCTATCCTTATAGCTAATTATATAGCTATTCTTATGGCTATTTAATAGCTATTTATTTAGTGTATTTGTTAGCCTATATATAGACTAACAGTAGGACCCTTATTTAGAAAAGGGGTATTTAGAATTTATATACTAAATCTACCCCTATATTCTACTTCTTAAGTATTCTACTTAAAAGAGTATATTACTAAGAGTTTAGCTTTAGTAGTTAAAGTAGTAACTATAGATTACTTATTTACTCTTTAGCTAATAAGACTACTAAATAGTTTAATAGAGTACCCCTAAGATAACTTTTAGTCTATAGAGTTATTAGTAAAGCTAGTATCTAAAGCTACTTTTATTATATTAATATAGTTATTAAATCTTAACGCTAGTAAGGCTATATATTTAATATATAAAAGAATATAATTTATAGCCTTATAGTAAAATTTATCTAAGTTTTAGTTATACTTAGCTAGTCTACTAGCTATAAAAGTAATATTTAGTCTTATTATTATTATAAAATATAAAATAAATTTAACCTTCTTTTAGTATATATTAATATTACTTATTATTATAATCCTTATTAATAGGAGTAATTTTTTATATCCTATAGATATATTTATAGACTATTAGTATTTATACTCTAGGGAACTATATCTATAAAGCTTACTTATTTTCTTAGTATATAAGGCTTAAGATAACTATAGCTTCTTATTAGCTTTATCTTTTATTACTTTTATTCTAAGAAACTAATAGAGGTCTTTTTTACTTTTAAGGTAATATTTATCCTTAAGATAGTCTATAATATCTATAGCCTCTTTTTATTTCTTAGGTAAAAATACTAAGATATAGTTATTAATATAAAAAAAAAAGAGTATTCTCCCCTTCCTCTAGTAATAGTCTTCCTTAGCTATATATTCTAAGCCTACCTTCTTTAGGCTATACTCTAGGTACCTTTACTATAGTAATAGTAATTAATATAGGCTATATAATACTTTTCTTAGTTATAATACCTTTTTTACTTTTTTATAGCCTAAGGGTATCTTTATATAAATAACCTTATTAATAAGGGTATATATAAATATATTAATAGTATTATATTATAGGAGTTTAAGATTATATTAGGTAGTAATTACTATAAGGGTTTAAAATAATAGGCTTACTAATATAGTAGTATAGGTGTCTTTAATAGTATCTTTAGCTTATTAATTTCCTCTTATAATAAGTTTTACTTTATATTTAATAGGTTTTCTATTAGTATTATATTTATATATATATACCTATTAGTAGCCTAGGATTTAATAGCCTTTAGCTTCCTTATAGTTAATAACTTCCTAGGTTTTTATCTCTTAGTAGCTATAAATATAATTTATTTTAGTTTTTTAAAACTAAGGTTTATATAGGTAGCTTTTTAGCTATATATAGTATTTTAATAATAATAGATTTTATCTACTATTATAATTAATAAAAGAAATATAAGTATTAATAATACCTTAGCTAATAATATAGGTATAGTATACTTTACCTTCTTTTTTATTAGTATTATATTTCTTCCTAAATACTCTATTAATTACTTTATTTTAATACCCTTTTACTTTCTCTTCTCTTAATAGGACTTTACTAGCCTCTTAGCTAATAGTACTAGTATAATCTATTATATCTATAGTATACTTTTTCCCTATTTAAAGGGATTTACCCTTAACTATTCCTACTATAAATATAGCTTTCTAAGAAGTTCTTAGGGTAACCCTTATATAAGTATACTACTTCCTTAGGTTATTTCTTAAATATATAGTTTACCTTTACTTTCTTTATCCCTTTAGCTTAAGTACTTTTAATAATTAGGTTATAAAAGAGGTATTTAAAGAGTCTAGTAGTATTATTAGTTAAAACTATAATTTAGTATATTCTTTAGCCTTAAGTAGATAATTAATATTTATCTTATTAATATTATTTAACTTATTATTTTTTTTAATATAATAAATATATTACCTTAATTAAATATTAAATAGTTTTTATCTATATTTAATTTTTAGAGGAATATAGGTAATTCTTTTATATTAACTTTATATAAGTTATCCTTTAAACTAATAATATTCCTACTAAAATTAGTCTTTTTATTAAATAGTATATCTCTTAATATAAAAACTTAGTTAGTTATTAGGTTTTAGACTCTATAGGAGTTACTAAAGCTATACCTAATAAGATAGTTAATCTATACTTTTAAAGTAAGTTTTTTTACCCTTCTCTTATTAAGTTATATATCTAATAAAAGTATATATACCTTATAACTATAGACTCTAAGATAGCTTTAATATAGCTTAATAGTCTTATTATCTTAGAAGTTTTAATAAAGTAACTTAAATAGTAATTTCTACCCCCTAGCTACTAAGGGTATCCTATTATAGGTATATATTACTACTTTAATAATTTTATACTAAAGTATCTCTAGTAGTTTTACTATTATTCTTATAGTCTTAGTCTTTTCTTTTATTATAGCTACTACCCTCTTTACCCCTCTATTTTAGGCCTAAGTATTATATACTAATAGTTTAAGACTATAGCTAAGTTCCTTAATTATATTATATACTTATATATATATATTAGTAACTTTATTATTATACTTAAAGGTTTTAATAATAATAGAGTATTAGATATCTATTAGAGAGATAAATTTTAATATAGCCTCCTTAAGGGTTTTAAAGGTATAGTCCTATAGGTAGTAGTCTTATATATAACCTAATACTCTATTAGTAAACATTATAATTAATATATAGCTACTAAAACCTATTAGGCTAATTAAGTAAAAATTAATAGCTATTTATTTACTTACTTATACTTATTATAAAGATTTATAGGGGATATAAGAGACTATATATTTTACCTTTAATATACTATATATATTATAGTCTTTAATTATAACTTTACTTATTTAATTTTTCTAAATAATCCTTATACCCCTTAAGGCGTTAGCTAGATATTAAATTATATCTTTACTTAGATAGCTTATCCTTTAGTATTATAGCCTAGCTATTATATAATTATCTCTTTTATTTTAATAGGTACTTTTAACTACTAGAAATAATACTTTTAGTAGTAACCCTAAGGGAATATATTTAATTACTTATTAACTATATATTTTTTATAAGTAGTAGACTAAGGTATTATTTACTCTTTAGAGGTAGTTTTTACTTAGCCTTATATTCTACTATATACCCTTCTTTCTAAAGTAATAAAAAAAAACTAAGTTTACTATAAAGTCTAAGTAATATACTATATTATAGAGGTAAACCTTTACCTTTTTATTATTATAACTTATATTTACTAATATATTAACTTTACTAAATCCTATAATTAAGACTTTAGTTATATTAGCTTATAGGTAATCTCTTTTTATAGGTTAATATAGATTTATAAATCTTACTTTATTATTAAATATATAAATTATTATTTTACTATTATATATTATAGATTATTATAGTAGGTAAGTTAATAATTAGGTAGTAAAAGAGCTTTTTTATACTATATTTATTAATCTAAAATACCTTTTATATAGTTAATACTTTTAAAGAATAAGTTTACTCTCCTTCTTTAGTTAGTTATATATTTTCTTTACTTTCTCTATAAGGTTATTATTTACTTTAAGGTTAGCCTTTACCCTCTACTTAGTAACTTTATTTAGTCTTTAGTCTTTAAGGGTAAGCTTAAAGATAATATATTTATACTTAGCTAGTAGATATCCTCTAAATAGGTATACTTAGTATTAGCTATTACCCCTTAGGCTTTATATTAGGTAATACCTCTTATTAATTAATTATATAGGGATTTCTTTTATTATAAGGCTAAATAACCCTTTTAATATATTATTCTTTACGCTTATAGTTATTTAGCTTATATTAATATATAGGTACTATTATATACTACTAGTAATATATATAATTATAGGGTCTATATCCCTATTAATTTAATAGGCTACTAACTACTAATTAGTTAATAATCTAAATATTACTACTAATAGCTTTTTTAGCTATTTACCTATATTTATTACTTTAAGTATTTTTACTTCTTAATAGTATAGTATTACTATTTTTTATTAATTTAGTTATTTTTCTATCTCTACTTTAGTATTAAAATATTATTACTAAAAAAGTATATTATATTTAGCTTATAGGGTACTTTAAAGCTTATTATTACTAATAGCTACTATAGCCTTAAGCTTTACTATCTATTAGTAGAGGTTCTTATTTAGTTTATAGTATATAATAATATATTTCTTTAAGACTATATTAGTTATCTAGTTTTAGATCTCTTATATGGTAGTTACTTTATATTTATATATTTAGATTCTATAGTTATAGTCCTAGTATAATTAGGTATATATTTTATAATTTATCTTTATAAGGTTTATAAGTATCTTAGTATACTTCTAGCTACTATTACTATAAGTAAAGTCTAAGGGTATTAATACCTTTAGTTTTCTTATCTATATATTAGGTAAAACTAACGCTAAGTTTATCTAGTCCTAGATATTATAGGTAATAGCCTTTCCCTTTAAGGTTTTATACTATACTAGCTAATCTAATAAGCTATTAAAGGTTATTACTTTATACTTCTTATAGGGTAAATTTATTATAATTATAGTAAAGAGAGGTATTTATAATATATATTAGACTATTAATTATTAAATAGTTATTTTAGATATAATTATCCCCCTTCTATATATTACTTATTCTATTTATATTTTTCTCTAGACTAAGGTATATTTTTATTTACTATTTATATTTATTATATAGCTTTCTAATTAGTTACTTTATAGTTTAATAGTAGGTCTATTACCTACTATAATATAGTCTATTCTATAGTCTATATTTATTATTTATTAGTATACTAACACTATAGCTATACTTTAGTTTTTACTATTTAATATATACCTATATATTAATTTTTTATATCTATTTATTAATTCCCTTATTATATTATATAGTAATTTATATTAAGATTATAAATATATTTAGTTAAGATACTAAGATTAACTTACTTATAAATATTATTTCTTTAGTTATTTATAATAAAGCTAAGAGTTTAGCTTTAGTAGTTAAAGTAGTAACTATAGATTACTTATTTACTCTCTAGCTAATAAGACTACTAAATAGTTTAATAAAGTACCCCTAAAATAACTTTTAGTTTATAAAGTTATTAATAAAGCTAGTATTTAAGGCTACTTTTATTATATTAATATAACTATTAAATTCTAGTATTAGTAAGGCTATATATTTAATATATAGAAAAAAATAATTTATAGCCTTATAATAAGATTTATCTAAGTTTTAATTATATTTAGCTAGTTTATTAACTCTAAAAGTAATATTTAGTCTTATTATTATTATAAGATATAAAATAGATTTAACTTTTTTTTAGTATATATTAATACTACTTATTATAATAATCCCTATTAATAAAAGTAATTCTTTATATTCTATAAATATATTTATAAACTATTAAGAGTTATACTCTAAGGAACTATATTTATAAAGCTTATTAACCTTTATAATATATAAAGTTAAAGATAACTATAGCTTCTTATTAGCTTTATTTATTTATTATTATTATTTTAAGGAACTAATAAAGGTTTTTTTTACTTTTAAGGTAATATTTATCTTTAAGATAGTCTATAATATTTATAGTTTTTTTTATTCCTTAGCTAAAAATACTAAAATATAGTTATTAATATAAAAAACAAAGTATTTTTTTTTCTTTTAGTAGTAGTCTTCTCTAGCTATAAATTCTAAGCCTACCTTTTATAGGCTATACTTTAAGTACTTTTACTATAGTAGTAGTAATTAATATAAGCTATATAGTAGCTTTCTTAGTTATAATACTTCTTTTACTTCTTTATAGCGTAGGGGTATCTTTATATAGAAAACCTTATTAATAGGGGTATATATAAATATATTAATAGTATTATATTATAGGAATTAATAGATAGGTATAAGAAATTAATATATAGGTATAAGCCTTATATAAGTATAGCTTTTATCCTCTCTAATTAGCTAGAAAAAATAATATATCCCTATAAAGGCGGTAAGCGTAAACGCACTAATATTATAACTCTACTATTATATTAAGCTAAATTAACTACTTAACCTATATTACTAGGCCCTTATTGTAGCTATAAAAAAGGCTCTAGAGGGGCCCTTATTATAACTATAAAAAGGAATAAAAAGACTTAAGATACTTTGTAGGTATCTAGTAAAATAAAATTATACTAATAATAAAATTTTTAGCTAATTAGAGAGGATAAAAGCTATACCTATATAAGACTTATACTTATATCTTAATTTCTTATACCTATCTATTAATTCCCTATATTATAAGAGTTTAAAATTATATTAGGTAGTAATTATTATAAGGGTTTAGAATAATAAGCCTACTAATATAGTAGTATAAGTATCCTTAATAGTATCTTTAACTTATTAATCTTTTTTTATAATAAGTTTTACCTTATATTTAATAAGTCTTTTACTAGTATTATACCTATATATATATACTTATTAGTAGCCTAGGATCTAATAGCTTTTAGCTTCTTTATAGTTAATAACTTTCTAGGTTTTCTTTTTAGTAGCTATAAATATAATTTATTTTAGCTTTTTAAAACTAAGGTTTATATAAGTAGCCTTTTAGTTATATATAGTATTTTAGTAATAATAAATCTTATTTACTATTATATTTAATAAAAGAAATATAAATATTAATAGTACTTTAACTAATAATATAAGTATAGTTTACTTTACTTTTTTTTATTAATATTATATCTTTTCTTAAATACTTTAATAATTACCTTATTTTAATACCCCTTTATTTTCTCTTTTTTTACTAGGACTTTATTAACCTCTTAGCTAATAGTATTAGTATTATTTATAATATCTATAGTATACTTTTTATTTATTTAGAAGGATTTACTCTTAATTATTCTTACTATAAATATAGCTTTCTAAGAAGTTATTAAGGTAACTTTTATATAAGTATACTACTTCTTTAGGTTATTCCTTAAGTATATAGTTTACCTTTACTTTTTTTACCCCTTTAGCCTAAGTACTTTTAATAATTAAGTTATAAAAGAGGTATTTAGAGAGTCTAGTAATATTATTAGTTAAAACTATAATTTAATATATTCCTTAGCCTTAGGTAAATAATTAATATCTATTTTATAAAGGTTATTTAGCTTATTATCTTTTTTTAATATAGTAAATATATTACCTTAATTAAATATTAAATAGTCTTTATTTATATTTAATTTTTAAAGAAGTAAAAGTAATTTATTTATATTAACTTTATATAAGTTATCCTTTAGATTAGTAATATCTTTTTTAAAATTAGTTTTTTTATTAAATAGTATATTTTATAATATAATAACTTAGTTAATTATTAAGTTTTAAACTTTAAAAGAGTTACTAAAGCTATACTTAATAAAATAGTTAATCTATACCTTTAGAGTAAGTTTTTTTACTTTTCTTTTATAAAGTTATATATTTAATAAAAATATATATATTTTATAACTATAAGCTCTAAGATAGCCTTAATATATCTTAGTAGTCTTATTATTTTTAAAGTTTTAATATAGTAACTTAAATAGTAATTTCTACCCCCTAGCTACTAAAGGTATTTAGTTATAGGTATATATTACTACTTTAATAATTTTAAGCTAAAGTATTTTTAGTAGTTTTACTACTACTCTTATAGTTTTAGCTATTTTTATTGTTATAACTACTACCCTCTTTACCCCTCTCTTTTAAGCTTAAGTATTAAACGCTAATAGTTTAAATCTATAGCTAAGTTCTTTAATTATATTATATATTTATATATATATATTAGTAACTTTACTATTATACTTAAAGGTTTTAATAATAATAAAGTATTAGATATCTATTAGAGAGAAAAAGTTTAATATAACCTCCTTAAGGGTTTTAGAAATATAGTCTTATAGATAGTAGTCCTATATATAACTTAATACTCTATTAGTAAATATTATAATTAATATATAGCTACTAAAACATATTAAACTAATTAAGTAAAGATTAATAACTATTTATTTACTTACTTATACTTATTATAATAATTTATAGGGGATATAAAAGACTATATATTTTACTTTTAATATACTATAAGTATTATAATCTTTAATTATAACCTTATTTATTTATTTTTCTAGATAATCCTTATACTCCTTAAGGTATTAGCTAAATATTAAATTATACCTTTACCTAGGTAGCTTATCTTTTAGTACTATAACCTAGCTAATATATAACTCTCTCTTTTATTTTAATAAGTATTTTTAATTACTAAGAATAATATTTTAAATAGTTACCCTAAAAGAATATATTTAATTATTTATTAGCTATATATTTCTTATAAATAGTAAACTAAAGTATTATTTACTTTTTAGAGATAGTTTTTACTTAGCTTTATATCTTACTATATACCCCTTTTTCTAAGGTAATAAAAAGAAACTAAGTTTACTATAAAGTATAAGTAGTATACTATATTATAGAGGTAAGATTTTACTTTTTTATTATTATAGTTTATATTTACTAATATATTAACTTTACTAAATCCTATAATTAAAACTTAAATAATATTAACCTATAAGTAATCTTTTTCTATAAGTTAGTATAGATTTATAAGTTTTACCTTATTATTAAATATATAGATTATTATATTACTATTATATATTACTAATTATTATAGTAAATAAATTAATAATTAAATAGTAAAAAAGCTTTTTTATATTATATTTATTAATTTAAAATACCTTTTATATAATTAATACTTTTAAAGGATAAGTTTACTTTTTTTCTTTAGTTAGTTATATATTTATTTTACTTTTTTTATAAGGTTATTATTTACTTTAAGGTTAGCCTTTACTTTATACTAAGTAACTTTATTTAGTCTTTAGTCTTTAGGGGTAAGCTTAAGGATAGTATATTTATACTTAGCTAGTAGGTAGCATCTAAATAAGTATACTTAGTATTAGCTATTACCCTTAAGCTTTATATTAAGTAATACCTTTTAGTAGTTAGCTATATAGGGATTTCTTATATTATAGGGCTAAATAACTTTTTTAATATATTATATTTTATACTTATAATTATTTAGCTTATATTAATATATAGGTACTATTATTTATTAGTTATAATATATATAATTATAGGGTTTATATCTCTATTAATTTAATAGCCTACTAACTATTAACTAGCTAATAATTTAAATATTATTATTAATAACTTTTTTAACTATTTAGTTATATTTATTATTTTAAATACTTTTACTTTTAAATAGTATAGTATTATTATTTTTTCTTAATTTAACTATTTTTCTATTTTTACTTTAATATTAAGATACTATTACTAAAGAAATATATTATATTTAGCTTATAAAGTAATATACCTATATAGTAAGTTACTAGTTATAGTAAGTTACTACCTTTTCTTTACTCTTTTACCTTTTATATAAGTTAATTTAGCTATAATATATAAAATTAATTAAAACTACTTATTACCCTCTTCCTTATTACTATCTTAAACTACTTTATAGGTTTATATATTATATTTAGTCTTTCTATAATTACTATATTATTATATATATAGTTTAGCCTCTTTTATATAACTTTCTTTTTAGGGGTTATTTTCTCCTCTAGTATTAATACTACTTTTTTCTACTTATAGTACCTCTACTTTAGTAGTATTAAGTAACCCTCTAAGACATAGTTAGGTCTTTTTAGCTCTCTAATGCTTACTTAGTACCTCTATCTCTATATAAAGCTTATAGTTCTTAGTCTTAATAATAGTAAGCCTATAGGCTAACTTACTAATACCTTTAGCCTAGAAGTTAATTACTTTATATATTAGTGTTAGTAAGCTACCTTAATATACTTAGATTTTCTTTTTAAGGAGGTAGTACTTTATATACTATTTAGTACTATAGTTAGTGTTTTTAGGTCCTAGGAGCTATAGCTACTTAGCTATAAGTTTAATAATATTAGTGTTTTTAGCTTAAAATCTAAGTAGGAAATAATTACTTTAGGGTTAAAAGGTATAAGGCTTACCTATTTAAAACTAGCTTATATATTATTTTTATTTATTAAGGTAAAGAATACTACTTTAAAGGTAAAAAAAAAATTATTCTTTATAATATATAAAATCTATATCTATATTATTTTCTTAATTTCTTTATTATATAAGTACTTTAATAGGCTAAAGTACCTTATATTAAGAGGCTAAAGCTTATATAATAAATAGAGAGGTATATAGAGAGTAATAATATATTATTCTTTATAATATTTATTAAAGTTAGTTAATTTATAGCTATTATAGCTATTAAGGATTAAGAGGTAATAAATACCCTTTATATAAGACTTTATATACTAATTAAAGTACTTTAGTTAATCTAGGCTAATATTATTTATTATTTATCTATTTTTACTTAGATAGATATACTATATAGCTAGGAAGTAGCTATTAGTATACTAAGAGAGTAAGTAATATTTACCCTTTATAATAATATATAAAGGTATTACCTAGCTATCTATATATATACTTTAAAGAATAAAAACTTATTTATAATTACTAGGCTACTTTATATAAGGCCTTCCCTTATAGTTAGAAGTTATAATAACCTTTATATATAATAGTATTCCTATTAGGAAGCTAGTTTTATTAAAATTATAAATATTATAATTCTATATCCTATACTTTATAATTATATTTTATATAAGTATAAACTAGCCTTATATAATTATAGGATCCTTAGCTAAGGCTCTCTAATAGTTAATTTAACGTTAAAATTATATTCTTAATTTAGGGATATATTATATAAAGTTCTCTACCTATTAGGATTCTATATATATCCTATTATATATATTTAAAAGTTAGTTAGCTATTTTTTATATATCTTTTTATTATAGAGGGAACCCTTAATTAATTAAGTTAATAACTTATTTAAGGATTACCTCTTCTTTAATTATAATTATCTTTATTAAATTTAGTTACCTTTTACTTTATATAATACGTCCTATGTGTTAGTTACATAGTGTTATTTAAGGGACCTTAAAGGTAAAGGTAGCCTTTTTTATAGATATTTTTAGGTTTTATTTAATAGCTTAGATAGTAAGGATAATATAACTTTTAATTAAGAAGAATTATATATTAATATATGGAGAAATATTAATATAAAGGTTAAAAAGGTAAAAAGAGAAGAAAAGTAGTAACTTACTATAACTAGTAACTTACTATATAGGTATATTACTTTAAAGTTTATTTTCTTAATAGCTAGCTACTATAGCCTTAAGCTTTACTATTTATTAGTAAAGATATTTATTTAGTTTATAATATATATTAATATATTTCTTTAAAACTATATTAGTTATTTAGTTTTAGATCTCTTATATAATAGTTACTTTATACTTATATACTTAGATATTATAATTAAAATCTTAGTATATTTAAGTATATATTTTATAATTTATTCTTATAAGGTTTATAAGTATCTTAGTATACTCTTAGCTACTATTACTATAAGTAAAGTCTAAAGGTATTAGTACTATTAGCTTTTTTATTTATATATTAAGTAAAACTAACGTTAGGTTTATTTAGTCTTAGATATTATAGGTAATAGCCTTACTCTTTAAGGTTTTATACTATACTAGCTAATCTAATAGGCTATTAAAGGTTATTACTTTATATATCTTATAGGGTAAATTTATTATAATTAAGGTAAAAAAAGGCGTTTATAATATATATTAAACTATTAATTATTAAATAGTTATTTTAGATATAATTATCCCCTTTTATTTATTACTTATTTTATTTATCTTTTTCTTTAGACTAAGGTATATTTATATCTTTTATTTATATCTATTATATAGCCTTTTAATTAATTACTTTATAGCTTAATAGTAAGTCTATTACCTACTATAATATAGTCTATTTTATAGTATATACTTACTATCTATTAGTATACTAATACTATCTATTAGTATACTAATACTATAGCTATATTTTAGTCTTTACTATTTAATAATAACTCCCCTAGAATAAAGGAACTATAGTATAAGTTATATAATAATAATAAAAACTAATATATAATAAGTAGTCTTAAGATAAAACTAATATTTTTATTATAATTTTAAAATAAAACTTATATTCTAAAGGTAGTTTAAAATACTATTAAAAATTAAAAGACATATATATAAGATAGACTTAAATATATTTAAGGATAGACTTTTATAGCTCTTTAGTAATTAACTTATAATACTTTTTATAATAGCTTTTAAATAATTACCTTAAAGGTTATTTAATAATTTAGCTATATAAACTACTTAAATAACTTTTAATTATATAACTAATTATTAAGTAATCCTTTATAATATATATTAGTTTATTATTACTAAGTATTAAACCTTAGTTATACTTTTAATAAAAACTATACTATTAAATATTTAACTATAATATTTTAATTACTTTTTTTAAATAAGATAACTTTTAATATTATTTAAAAGTATTTAAATAAAATATTATTTTTAAAATACTTTACTTAAGGTTTAAATCTTAAGATTAACCTTTAGTAAAAGTAAGTAACTTTAAAGCTTAGTATAAAAAATAGCTAATTAAAGAAATAAAAATATAATACTAAAAATTAAAGAAGTAAAAATCTAGAACTCTTATAAATAAATCCCTTTGTAATATTATAATTAAAAGTCTTATAATTATATAAGTATTTTCTTTAGATTTATCTTTAAAAATAACTTATAGAAGTATATACTTCTATATATAACTATACTATTATAAACTACTATAAAGTACTATATTTAAATATATATACCTTTAAGTATTATATATATACTAGCGCTTATACTTATATATATATATATATAATATATATATTAATACCTCTTAGTACTTAGATATATACTTAAATTTATACTTAGATACTATATATATTTAAGGGAATTAATAGGGGAGTATAAATAATAAATATATAAGTATAAGCCTTAGGGGGATATAACTATTATATTCTTTAATTAACTAAAAGAATTATTATTAGTATTATTAAACTCTACTAAACTTATATAAAGTATTTTACCTTTTTTATCTTCCCTTTACTATTTATTTATATTATCTATCCCTTTTATAACTATACTACCTATTTATTATAGCTTTTAAACTTTAAAAAAATAATAACTTACTATATTAATCTTAATCTTAATAATCTTTTACTATTAGTTATACTACTTATAAATAACTTTTAATTAATTATAGCCTTCTATTAATAGTTAGCTTAATATTATTATCTCTTTTATTTAAAAGTAGTTACCTTAGTATTAATTAATTTTATAAAGTTAGTAATCTTAAAAAGTAGTATAACTTTATTATAAAGCTTCTAGCTAACTTACTATAAAATATATATTCTCTTATAGATAATTACTTTACTAAAGAACTTAGACTTTATTTTACTTACTATTCCCCTAAAGGAATAAGAATAACCTAGAAGACTACTTACTTATAACTTTCTTTAAAGTATAGCTATTCTCCCCTTAATAAAGAGTCTTAGTAACTTTCTTAGCCTATTATAAAATAATTTAATAGTATTTTTTAGTTTATTTTATAGGTTACTAAGACTAGGTAATAAATTACTAAACTAATTAAGGCTTAATAATAATACCCCTTAATAATAGAAATTTATATAGTAGTAGTAAAAGAAATAAGCTTTATTAGTTAATTTATTATATTATTTACTATTATAATATTTTTCTCCTCTAAGTAAAGTATTTTTTTAAACTATAGCTTTTTACTATAGTATAAATAATAAATCTTTTTTTTATTTAAAATATTAAACTTATTAATTCTTAGTAATTTAAAGTAAACTTATAATACTATCTTTAATTAAATTAATATCTTTATAAAAGCTTATAAATTTAATATTATAAAGAGATATTAATATATAAAAGAGAGATAAGTAATATAGTATTTATATTAATATAACTAATTTAAAAAGCCTAGACTTCTAAGGGGTATTAGAATTTAATAGTCTAAATCTTAGAAAAATAACTATTAATAGTAAATTATTATTAAGGCTTTAGAAGAAAGTAAGTAGCTATTATATTCTTATTAAGACCCTAAGTATTATTAATAGGGAATTAATAGGGGGGGATAAAAAATTAATATATAGGTATAAGCCTTAGGGAGGTATAACTTTTACCTTCTCTAATTAGCTAGAAAAAACAGTATATTCCTATAAAGGTAGTAAGCGTAAATACACTAGTATTATAATTCTACTATTATATTAAGCTAAATTAACTACTTAACCTATATCGCTGTAAGAAATAGGCTCTAGAGGGGGCCCTTTTTATAGCTATAATAAGGGCCCCTCTAGAGCCTATTTCCTATAGCCATAAAAAAGGCCTCTCTAGAGCCCTTTTTATAGCTATAAGAAGAGCTCCCTCTAGAGCTTATTTCCTATAGCTATAAAAAGGGCCTAGAAGGGATAAATAATGTAAATAAATAGTAAAAAGGAGATAGAAAGGGTAAAATACTTTATATAAGTCTAGTAGAATTTAATAGCACTAATAATAATTTTTCTAGCTAATTAAAGAAAGTAATAGTTATACCCCCCTAAGGCTTATACCTATATATTAATTTCTTATACCCCCCTATTAATTCCCTATTAGTATTATTATAGCTTTAGCCTTAAAGCTTTTATATACTTTTTATAAGTAAGAATAATAAGGGGTTATTTATAATAGTTATAAAGAAAGTAAAGAAGTTAAAATAGAGATAAATAGAAAAAGTATATATATATTAACTATAGATAAAAATCTATATATATATAACTATTTAAATAAAACAGATATCTCTAAGTTATATAAAAAGTCCTTTAGATATATATAGTATCTAAGTGTATATCTAAGCGTATTATTTATTATATTAATTTTAATATTAAACTTAAGGCTAAATAAAAGTAAGTTAAAAACTATAACTATAGTAGTAATAGTAGTAGGTTTAACTATAAAGGCTACTAACTACTAATATAAGTAATTATTATACTTAGTAATAAAGATAAAGCCTATATTAATATACTTTTTAATTAACTTTCTCTTTATATATATTATTAGGTTTTTATAGTATAGTAGTATATTATTTTTACCAAAACTAAGTAAGCTTTTAGGAAAAGCTAAATAAAGCTTTATAAAGAGTTTAATAATTAATACTTAATCTTTTAATACTTATATATAATATATTTACCCCTAAGAGTATAATAAGCTTATTACCTTATTTAAAAATATTAAAACTTTAGTATTTATATTACCTTTAATATAAAGTTAAGTAATAATAATATTAAAAGCTATTTTTTAAATTATCTTAGTTACTTATATTAACTTATTAATATTATATATAAGATAATTAGTAATTAAGAGTTATACTTTAAGTAAGCTTATATATAAGATAAAATAATTATAGGCTAAGAGAATATAGGTTTTTATATAAAGTATTTAAATAAACTTTAGATAATACTTTTTTTAAAGTATTTTATATTAATTAAGATATTATATTACTTAGTAAAGAAAGTAATAGTTTTTAATAAAAAGCTATTCTTTATTCTTTTTAAAAATATAGCTTAAATTATATTATTTTAATTAAGCTAAGTATTTTATATTATTATTATTAAAGGCTATACTATAGTAAATATAGTAGGGTAATACCTAATATAGCTTTCTTACTTAAGTCTAAAGTAAGCCTAGCGTATATATAAATTATATATATATAAAACCTCTATAATTAGTATATACTTATTACTCCTTCTTAGTCTTTCTCTCTCTAGCTTAAATAAATTATATAAAGTTACTATATACCTATTAAAAGGTAATACTAGCCCTTTATATATCTAAGTTTATAAATTATAATATTATTACTAATTATACTAAGTAATAAAGTAACTATAAAATACTAAAGTAGTATATAATTATAAAAGGTCTCTAGAGAGTAAAATTATAATACGATAGTATACTATAAGTAAAATAGTATACTAGCTTAAAGTTTTAAATATATAAGCCTTAAGTAACCCTAAGACTACTTTTATACTTAATACTAATATAATACTAACTAACTAGCCTATAGCTAATTAGCCTATAGCTAACTAACTTATAGCTAAGGTTAACCTATACCCCCTATAAAAACTTATACTAAACCCCTTAAAGTTCTTAGGGTAAAGATAAGACTTCCCTATATAGGTATAATAAATATATAATAAGCTATATATTAACTATACTTTTTTTATATTAAACTAAGAAGTATAGTAATTAATTAATATTTATATTAATATAAGACTATAATAAACTATATCTATATACTATAATATTATAAGTCTTAAGATAAAATATAAACCTAAGGAATATCTAAGATATTTTAAGTATACTTATAATAACCTAAATATAAAGAACTATATATTAGCTACCCTTATAAGGATTAAAATAAAAGAGAAAAAAATATTTATAACTTTCTTTTAAAAGTTTAAAAGAACCTTAGCTAAAGTTAGAGGCTACCTCTAGCTTAATAAGACTTATATAGCCCTACTAAGTAATATACTACCCTTATACTTAAAAAGTATACTTATAAGTATCTCTTTATTATTAACCTTTTATACCTTTATATATTAAATTAATAAAGTTACTTAGAAAGTAAAGAAGCTAGTAAATAATACTAAATATATTTATTATTAAGCTATAGTAATAGTATCTAAAGATATTAATAGTAATCTATAAATAATAAGTAAAGGAATAGTCTAGTTAACCTTTAAAATAAAAAAAAAAACTAGCCTAAGTAATAAATACTATACTTAGATACCTATAAGTATTATACTTACTAAAAAATTAAATATATTAAAGCTAACTACTTATATAAAAGAGATACCTTATATATAAGAAAAATAATAGTAGTTATAAAAAAGCCTACTAGTAGTAAAAATAACTATAATACTACTATAAGTAAAAAAGAATTAAAAAAAAAAACTTTAAAATAAAATTAAGCCTTAAAACTAATAAGTAAAAAGTATATAAAATAA
The DNA here is from genome assembly GCA_019425465.1 of Colletotrichum falcatum. Lineage (NCBI taxonomy): Eukaryota > Fungi > Ascomycota > Sordariomycetes > Glomerellales > Glomerellaceae > Colletotrichum > Colletotrichum falcatum. Next base: position 103,599 of record SWKJ01000045.1, on the reverse strand, counting down.
AAAGAGTTTTAGTATAAGAGGGAAATAGTTAAATTAACTATACTATTAAATACTTATAGTAATAAAGAAACCCCTACCTAAGCCCTTATAAATACTAGTTATATTACTTATATAATAGTAAATTATAACTTTATATATATATAGTACTTCCTATATATCTTATAATAAAGAATCCCCTTTAAAGGATTTATAGATAAATTAACTAGTACTATAGCTAAAAAAGTAATAATATTTAACCTTAAGTTAAGTAGCTACTACTAATATATATATATATATATATTATATATAGCCTTAATATAAATATACTCTTAAAAAACCCTTAGATAAAGTATAACTATATAATATATAATACTATAAAATAAACTACTTACTATAAGTATATATACTTTATATTATACTTAGTTAATTAATATAAGTTAGAAAAAGTATATAGAATCTAGGTAATATATATAGTTAAGGTATTAGCTTTTATAGCTATATACTATAAAGTAATATATAAGGAATATACTATCTACTACTACCTACCTAAATAAAGAATATATAAAGGCTTATAAGTTTTCTCTTAAATTATAATAGTAAGCCTAGTAAATATAAAGAAAACCCTTTAACTAGTTATAAATAAAAAAATAAAATAGCTAACAGAAATTATAGCTTTATTATAATAAGTATATAATAAATTTATTAACCTCTTTAACTTAGATACCTCTATAACCCTACCCCTATAGTAGAAAAAAAAAGACTATTATATTAAGCTAAAACCTAATACTATACTACGCTAGGGCCCTCTCTATAGTATATTAAAAGAGAAGCTATTAGTCTTAAAAAAAACCCTTAAAGACCTCCTAGATAAAGGTTTTATTTAAGTAAGTAGCTTTATAGTAGGCACCTTAATATTATTTATTTAAAAGCTAAGTAGAAGGCTATAGTATTACTATAACTACTAGATATTAAATATAATTATATAAAAAGACTACTATCCTTTACCCTTAATTTTAAAAACCCTTTATTATATAAGATTAGTAGAATAGTATATAAAGGTTAATATTATAACTACTTTTTATAAAATATAGGTTATAGAGGGTAATAAGTATAAAATTACCTTTTAAATATAATATAAACTCTTTAAGTAGTTTATTTACTTATTTAGTTTAATTAATATACTTATAAGCTAATAATAGTTTATTAATAGTACTCTCTAAGAGTTTCTTAATAACTTTATTACTACTTACCTAGATAATATCTTTATTTACTTAAATAAAATAAAGGAAAACTATAAATAAAAAGTATAATAAGTACTTAAAAAGCTTTATATAGTAAAGCTTAACTTTAATATAAGTAAAAGTAACTTCTTAGTAAAAAAAATAAAGTATATAAGGTTTATCTTTAAAGTAAAAAAAAGTATTTTTATAGACCCTAAAAAAGTATATACTATTTATAAATAATTAATACTATAGTTTATTAAAAGAATAAAAAGCTTTTTAAAGTTTACTAACTATTACTATATATTTATTTTTAATTATACTAAAATTATAAAACTATTAACTTAGCTTATAAAAAAGAAAATAGTCTTTATATAGACTATAAATTATATAGTTACTTTTAAGGAGCTTAAAAAGTACTTTACTATAGCTTTATTATTAAAAAACTTTAATCTTAATATACCTACCTTTATTAAGACTAACTACTTAGGATTTACCCTAAGTAGTACCCTTATATAAAAGGATAAAAATAAAGAGTATTAATATATTATATTTTACTTATATAAACTTATAGTAGTATAGTATAACTACTTAATCTATAATAAAGAACTCTTAGTAGTATTAAACTACTTTTAAGTATAGAAAATAAAGCTTTAAAGTATAAAAAACCCCTTTATAGTAATAGTTAAGTATAAATCTCTTAAGTACTTTATAATAAAGTAAAGGCTAATAAAATACTAAAGCTAATAGGTAGAGATACTAATAAAATATAACTTCTATATTATATAGTTTACTACCTAGATAAAGATATTAGTATACTAAATATACTTTTTAAGTATAAGTAAAATATACCTACTATAGGGGATATTAATAACTATAAGTAAAAGTAAATAATATAAATAGTCCTTAATATAGCTTAACTTATAAGTATCTACTATACTATAAATATACTACTTATACTATATATAGTAATATTAAATAATAAAAAACTTTAATACTTATAAAATAATATATAAAATAAAGATAAAGTATTTTAAATAGTATATAATATAGTTAAAAATAAAAAGTATTCTTTACCCCTTACTCTCTTACTATATATTTAGGTTATAGACTATTAAATTAATAATATAAAATAGCTTACTTAAAGAAAAAAACTATAAATACTAAGTAATAGTAACTTAGAGTCCTATAATAACTATCTATATACTTAATTAATTTAATATAGTTATACCTTATTAATAATAAAGTACTTAGGTAAAAATAATACTTTAAAAATACTTTTATAAAGATTTTATTAGCTAAGCTAAGTATATATAGTATAATACTTTATCTATAATAATAATACTTATAAGAATAGTAAAGTATAATATAAAGTAAAAAAGAGGCTTTTATAGCCCCTAAGTATACCTAAATAACTAAAAAGTAACTTATTAATAGACTTTATTATAGATCTCTTAGTCTTAGGCTTTAATAGTATTATATACCTATAAGTAATTATAAACTACTTAAGTAAATTAGTAACCTTTAAACTAATAACTCCTATAGAAATAAAAGCTTATACTAAGAGCTTTTTAAATTATTACTATTAATTTTATAGTATACTATAAAGTATAGTTAGTAACTAAGAGAGTAACTAAATAAGTAAATTTTAGTATAAGTTTTATATATTTACTAATATAAAATAAAGACTAAGTACTTTATATTACCCTTAAAGTAATAGTATAACTAAATACTTTAATTAAAAGATTTAAGTAATACTATATACTTATATAAGCTACTTATAAAAGAATTAAGTCTATTAAACCTTAGTAGCTTAACTAGTAATTAATAATAAACTAGCTACTATAGTAAAACTAAGTTTTTTTTTTATAAAGTATAGTTATTATATTAAACTTATTATTATTTATAAAAATATACTAAAAATATATAATACTTATAAAAATATTATAAAGTAATTAGTAAAAATAATAATAAAAGTAACTACTATAGTTTAAGTAGTAATAATAGTAGCCTAATACTATATAAAAGACTTTATAAATAGATAAAAAAGCCTAATAAAATACTTTTAAAAAAGTAATAAAGTTTAGCTTTTTATATATAACTACTACTTATTAAAACTAAACTAAATACTAAACTAACTATACTATAAATACTAAGTTATTAAAGTTATTAGCCTTCTTATAGTTAAACTTAATATACTAAGAGAGATTTATAACTACTTTTATATTAACCTCCTTTATTATACTATAGATAACCTTTTATTTAGTTAATATATAACTAATATATAACTATTATTAATAATTAAATAAAGTAAAAAAAAGTAATAAATAAAAGAAATTATTAAAGTATAATAGTAAAGCTAAAGTAAAAATAAGATATAGTAGGTTTTTATATACTAAAAAAAGTTTATAAACCCTACCTAGGAGCTAGTAAACTTACTAAAAGATATAAAGACCCTTAATAATTTTAAGGCTAAATATAAGCCTATTACTAAAAATAATAAAAATATTATAAATATATAAATAATAATATAGTTATATATAAAAAAAACTAAAAATAAAACTTTATTTATAAGTTATAGTTTAAAAAAATAAATTAAGCTTTATAAAATATAAAGTAAAGTAGTTATCTAAAACTAATATATAAAATATATAATAAAGAGACTCCTTTACTAAGGGTATCTTAGGTTAAAAGATAAGCTATAAAGGTTAAAAGAAAAACTAAAGCTTAACTAAGTAATAATAAAGGCTATAAACTACTTAAAGTTAGTAATATTAAAGTAATAAAAAGGTAAATATATAAATAGTCTTAAGAGAGTAAATAATACTTTTTATAGCTATAATAAAGTATTTACCCTAGGTAACTATAAGGCTACTAAAGTAAAAAGCTACCTTAATATAAACTATACTAATAATAATAATAGTAATATAAGTAGTAATAATAGTAGTAATAAGTTTTAAAAAAAGAGATATAAATATAAATAAAAGTATAAGTATAAGTATAAACTTATATATAAAGGACTTCTTAGCTTTATAAATTATATACTTTATAACTACTAAAGCCTCTTAAGCTTTAGTAGTCTAATAGTAAACTAATAACTTCTCTTTATTAGTAGAGGGGTTAATAGTAGTAATAGTAATATTAAATATATCTTAAAGAATTAAAAGAAAATATACTAAAATCTATACTATATAAGTAAAGTATTTAATATATAAAGAAAATAATAAAAATATATAAAAGTATAGTTATAACTAATCTTAGTATAATAAGTATAGTAATAGCTATTAGCTACTAAGTTATTAGTATAGTAGGGAGTACTAAGCTTATATAGTAGGTAATAGGTATACTACTAATAGAGGATATTTTACTTAATACTATACTTAGTAGGTAAGTACTTAGGCTTAACTATAAAAGGTTAATATTACCTTTTAATAGGTATATAATAACTTTATATAATTTATTTAAGCTAAAGAGAAAAACTAAAAAGAAATAATAAATATATACTAATTATAGAAGTTTTATATATATATAATTTATATATATACTAGGCTTACTTTAAACTTAAGTAAAAAAGCTATAATAGGTACTATCTTACTATACTTACTATAATATAGCCTATAATATATACCTCTTCCTCTTAGGTAGATTACCTAAGGCTATAACCTAACTAGTAACTAATAGTTATATATATAACATTAAAAAAGTTTTACTTATAACCCTTTTTTATAGGCTACTATTTTTTTTCTTTACTAGCCTATTTTAAGATATTATAAATATTTTTTTTATTACTATTTTATTATATTTCTTTTATATTACTATAGTTACTAATTATATTTTTTTAAGTATAATAACTTATTAAATATTATAGCTATAAGTACTTATTTATAGAATTTATATATATATATATATATATATATATATAATTAGTTTTTAACTAACTTACTTTCTCTATAGCTACCTACTATTAGTAGATCTTTATCTTTAGTAGTTTCTAAGGATTATAAGGTCTTTATACTTATTACCCCCCCTTTAACCCCTATTACTATTATTACTACCTCTCTTATATTTATTATAAGTTATTTTTATAATAAAATTATAAAACTAAGTTAATTTATCTTAAGAAAATAAAGATAATATTACTATTTATAAGTCTTTATTTATAAAGAAGTATTAAGTTAAGCTTAAGTATTTACTTACTAAGTATAGTACTAAGTAAGATATCTTATACTAATAGTATACTTATTACTTACTATATAAGCCTAATACCTCTTACTATACTAATAACTTAGTAGCTAATAACTACTACTATACTTATTATACTAAAATTAGTTATAGTTATACCCTTATATATTTTTATTACTTTTTTTATATATTAATTACTTTACTTATATAATATAGATTTTAATATATTCTTTTTTAGCTTTTTAGGCTATATTTAATATTATTATTACTATTATTAACCCTTTTACTAGTAAAGAAAAAGTATTAGCTTACTATTAAGCTACTAAGGCTTAAGAGGCCTTAGTAGTTATAAAGTATATAGCTTATAAAGCTAAAAAGTTCTTTATATATAAGTCTACGCTTATACTTTTACTTATACTTATACTTTTTTTTTTAGTATTTACTACTATTATTACTATTACCTATATTACTACTACTACTATTAATATAGTTTATACTAAGGTAGCTCCTTACTTTAATAGCTTTATAGCTACCTAGGATAAGTATTTTATTATAGCTATAAAAAGTATTATTTACTCTTTTAAAATTATTTATATATTTACTTTTTTATTACTTTAATATTATTAACTTTAAGTAGTTTATAGCCTTTATTACTACTTAGCTAAGCCTTAGTTTTTCCCTTAGCTTTTATAGCTTATTTTTTAACTTAAGAGACCCCTAGTAAAGGGGTTTTCTTTATTATATACTTTATATACTAGTTTTATATAACCCTTTTACCTTATACCCTATAAAGCTTAGTTTATTTTTTTAAGTTATAGCTTATTAATAGAGTTTTATTTTTAGGTTTTTTTATATATAATTATATTATTATTTATATATTTATAATATCCTTATTATTTTTAATAATAAGCTTATAGTTAGCCTTAAAGTTATTAAGGGTATCTATATTTTTTAAGAGGTCTACTAGCTTTTAGGTAAGGTTTATAAACCCTTTTTAGTATATAAAAATCTACTATATTTTATTTTTACTTCAGCTTTATTATTATACTTTTATAATTTCTATTATTTACTACTTTTCTTTACTTTACTTAATTATTAGTAATAGTTATATATTAATTATATATTAGCTAAGTAAAGAGTTATCTAAGGTATAGTAAAAAAAGTTAATATAAAAGTAATTATAGATCCCTCTTAGTATATTAAGTTTAACTATAAGAGGGCTAATAACTTTAGTAACTTAGTACTTATAATATAGCTAGTTTAGCTTTTAGTTTAGTCTTAGTAAGTAGTAGTTATATATAGAAAGCTAGACTTTATTACTTTTTTAAAAGTACTTTACTAGGCTTCTTTATTTATTTATAAAGTCTTTTATATACTATTAAGCTACTATTATTACTACTTAAACTATAGTAGTTATTTTTATTATTTTCTTTATTACTTACTTTATAACCTTTTTATAAGTATTATATACTTTTAATATATTTTTATAAATAATAATAAGTTTAATATAGTAACTATACTTTATAAAAAAAAGGCTTAGTTTTACTATAGTAGTTAATTTATTATTAATTATAAGTTAGGCTACTAAGGTTTAGTAAGCTTAGTTTTTTTATAAGTAGCTTATATAGATATATAGTATTACTTAAACTTTTTAGTTAAAATACTTAGTTATATTATTACTTTAAGGGTAGTATAAAGTACTTAGTTTTTACTTTATATTAATAAATATATAAAACTTATACTAAAATTTATTTATTTAGTTACTTTTTTAGTTACTAATTATACTTTATAATATACTATAAAATAAATAGTAGTAGTTTAAAAACCTCTTAGTATAAGCCTCTATTTCTATAGTAACTATTAGTTTAAGGGTTATTAACTTACTTAAATAGTTTATAATTACTTATAAGTATATAGAGTTATTAAGGCTTAAGGCTAAGAGATTTATAATAAAGTTTATTAATAAGTTACTTTTTAGTTACTTAAGTATACTTAGGGGTTATAAAAGCCTCTTTTTTACTTTATACTATACTTTATTACTTTTATATATATTATAGTTATAGATAAAGTATTAGACTATATACTTAGCTTAGCTAATAAAGTCTTTATAAGAGTATCTTTAAGATACTATTTTTACCTAGGTACCTTATTACTAGTAAATTATAACTATACTAAATTAACTAAGTATATAGATAGTAATTAGGGGACTCTAAGTTACTATTACTTAATACTATTATTAACTTTTTATACTTTTATATATTAAATTAGTAAAATTACTTAGAAAGTAAAAAAGCTAATAAATAATACTAAATATACTTATTATTAAAATATAATAATAATATCTAAAGATACTAATAGTAATATATAGATAATAAGTAAAATAATAGTATAGTTAGCTTATAAAATAAAAGAAGAGGACTAGCCTAAGTAGTAGATATTATACCTAGATACCTATAAGTATTATACCTACTAAAAGGTTAAATATATTAAAGCTAACTACCTATATAAAAGAGATACCCTATATATAGTAAAAATAATAGTAGTTTTAAAGGAGCCTACTAGTAATAAAGATAACTATAATACTATAATAAGTAGAGAGAAGTTAAAAAAGAAATAGCTTTAGGATAAAATTAAACCCTAAAGCTAATAAATAAAGAATATATAGGATAAGAAAAGTTTTAGTATAAGAGGGGAATAGTTAAACTAGCTATACTATTAGATACCTATATTAATAAAAGAACCTCTACTTAAGCCTTTATAAATACTAGTTATAATACCTATATAATAGTAAATTATAACTTTATATATATATAGTGCTTTTTATATATCTTATAATAAAGAATTCTACTTAAGGGATTTATAAATAAATTAGCTAATATTATAGCTAAAGGAGTAGTAGTATTTAACCTTAAGTTAAGTAGCTACTATTAGTATATATATATATATATATTATATATAGCCTTAATATAGATATATTCTTAGGAAAACCTTAGATAAAGTATAACTATATAATATATAATACTATAAAATAAACTATTTACTATAGGTATATATATTTTACGCTATACTTAGTTAGTTAATATAAGTTAAAAAAAGTATATAAAATCTAGGTAGTATATATAGTTAAAGTAGTAGCTTTTATAGCTATATACTATAGAGTAGTATATAAGGAATATACTACTTACTACTACCTACCTAGGTAAAAGATATATAAGGACTTATAGGTTTTCTCTTAAATTATAGTAGTAAGCCTAATAGATATAAAAAAGACCCCCTAACTAGTTATAGATAAAAGAGTAAAATAGCTTATAGAGGTTATAGTTTTACTATAATAAGTATATAATAAATTTATTAATCTCTTTAACCTAGATACCTTTATAACCTTACCCCTATAGTAAAGAAAAAGAGACTATTATATTAAGTTAAAACGTAATACTATATTACCTTAAAGCCTTCTTTATAGTATATTAAAAGAAAAGCTATTAGTCTTAAAGAAAACCCTTAAAGACCTCCTAAATAAGGGTTTTATCTAAGTAAGTAGCTCTATAGTAGGTACCCTAATACTATTTATCTAAAAGCTAAATAAAAGGCTATAGTTTTATTATAACTACTATATATTAAATATAATTATATAAAAAGACTACTATCCTTTACTCTTAATTTTAGAAACCCTTTACTATATAAGATTAATAAAATAGTATATAAAGGTTAATATTATAGCTACTTTTTAAAAAATATAAGTTATAGAGGGTAATAAGTATAGAATTACTTTTTAAATATGATATAAACTCTTTAAGTAATTTATTTACCTATTTAGCTTAACTAATATACTTATAAGCTAATAATAGTTTATTAATAATACCCTCTAAGAGTTTCTTAATAACTTTATTACTACCTACCTAGATAATATTCTTATTTACTTAAATAATATAAAAAAAAACTATAAATAAAAAGTATAGTAAGTATTTAAAAAGCTTTATATAGTAGGGCTTAGCCTTAATATAAGTAAAAGTAACTTCTTAGTAAAGAAAGTAAAGTATATAAGGTTTATCTTTAAAATAAAAAAAGGTATCTTTATAAACCCTAAGAAAATATATACTATTTATAAGTAGTTAGTACTATAGTCTATTAAAAGAGTAAAAAGCTTCCTAGGGTTTACTAACTATTACTATATATTTATTTTTAATTATACTAAAATTATAAAACTATTAACTTAGCTTATAAAGAAGGGAGTAGTCTTTATATAGATTATAAATTATATAGCTACCTTTAAAAAGCTTAAAAGGTACTTTACTATAGCCTTATTACTAAGAAACCTTAATCTTAATATATTTACCTTTATTAAAACTAACTACTTATAATTTACCTTAGGTAATACTATTATAAAGGATACTTATAAAGAAACCTTAATATTACTATACGCTACTAGTTTCTAAAATAAGGTTATATTTAAATTAAAATATAAAGTAGTATTTAAAAACGCTTTACTTTAAAACCTCTAGGAGAGAATTAAGCTACTTTTAACTTAATAAATTATCCCCTACGTAAAATCCCCTTTATAATAGTTATAAGCCTAGCTCTAACTTAATTATAAGTACTATAATCCCCTCTATTATAAAGAAGGGTCTTATATAGAAAATCCTTTCTAAAAATTACTTTTTTCTTATATATATATACTCTAAGTTATAATAATTACTATACGCTAGAAATTATCCTATAAGACTATAGCTATAACCTTACCTTTATTACTATATCCTTAGATATATTAATTAGTCTACTAACTAACTAAAAGCTATATAGACTAGCTACTATATATAAAGACTAGTTCCTATAGTTTATAGTACTTTACTTCTTAGTAATTACCTAGGATATCTAGCGCTTTATTAATCTTAATAGATATAAAGAACTCCTATAATACTTAGGGGACCCTTTACTTATTAAATACCTTAAAAAGTAAAATAATAAGTAAATAGCTAATTATTAATAGGCTTTTTATATTTAAGATACCCTCCCTATAGAGGATAAGACTAATAGTAATAAGCTAGTAAAACTAAAGAACCTAATAGCTAATAATAAAGCTATAAAAAATAACTAACTAGTTATAATAAAAGATACCTTATTAAAGAAACTCTAGATCTATAAATAATAAAAAGTAAATAACCTTTTAACTCTTTAAGTTAACTTTACTATTATAAAAAATATTATAAGTAGTATATAGATATAGCTCCTTAATAATAGAGATAACTTTACGCTTTAAGTAATAATTTAAGTATTTTAAAAATAATATACTCTCTCTTATAATAATATAAGTAAATTTATATATAAAAAATATAATAAAGTTTTTTCTTATACTACTTTAACTAAAGATCCTATAAAATAGTATATAGACTAACACTATATACTTATAATAACTAAAGCCTTTAAGATCTCTAAGATTAAAAGTATACTTATAATTAAGATATTCCTATATATAGTTAAATAATAAATAGTCTTATTATAGGTAGTAAATAAGTTAAATACTATCTTAAAAATTAAGCTTCTTAGGGGATCCCCTTTAACCTTAAGAAACTATAGAGACTTACTTAGCTAAATTATCCTTATAACTCTACTAAAAACCTATAAAGTAATAGGGGTATATATAACCCTTACTAATAGACTAAAGCCTTTAGCTAATAAGAAATAATATTATAAATACCCCTATAAGAAGTTAAATTACCTATAGACCCTAAGTATATATAAAATTATTAAATATATACTCTATAGTAAATTAAATATCCTTAAATATAAGCTAAAAGATATACTTTTAAAGAAAACTAATATAGAGTTATTTAAACCTATATAGAGTAAACTTTATAATAAGCTAAAAAAAAAAGGATAAATAAAGAAAAAAACCCTAGAAATAACCCCTATAGGACCCTTTTATCTACCTTTAATAATTATTATAGTAATAATTAACTTAAACGCCCTTATAAAGGCTACCTTAAAAATAAACTTATTTACTTTTAAAGTATTCTTAACCCTAATTATAGGCTACTATTTATTTAGTAAAAGTACTATTTATAATAATTATAGAGGACTTTATATTATAAATAATAAGTTACTTCTTAAGCTTAGATCTTTTAAAATAAACTTAAAAGAAACTAATATAGAAGTAAACTTTACATTATACCTAATTAAGGGTTATAGTAGATATATAATAAAGGGTCTACTATATAAAGCTAATAAACTAGCTATAATAGACCTTATTTTAGAAAACGTTACTTTTATTCTAGGTTTTTATATTAATATTACTTTAGAGTAACTTATTTATAAAATAGGCGTATAGTATTCTAGATATAACTATATACTTTAATTTAGTACTATAGAAAATAGTATTATATTAAGATAGTTATAGACTAAAGGTAATATTATTTTCTTTAAATATAAGCTTATTTTATTATACTAAAATTTTTACTATAAAGGAATCCCTTATAGCCTTATAGTAATAGTTAATACTTAAATCTTTATAATAATATATTAGAAATTATAATATACGCTAGTAGACTAAAGTAATAACGCCTATCTTTAATACTTATATACTAGCTACCTTAGCTCTAAAGCTTTTATAAGACTCCTAATTAATACTTAGGGGGTAAAGATTAAAAGACTAACTTATATTAAGTGTAAATACTACGTAGTTACCTATATAAGTAAAGTTATTTTAAGATAAATATCTAAAAACTAATTAATACGCCTATACTATAGGATATTATAAGATCTCTTTAACTTTTTAGCTAGGTTTAACTAATTAAAGTAGTTACTTATAATAAGAGATAAATATATATTTTATCTTTTTAGTATAGTACTCCTAGGTAAAATATATAAAGATATTTTCCCTATATTATATAAATTTATTATATAGGTCTCTTAGTAATAAGGTATAAATATCTATAAGATTTATTAAGATAAAAATATATTAGTTATTAGTATAAAAAGTAAAATAAAGTATAAGAGATAAGCTAGGGAGCTTAGGATTAATATAAAGCTTTTACTACTAAATATAAAAAAGCTTATAAGTAGTAATAAGAGAGTAAGTTAAGAAATTATTACTTATATAGTAAAAATACTTTTATTATTAGGCTTACTATATAAACTATAGTCTAAAGTAGTACTTATAGTAATTTATATATATAATATAAGCCCTCTTTAACACTATAACTAAATAATACTTATTAAAAAAAAAAAGGCATAGTTTAGATAGGATTTTTACTAGTAGGTACTAGTATATATAGTAGTATTATAATATAACCTCTACCCTTATTAGGGATAAATATATATATATAGTTATAAAGCTTACCTATTAAAAGGTAACTATAAGAAAAGATTTTAAAAAAAATAATTTAAAGTTAAACTAAGAAAATATATTAAATATTTAGTAGGATATATATAAAATATATATAACTTATATAAAATCTAAATACCCTTACTTTAGTATATAATTATTACCTATAATATATACTTTAATAAAATAAAGTTCTTCTTAAAACTAAGTAAAAAAAATAATATAATTACTAAATAAGAAATATAAAAAATAATTAATATTATTAAAAATACTAAGTATAAATAAAATATACTAATAGATATACTAAGGGTAATAAATAAGATAATAGAGATACTAAATATAATAATAATAATACTATAAGTATAAACTTCCTTAAATATAGGTACTAAGAAAAATACTTAAGACGTTAAGTAACTTAATTAAAGTATTATAAAATAAGGAGAGAAAAGAGTTTAGACTCCTAAGATAACGCTAGCACCTAGTAATTTAAATACTAAGGTTATATTTAATAAAAGTAACTTAAGCTATAAAGTATTTAATTAAGATTAAGTAGTAGGACTTTAATATAAAGGGGATAGTATTACTATAAGAATAAAGGAATTAGTATACTTTAACTTATAAAGAGGCTAATAGGCTACTATATAACTAAATAATACCTAGCACTTTAAAGAGACCCTAGAAGCCTAAAATAATATATAGCTATATAATTAAATTACTAATTTAATCTAAGAAAAGTAAGGCTAAATAATAAGAATAAGCTTATAATAGTAATAATTACCTAAAAGACTAAGTATAGTCCTATATAGTAAAATAAAATACTATTTAGGTATAGGCTACCTCTCTATAAACTTAGGGGATAGATTTAGTATAAAGTAAACCTTTTTTTTAGCTTTTAGTTAAGAGTAAAAATAATACCTTAATAAGTTCCTTAATACCTACTTTAATAATTAAAAAGAAATAATAAAAAAATCTAATGTTAGCTACTATATAGTCTATAAAATTATATATATAGTAATATATAAAGTAATAACCTAATAAATAATCTAAGTATTTAATAAGTAAAGATATTATTAAGAGAATCTTCTATATATACCTCTAACGTAATATAAGCTTAAGAAGCTCCTAGTAGATATTTAAAAAATACTTAATATAGTAATAAACGTTAAGATAGCTAAACTTAGGTATCTTAAGGTGTTTATATATATTAATAATTTAGATATTTTACTAAAAATAAAGCTATTACTACTAAAGTAGATATAAACGTATAAGTAGAATCTTAAAAAGTTTCTTAAGCGCTATAAAGCTTAACTAGTTACCTAAGGGGATATATAAAAGGAAAATCCCCTTTTAAAAATATATATAGTAACTCTTATAGTATAAACCTTTTATATAATAATAGTAATTACTACTTAATTTAACCTTAAAGTAAAATAATTTAATATTATAAATATATTTTTAAATATAAAATAAAATCCCTCTAGTAAATTAATTTATTACTAACTTCTAGAGGGATACTAAGATAAAGGTAAACTTATATTAATTATATAAGCCCTATATAGTCTTTATAATACCCCTCTTTTTTAGTTTAAAGAGTTCTTAAAAATACTTAAGTTACTAAGACTTTAACTAATAAAAAAAAACCCCTATCTATTTATTATAATAGATAGCTTAATATATATTTTCTTCTATATTAATAATATCTTAGTTATATACCTAAAAGAGAGTTAAAATAAAGTAGAGGTAGTTATTATAGGTATAAAGAATACTTATAAAATAAAGGAGATAAGAGATATAAATTAGTATCTTAGGATTTATATTATATATAATAGACTTAACTAAAAGATATATTTTTACTATAACTAGTATATCTAGAATATAGTAGTAAAATTTAACTATAATAATAGTATCTAACTATCTATACTACTACTAATAATTAACTTTATTACTAATAAAAGTATTATAATACTAATAGATATTAAGCTATTTTAAGAAATAGTAAGATTAATTCTATATATTATAATTATAATTTACCTTAACGTAGTATTTATATACTTACTTTTTTTAGAATTCCTAATAAACCTAAGCGTATATTATATTTATACTATAAGATAATATATTTAATATCTCTTTTATATATAATACTTAGCGTTATACTTTAGTATAATAATAAGAGCTTAATTACTTATAGTTAGTAATACTTTATTTAGAGATAATAAAATAACCTAGTACTTATTATAAGGATATATTATATTTCTTTTTAGTAGATTAATCTATTAGAAAGCAGTATAATAAGTAATAGTTATAATATTAATAACTAAAGTAAAGCTTTTTACCTTTAAATATATAATAAAAAAGCTAATAGCCTTATAATATCTTTTTAATAATATCTCCTTAAATTTTAGAGAAAATATCTAAAAAGTATACTATAATAATTAATAAATAATCTATCTAGTTATAGGGGAATAAAAGAGGATTATAATATAACTTTAATATATTAATATTTAGAATATATAGCTTTATAAAATATATATAAATAGTAAAATAAATATAGTATATCTACTAACTAATAAGATACTAATAGATAAACTTACTAAGAATCTTTTATAGGTAAAGTTTAAGTATTTTAAAGTAATACTTAACTTATAAGATATTTAAAATATAATAAGATAGAGAGAAAAAGTAAAGTAAAAAAAGACTTAAAATTAAAAAATAACCTAAAGGCTAGGGGGCCTAGGAAAAAAATAAATAATAAAAGGCCTAAGGCTAGGGGGCTTAGGGTAACTAAAAAGAAAAGTTAAATAGTCTATAAGCTAAGAAGCCTAAATATACTCCCTCTTAAAAGTATTTAGTTACCTCTATAAAAAAAAGTATCTATATAAGTATTAAAAAGAGTATTAAATATAAAATAAAGACCTTAATTAGGGAGTACTTTACTAATAAAGTAATTAATATTAGTATATACTCTATATACTTAGTAACTAATAATACTAACTAAAGGTTTTAATAAAGGCTTATAAGTATAAGCTTTATAAGGTAAATTACCTTTACTCCCTACTTTATTATACTCTTCCTCCTCCTCTTTATTATTACTAAGGGGTATAGTAGCCTCCTTTTTCTTTAGAGAGGGTAGGACTACCTATATAGTAGCTTAGAGAGCTATAATCCTTTAATATAAGAATTAGTAATATAAAATATAAAGGACTTAAAAATAATATATATACCTTTTAAGGAGTTATTCTCTCTATTAAACTAGCTAAGAGATAGTTAATAGGGGTAATAAGCTTAGAAGCTAAAGGCTTATAAGTATAATAGTTTATAGAGTATTATTTATATTTAAGTCTACTACTAAAGAGATATAACCTATTAAAGTAACCTATAAGAGTACTATAAAAATATTACTTATAGGGTCTTATAATAGGTATAACTAACTCTCTTTTTACCTCTTAGTAGTCTAGGGTATTAATAAGTATATTATTATTATAGCCTTCCTCTAGGTTACCCTTAGGAAAAAAAAGAAGCCTATCCTTAAAGGTAAAGTTATTAAAAAGAGAAAGTAAAGTTACTTCTCTTAATTTATCCTTTATAAAATAATAAGTTAATAATAAAAAAATATAAAAGATAATTTAAAAGTAACTTACTAAGTAATACTAAAAAAGAGCTACTAATATCTCTTTTTTTTTTCTTTACCTTTAATATACTCTTAAATTATTAAATAATACTTTTTAAAATACTATTATCTATATAATAAGTTAGTAGTTAATTTATAAACTAAAATATAAAAATAATATATAAGTAAAAGAAAGAGAGAGATACTACTTACTAACTAACCTTAGTTACTTAAGGAAAGCTAAAAATAAAGTTAATTATAAAGTATAATACTAAAGAGAAAATATAATATATAAACCCTATCCTTAAGGGGAGACTAATCCCTTAGGGACTAAGTTAGAGGCTCTTCTACCTTATCCTCCTTTATAAGAGGTAAAAGTACCTACTTTAAGGGGTAAGTGTAGCCCTAGGGGGTAGGCGTTAGTAACGTAGGTATATAAAGCCCTAAGAAAGTTAGTAAGTTATAATACTAAAAAGTAGCTATAGTATATATATAACTCTCTCTAAAAGTAATTATTTTTTAAGGTATTTATAATTAAAAAAAAAGATTAATACTACTTTAAAGCTTTATAACTAACTAAAAAATCTATAGTAATTTAATAGATTTATAATTAAGTTAAGTTATTAATAAAAAAAAATAAAACTAATAATATAGGGCTATACTAAAGATCACTTTAACTATAAAGAACCTTATATAATTATAAACCTATATATAGACTATTTAACTTTACCTACTAATTATAAACGCTTAGTTAAAATAAACTAACCTTATATAATAACTAGCCTATTTATACTAGATTTTCTTATATTTTTTCTTAAGTAAAATATAGGTACTATAGTAGTAACTATAGTACTACCTAGGGGGTATATTATAAAGGATACTTATAAAGTAACCTTAATATTACTATATATTACTACTTTTTAGAATAAGGTTACGTTTAAATTAAGGTATAAAGTAGTATTTAGAAACGCTTTACTTTAAAACCTCTAGGAGAGAATTAAGCTACTTTTAACTTAATAAATTATCCCCTACATAAGATCCCCTTTATAATAAATACCTTTATATAAAAAAATAAAAATAAATAATACTAACTTATTATATTTTACTTATATAAGCTTATAGTAGTATAGTATAACTACTTAACTTATAATAAAAAACTCTTAGTAGTATTAGACTACCTTTAAGTATAAAGAGTAAAGCTTTAAAGTATAAAAAACCTCTTTATAATAATAGTTAACTATAAGTTCTTTAAGTATTTTATAATAAAGTAAAGGCTAATAAAATACTAAAGCTAATAGGTAGAGATACTAGTAGAATATAACTTTTATATAGTTTACTACTTAAGTAAAAATACTAGTATACTAAATATACTTTCTAAGTATAAGTAAGATATACTTACTATAAGAGATATTAATAACTATAAGTAAAGATAAATAATATAAATAATCTTTAATATAGCTTAACCTATAAATATATATTATATTATAGATATATTACTTATACTATATATAATAATATTAAATAATAAAGAACTTTAATACCTATAAAATACTATATAGAATTAAAATAAAGTATTCTAAGTAGTATATAGTATAAGTAAAAATAAAAAGTACTCTTTACTTTTTACTCTCTTACTATATATTTAGGTTATAGACTACTAAATTAATAATATAAAGTAGTTTACTTAAAAAAAAAAACTATAGGTACTAAGTAATAGTAACTTAGAGTTCCTTAATAACTATTTATATACTTAGTTAATTTAGTATAGTTATAACTTACTAATAATAAGATACTTAGGTAAAAATAGTACTTTAGAGATATTCTTATAAAGGTTTTATTAGCTAAGCTAAGTATATATAGTGTAATACTTTATTTATAACTATAATATTTATAAAAATAATAAAGTATAGTATAAAGTAAAAAAAAAGCTTTTTTAACCCCTAAGTATACTTAAGTAACTAAAAAGTAACTTATTAATAGACTTTATTATAGATCTCTTAGTTTTAGGCTTTAATAGTATTATATACCTATAAGTAATTATAAACTACTTAAGTAAATTAATAACCTTTAAACTAATAACTACTATAGAAATAAAAGCTTATACTAAGAGTTTTTTAAATTATTATTATTAATTTTATAGTATACTATAAAGTATAGTTAGTAACTAAGAGAGTAACTAAATAAGTAAATTTTAGTATAAGTTTTATATATTTACTAATATAAAATAAAGACTAAGTACTTTATATTACCCTTAAAGTAATAGTATAACTAAGTATTTTAATTAAGAGATCTAAGTAATACTATATATCTATATAAGCTACTTATAAAAAGATTAAGTTTATAAAACCTTAGTAGCTTAACTAGTAATTAATAATAAACTAGCTACTATAGTAAAACTAAGCTATTTTTTTATAAAGTATAGTTACTATATTAAACTTATTATTATTTATAAAAATATACTAAAAGTATATAATACTAATAAAAAGGTTATAAAGTAACTAGTAAAGAGAATAAAAAAAGTAACTACTATAGTCTAAGTAATAATAATAATAGCTTAATAGTATATAAAAAACTTTATAAATAAATAAAAAAGCTTAATAAAGCGCTTTTAAAAAAATAATAAAGTTTAGCTTTTTATATATAACTACTATTTACTAAAACTAAACTAAAAACTAAACTAGCTATATTATAAATACTAAGTTACTAAAATTATTAGCCCTCTTATAGTTAAACTTAATATACTAAGAAGAATTTATAACTACTTTTATATTAACCTCCTTTACTATACTATAGATAACCCTTTACTTAGTTAATATATAACTAATATATAACTACTACTAATAATTAAGTAAAGTAAAAAAGAATAATAAATAATAAAAATTATAAGAGTATAATAATAAAGCTAAAGTAAAAATAAGATATAGTAAGTTTTTATATACTAAGAAGGGTTTATAAACTTTACCTAAGAGCTAATAAACCTACTAAAAATATAGAGGCCTTTAATAATTTTAAGGTTAAATATAAGCCTATTACTAAAAATAATAAGGATATTATAAATATATAAATAATAATATAATTATATATAAAAAAGACTAAAAATAAAACTTTATTAATAAGCTAAAGCTTAAAAAAATAAACTAAACCCTATAAAATATAAAGTAAAAAAGCTATATAAAACTAATATATAAGATATATAATAGAGAAACTCCCTACTAGGGGTCTCTTAGGTTAAAGAATAAGCTATAGGGGCTAAAGGAAAAACTAAGGTTTAGCTAAATAGTAATAAAGGCTATAAACTACCTAAGGTTAATAATACTAAGGTAATAAAAAAGTAAATATATAAATAGTCTTAAGAGAGTAAATAATAGTTTTTATAACTATAATAAAGTACTTACCCTAGGTAGCTATAAAGCTATTAAAGTAAAAAGTTACCTTAATATAAACTATACTAATAGTAGTAATAGTAGTAAAAATAATAGTAATAATAGTAATAAATACTAAGAAAAGAACTATAAATATAAGTAAAGGTATAAGTATAAGTATAGACTTATATATAAAAGACTTCTTAGCTTTATAAACTATATACTTTATAACTACTAAGGCCTTTTAAGCCTTAGTAACTTAGTAGTAGGCTAATACCTCTTCTTTACTAATAAAAGGGTTAATAGTAGTAATAGTAGTATTAAATATAGCTTAAAAAACTAAAACAAAATATACTAAGATTTATATTATATAAGTAAAGTAATTAATATATAAAGAAAGTAATATAAATATATAAGAGTATAGCTATAATTAATCTTAGTATAATAAGTATAGTAGTAGTTATTAGCTACTAAGTTATTAGTATAATAAAAAATACTAAGCTTATATAGTAAGTAATAAATATATTATTAATAAGGGATATTTTACTTAATACTATACTTAGTAAGTAAATACTTAGGCTTAACTTAATACTTTTTTATAAATAAAAACCTATAAGTAGTAATATTATTTTTATCTTTTTAAGATAAGTTAACTTAGCTTTATAATCTTATTATAAAAATAACTTATAATAAATATAAAAGAGGTAGTAATAGTAGTAATAGGGGCTAAAAGGGGGTAATAAGTATAAAGACCTTATAGTCTTTAGAAACTACTAAGGATAAGGATCTACTAATAGTAGGGGGCTATAAAGAAAGTAAGTTAGTTAAAGACTAATTATATATATATATATATATAAATTTTATAAATAGATACTTATAGCTATAATATTTAATAAATTACTATACTTAGAAAAATATAGTTAGTAACTATAGTAATATAAAGAAATATAATAAAACTATAATAAAGAAAATACTTATAATATCTTAAAATAAGCTAGTAAAAAAATAAAAATAAAAAGAATAATAAATTATAAAAGAGAGTTATAAGTAAAACTTTTTTAACTTTATATATATAACTACTAGTAACTAGTTAAGCTATAACCTTAGGTAACCTACCTAGGAGGGAGAGGTATATATTATAGGCTACACTATAGTAAGTATAGTAGGGTAGTACCTACTATAGCTTTTTTACTTAAGTTTAAAGTAAGCCTAGTATATATATAAATTATATATATAAAACCTCTATAATTAGTATATATTTATTACTTTTTTTTAGTCTCTCTCTCTAGCTTAGATAAATTATATAAAGTTACTATATACTTATTAAAAGGTAATACTAGCCCTTTATATATACTAATAACTAATATATTTTTATCTTAATAAATCTTATAGATATTTATACCTTATTACTAAGAGACCTATATAATAAATTTATATAATATAAAGAAAATATCTTTATATATTTTACTTAAGAGTACTATACTAAAAATATAAAATATATATTTATCTTTTATTATAAGTAACTACTTTAATTAGTTAAACTTAGTTAAGAAGTTAAAGAAATCCTATAATAATCTATAATATAGGTATATTAATTAGTTTTTAAATATTTATTTTAAAATAACTTTACTTATATAGGTAACTATATAGTACTTATATGTAATATAAGTTAATACTCTAATCTTTACCCCCTAAGTATTAATTAGGAGTCTTAAGAAAGCTTTAGGGCTAAGGTACTTAGTATATAAATACTAAATATAAGTATTATTACTTTAGTCTATAAGTATATATTATAATTTCTAATATATTATTATAAAGCCTTAGGTATTAACTATTACTATAAGGCTATAAAGGATTCTTTTATAATAAAAATTCTAGTATAATAAAATAGGCTTATATTTAAAAAAAATAATATTACCTTTAGTCTATAACTATCTTAATATAATATTATTTTCTATAGTACTAAATTAAAAAATATAGTTATATTTAAAATACTATATACTTATTTTATAAATAAGTTACTCTAAAGTAATATTAATATAAAAACCTAAAATAAAAGTAATACTTTTTAAAATAAGGTTTATTATAGCTAGTTTATTAGCTCTATATAGTAAACCCTTTATATATATTTACTATAACCCTTAATTAAGTATAATATAAAGCCTACTTTTATATTAGTATCCTTAAAGTTTATTTTAAAAAATCTAAGCTTATAAAGTAACTTATTATTTATAATATAAAATCCTCTATAATTATTATAAATAGTACTTTTATTAAATAAATAGTAGCCTATAATTAAGGTTAAAAATACTATAAAAATAGATAAGTTTATTTTTAAGGTAGTATTTATAAGGGTATTTAAGTTAATTATTACTATAATAATTATTAAAGAGAGATAAAAAGATCCTATAGGGGTTATTTTTAAGGTTTTTTTCTTTATTTATCTCTTTTTCTTTAGCTTATTATAGAGTTTACTTTATATAAGTTTAAATAACTTAATATTAGTCTTCTTTAAGAGTATATCTTTAAGCTTATATTTTAAAATACTTAATTTACTATAAAGTATATATTTAACTATTTTATATATCTTTAATATCTATATATAATATAACTTTTTATAAAGGTATTTATAATATTATTTTTTATTAGCTAAAGCCTTTAGTCTACTAGTAAGGGTTATATATACCCCTATTACTTTATAGTTTCTTAGTAGAGTTATAAAGATAATTTAGCTAAAGAAGTCTTTATAGTTTCTTAGGGTTAAAGGGGATCCCCTAAAAAGCTTAATTTTTAAAATAGTATTTAGCTTATTTACTACTTATAATAGCGCTATTTATTAGTTAACTATATATAAAAATATCTTAATTATAAAGGTATCTTTAATCTTAGAGATCTTAAAAGCCTTAGCTATTATAAGTATATAGTATTAGTTTATATACTATTTTATAGGATCTTTAGTTAAAGTAATATAAAAAAAACCTTATTATATTCTTTATATATAAATTTACTTATACTATTATAAGAAAAGGTATATTATCTTTAAAAAGCTTAAATTATTATTTAAAGTATAAGGTTATCTCTATTATTAAGGAGCTATATTTATATACTACTTATAATATCTTTTATAATAGTAAAGTTAACTTAAAGTATTAAAATGTTATTTACTTTTTATTATTTATATATATAAACTTTTTTTTAATAAGGTATTTTTTATTATAACTAGCTAGTTATTTTTTATAGCTTTATTATTAGCTATTAGGTTTTTTAGTTTTACTAGCTTATTACTATTAGTCTTATCTTCTATAGGGAGGGTATCTTAAATATAAAGAGCCTATTAATAATTAGCTATTTACTTATTATTTTACTCTTTAAGGTATTTAATAAGTAAAGTGTTTCTTAAGTATTATAGGAGTTCTTTATATCTATTAAGATTAATAAAATACTAAATATCTTAAGTAGTTACTAAGAAATAAAGTACTATAAACTATAATAACTAGTCTTTATATATAGTAGCTAGTCTATATAGCTTTTAGTTAGTTAGTAAACTACTTAATATATTTAAGAATATACTAGTAATAGTAAGCTTATAGCTATAGCCTTATAGGATAATTTTTAGTATATAGTAATTATTATAACTTAGAGTATAAGTATATAAAAAAAAGTAATTTTTAGAAAGGATTTTTTATATAAGACCCTTCTTTATAATAGAGGGGATTATAGTACTTATAATTAAGTTAAAGCTAGGCTTATAACTATTATAAAGGGGATCTTATATAGGGGGTAATTTATTAGGTTAAAAGTAGCTTAATTCTATTTTAGAGGTTTTAAAGTAAGGTGTTTCTAAATATAACTTTATACCTTAATTTAAATATAACCTTATTTTAGAAAGTAGTATTATATAGTAATATTAATATTACTTTATAAGTATCCTTTATAATATAAATTTATATAACTTTATTATAAGTATTATAAAAACTAGTTAAGTAATATAAAAAAGATTATAAAAACTAAGCTATAAGAATACTTTTTATAACTATAAGAAATAGACTCTAGAGGGGGCCTTTTTTATAGTTATAGGAAATAGGCTTTAGAGGGGGCCCTTTTTATAGCTATAAAGAGGGCTACTTTTAGAGCCTATTTTTTATAGTAATATAGGTTAAGTAGTTAATTTAGCTTAATATAATAGTAGAATTATAATATTAGTATACTTATACTTACTACCTTTATAAAAATATACTATTCTTTTTAGCTAATTAGAGAAGGTAATAGTTATACCCCTCTATTAATTCCTATATTTAAAAGACTTTTCTATATAACAAAGAGATATCTTTTTTATTTAGATAGTACTTATATATAGATTTCTAATTATAGTTAATATATATATACCTTTTTTATTTATTACTATTTTAACTTCTTTATTTTTCTTATAACTATTTTAAATAACCCCTTATTATTCTTACTGTAGCGATATTAAAAACTAGTTATTTATAATAATCTTAGATAGCTATAAAAAGTTATATAGCCTCTTTATTAATAGACTTTTTATTATATATAATTACTTTTTTCTTTATTATCTATATATTATATAGTTTATTTTTAAATCTTTACTAATCTCTTTATTAATTTACTAACTTTAGTAATATTAAGTTTACTTATATACTACTATTAACTATAAGCTTAGTAAGCTATTTTTTAATCTTAATTTTAAAAAGTAAATATTTATAATTTAGCTTTACTATAGTATATAGAAATTTTATCTTAGTTATTTTTAAACTTATTATTATTTATAGTCTCTTTATAGTAAATATTATTCCTTTTTAATTTTAAGTAAAGTAAGTTTAATTTTTTTAATTTATCTTTATAATATCTTTACTTTTTTTATATACTAGTATTAATATTTATTATAAAGGTAATTAACTAGTATTATATTATATTATTAAGATATCTTAGAGGTTACTTTAGGCTAAAACTAAAAGTAATTCTATAATATTAGTATTTTTATACTTCTTAAGTATATAGGTTATTAGTCCTATAGACTTATTTAATAGCTTATTTTACTATAGGTTAACTTAGAAAGAATTTAAATTTTCTTTTACTAAAGATATAGAATTTATAGTTATTATAATTTTAATTAACCTAAAATAGTTAGTAGTAAAAGGTATTCTAAGGTTTAAGTAGTTTTTTATTTTTAAATATAAGTTTTTTTTTAGTTAATATATTTAGCTAGTTATTAATATTTAAGTCTATTATCCTATAGAAGGTAAAGCTTTAATTAAACTTTACCCCTAATATATCTTATATTCTTATTTTTATAAAATATAATATCTTATAGAGTATTCTTATATCTCTATAAGATAACCTATTTTACTTATAAAAAGTTTATTATATAGTCTCTTTAACTACTTATAATTATTTATATAGTATTTTATTTTTTTTAAAGTTATAGTATTTTATAGTTTTTATATTATATAGTAAGAAAGTATAAAGAATACTAATATAAAGTAGGAGAAGATTAAGGTAGAGACTACCCTAACCTTATAATCTCTTTAGATATTAGTAATATATATATAAAATAATAGAGAATTTAATTCTTAGATTAAATTAAAAGAAATAAATATAAAAGGGTTAGAAATAATAAAGAAATTATAAAAATACTAATATATATAGTCTAAATTAAATATAAGTATAAGGTAGTAACTATATATATTAATAGTAATAGTTTTTTTATAGTATCTCTCTATCTATAGTAGTAACTATACTATGCTTACTTATACTACTAACTATAGTCTTATTTATATAAAGGTCTTAGTTACTACCTAACTTAATTTATCTTAATAGTAGCTTAGTATTTTTTTATTTAGCTATACTAATTTTTATAAGTCTAGTATTATATTTTTATAAAATACTTAACTAGTTATTTTAGGGTCTCTACTATTCTCTACTCTATTAGTTATTAGTTTTATTTAGGGGTTTTTAGTTATATTCTTTCCTTATATTTATAGTTAATTATTAGGTTTTATCTTTTTTTTATATTATCTAAATAGTTAAGTATTAATTTTAATAGTAAAGTTAATAAATTAAAGGAAGTCTTTATATAGTAAAATAATTTTAATAAGTTTATTTTTAATATTATCTTTTAATTCTTAGTAAAATATAAAGATTTATATTTTATTTATGTTATTAAGTTTTACTATAAGTTATTTAAACTTTAGTATATAAAATAAAGTTAACTTTAGGTATTATAGAGTAGCTAGGCTTTATTTTACTTACTACTTTTTATACATATCTTAGAATAAAAATAAAAGTATTTATTAAATTTAAAATACTTAAAGAAGATTCCTTAAGTCTTAGTTTTAAATATATCTTATACTTTAATTATAAAATTAGTAAAGTATAGTTTAAACTAAGTAAATAATATATCTTTAAAGAATAAAGTAAAATAAATAATTTATTTTTAATTATTTTAAAAGTTAATAACTATTATAAAATTAATAATAAGCTTTAACCTATATAAAGAATCCCTTAAGCTATATAGGGGTTTTATTAAATAGTTAAGGGTTATTAAACTTAAGTTTCTTATAAGCTTTTATAGGAGTATTAATATTGTTAGATATAGTATAAAGAATATTAACTTTTTTTTAAAGTTCTTAAAGTTTAACTAAGTTAAGGTTTTTAAAAATACTATTTTTAAGTTTATTTAGTTTAGTAGTATTTCTATTAAAGAGTTTTTAAAGCTTTTTATTATATTTCTTAGTGTTAATAACCTTTTTTTAAAATACTTAAAAGGCTTATTAATAAGTTATTTTCTTTTTAGTATTAGCTATATTTTTATTCTTTTAGGTAACTATTCTTTATACTAAGGTTTAAGTTTATTTACTTTTATTAAGAGTTAATCTTAAAGTTTAAACCTTAAGTAAAGTATTTAAAAATAATATTTTATTTAAATACTATTAAGTAATATTAAAAGTTAATTTATTTAATAAAAGTAATTAAAGTATTATAGTTAAATATTTAATAGTAATATTTTTACTTAATATATAACTAAAGTTTAATACTTAGTAATAATAAACTAATATATATATTAGGGGATTACTTAGTAATTAATTTAATAATTAAAAGTTATTTAACTATCTTATATAGCTAAATTATTAAATAAACTCTAAAGTAAATATTTAAAAAGTATTATAAAAAGTATTATAAGTTAATTACTAAAAAGGTATAAAAGTTTATCTAAAAGTATATTTTAGTTTATTTTATATATAAGTCTTTTATTTTTTAGTAGTATTTTAGACTATTCTTAAGATATTAGTTTTATCTTAAGACTATATTAAAGATATTAGTTTTATCTTAGGACTACTTATTATATATTAGTTTTTATTATTATTATTATATAACTTATACTATAGTTTTTTTATTTTAGGGGAGTTATCTTTTTATATTATCTTATTAGTCTTTTTATTCTTTATAATATACTATACTATCTATACTTCTAGGCCTCTAGGAAGGCTAGTATTACCTATAACTTATTAAGTTATAATATAAAGAAAATAATATTATAATAGTTTATAGTAAACTAAATAGTTTATACCTTACTTTAGGTATAGCCCTTATAGGCTATTAAGCTAAGATAGTATAATATAGCTAACTTATCCTTTTAATATGTCTTAGTATTAAAATTAAATATATTTTAAAGCTCTTATAAAGATATATATAATAGTATAAAAAGTAATAGGTTTTAATAATAATTATAAGTATTACTATAGATAGTAAGTTTTAGATTATTTAATTATAGGGCTAGATTTAAGATTTAGCTCTTAAGAGGCCCTAATTAGTCTACTAAGTAAGACCTTACACTAGTAGATAAGTATTCTAGAAACTAAAGCCCTACACCTCTTAGTTATAGCCTTTTTACGCCTAATTAGCTTGAGTATTAGTCCCTTTTTAGAAGATGCCTTGGCGTCATATTATTGTTGTCTGGAATTAGCTTATCTTTAATTCGGCCGTCTCAAGATGAGGGGTTTTTAAGCTTCTAGAGATTCAGTTATTTCTCGGTCTGAGATGTGATAGGTGTTAAGAGTCCATATTAAACATGCTCAGGTCTCATCTCCCGAGCTTAATCCTCGGAACCAATGGACTGCCTTCTTTTGTGTTTAAACTATAACTATTGTCCCTAGCTAATAGTTACTTTCTAGCTTACAAACTCTAAATTGTTGTCCTGAACACAGAAGGATAAACGCCTTCGCCTATGCTTAGGTCCCACATAGTGGAATTCTCCCACTTTACAATAATGATATTTAATAACAGCCTTGGTGGCCTCAAGCACAACTGCCAACTAGATAGCTCTCCTGTTTAGAGAGGATCCCGTGGTCGTCCACTAATAAAACAGGACAGGGCGGGCATTCCACGCCTATATGCAGGTCTAGGGATTTACCTGCGCCGGGGGGTTTACAAGGCCGCCAAGGGCCTTACGGGCTGCGTCATCCGACCCCGTACTTTCAGTCTTCAGCGGCCGGAAGCTAGCCCAGCCTAGCTGGCCTACTTATAATGCCATTTGAAGCCCTACAGTCCGCTCAGTACAAGAGAGTTAGGGCCATGAGACCAAATACCAGCTCCACAATCATCCAACACTTCCCAAGGCTCTTTGAATAGGTATAAAGCGGCTTCTCCTCTATCACGCCAAACCTGCACCTCGTCCAGTGTAACCACAGCCCCCCCACACCCGGAACCATCACACCTGCTGCAGACCACCTGCCTGCGGTACGACACCGTCTGTCTTCCCCACGAAACCCCGCCATTTGTACCACACGTTATTGCCGCCACCATGGCCTCCGCCACCAATGGCTCAAATGGCCACAGCGCCCCCAAGGACAACAATAGCAAATATGACCCAAACTTTACGCAACATGTTATCGATTTGATGAGCCCCGAGACAAAGCTAAGGCACAGGGAGATCCTTTCGTCCCTAATTCGGCACCTGCACGACTTTTGCAGGGAGGTCGAGCTTAAGCAGGACGAGTGGATTATCGGCGTTAATTATGTAAACGCTATCGGCCAGGCCTACGAGAAGAACCGCAACGAGGCGTGGAGGGTATGCGACATCCTCGGGGTTGAGTCGTGAGTCTCCCGCAGAGCCCTCGAAACTGTTGTGCCCCAGCAGCTAAACAAGACGCGCGCCCGTGCAACAGGCTTGTTATCGAGATTAACAACAAGATTGTGGCCGCCAATGGCGCCCAGCCCACGTCGTCCGCCATCCTGGGCCCCTTCTGGTCGCCCGATACGCCCTTCCGGGAGAACGGCGACAGCGTAGTCCAGAATATGCCCCCGGACGGGCAGCTTACCTTCTTCCACGGCGTCATCAAGGACGCCGAGACGGGCAAGGGCATCCCCAACGCCATCTTTGACATGTGGCAGGCCAGCACCAACGGCAAATACGATATATTTGACCCCGAGAACCGTACGTATCCCTCAAGCCAACCAGCCCCCTTTACATGTATCTACGCACGCCACCCATCACATCACATGGCATAGCCATCTTGCAGGGAACAAGTATGACTAACCCGTCCGCCCGCGCCGCCAGAAACCCGCCACAACCTCCGCGGCAAGTTCCGCACCAACGCCGACGGCAAGTTCTGGTTCTACTGCCTCAAGCCGACCGAGTACTCCATCGACACGTCGGGCCCCTCAGCCGAGCTGCTCCGCATCATGGGCCGCCACCCCTACCGGCCCGCGCACATCCACATGATTATCACGCACGACGACTACGTCGGCATTACCTCCCAGCTGTACCCCAGCGACGACCAGTACCTCGAGACCGACGTTGGCTGCGCCGTCAAGCCCGACCTGCTGGTCAAGTTCAAGCCCATCCAGGGCGAGAAGAACGGCGCCGTCCTGGACGTCGAGTACGAGGTGCGCCTGGTGTCCAAGAAGTACAAGCCCGACAACACCATGTTGATGCAGAACGGGAACCAGAACAACTTTTAAAAGATACGGAAAAGAGGGGGAGAATTTGGCATTCTGTTGCGCATGGAATATAGCTACTTTTAAGTCCGGATCTATAGGGGACACTTTAACGCAGTATCCGTACACCTGTATATATATATCACTGCTTTGACCCAGGTTTCTGGAGGAACAGATGCGTGCTGGATCTGTAATTAGCATGGGCTCATTAGCACAATATAAAAAAAAACAATACGACTGCTCAATAAAAGCGTTAGCGCAAAAGGAGCAAGGGAAACTGAACTCCACATATTCTCCAAAAATAAAAACCAATTTTACCGGGCAGAGCTGTAAGGAGGCAAACCCGAACCTTGTTTCTATTACGCTCTCTTAAGACATTCGGCTGCAATATCACGGTAGAGGAAAAGGGGGGCCCCAAGTGTTTGACGCGAGCGGTTAGCTTTCGGGGATGCAGCCGCACGTCAATGAGGAGGCGCACCGACTGACTTATCCGCACGTCACGTCACGCCACGCGATCCCTTAATGGCCAACCACAGGCAGAAAACGACAAATCAGATTCAGAACAATTGTATTTCTAAAATACGGCGCATACAAATAGAATTACAGTCGTTTCCCCTACAAACCGTGCCTACCGCGCCATCCCCAGGACAGGAATTCCAGACGCAATGCAACCGGCCCGTCCAAGCGACGCCTGCATCATGAGAGATGCCTGAGTCCCGCCCATGCCCAAGATACAAAAACGACCACCCGATGCATGTGAGCTTGGCCCAGCCTAGACCGTTCTCTTCTCAACAATGGCCTCCCCGATGGGGCCGTCGAACACGAACCCGCCGTTGTCCCCGCCAAACTCGTACACCTTGCGACCGCGCAGCCACATCTCCCTGACGCGGCCCGTGAACCGCTTTCCCTCTCACGGCGAGCAGCTGTTCTTCCAGTGCATGCCGCGGCACCCGAGCGTCCACTCCTCGGCGTCGTCAAAGACGCAGACGTCGGCGTCGAGCCCGGCCTTGAGCCCGCCTTCGCGGTGCGACAGCCCCACCTGCGCCGCCGTCGCCTGCGAGCACAGCCGCACCATGTCGATGATCCCCAGCGGCCGGCCGCCGGCCCTGGCCGTCGTGTGCAGGATCGGGAGGTCCAGCCCCACCGACGAGATGCCGCCCCACGCGGCGAAGAAGTTGCCCGCCGCCTTGGCCGCCTCCTCCTTCTCACCCGGCATCGTCACGTCGACGCCCGAGTCCGAGTGCATCAGCGTGCCCTCGACAGTGTCGACGGCCTCGGCATGCTGCTGCTGCTGCAGGTGGCCCCGCAGGGGCTTGAGCTCTGGCGTGCAGGGGCTGTGGTCCCAGACGACTGTCTTGATGACGCTCTCGTCTGGGTCCGCGCACAGCTCCTCCCACAGGCCGGCCTGGTTGATGCGCGACCGGATGGGTGGGCAGCACTTGTGATGCGTGCCACCGTCCTCGACGTCCTCGGCCGCCAGACCAAGGTAGTGGAAGCACGTCTTGGCGGTGATGTTGACCCCGTCCTTCCTCGCCTGCTTCAGGATCGGGATGCACTCGGTCGCCGAACGGTGCACAATGTGCTGGTGCAGCTGTGGTGCGAGGTGGGCCAGCGACAGGATCGCCTCTATAGCACACGTGTCGAATACAGGAGGCCATGAGTCGAGGAAGGTGTCGTAGGACGTCAGCAGGTCGGTCAGCGCTAGCGGCGGCTCGGATACCTGGACGGCATCTCCCACGCTGTCGGCAATGGGAGGGATCATCTCGGCGTGGAACATGAGGGTTATGGGGTGCCCGGCGAGGGCGCGCATGGCTTGCTCGATATCGGTAGAGAAGATGCAAGGGAACTCGTCAACCTGAGCCACCGGCTAGCTAGTGGTGGTTCCTTGGTGTACCTCATCCTACACAAATCTGTCCCGCCAGGGAGCACTTACACCGCTCTCGATCAGGAAACCCTTGAACCCTCGCACGCCCTTTTTCATCAGTGGAACGAGCTGGTGTCCGTTGCCAGGGATCACGCCACCATAGAAGCCGACATCGACCCAGCACTGCCCCTAGCTGGCAGCCAGCTTCTCCTCGAAGCCCTGGACTGTTGTGGTCGGCGGGATCGCATTCAAGGGCATGTCAATCACGGTCATCACGCCCCCAGACGCCACAACACGGGTTCCGGTGGCAAAACCTTCCCATTCTGTGCAACCAGGCTCGTTCAGGTGGACATGGGCGTCGACCAGGCCCGGAAGCAGCGGCTTGGAGCCATGGTCCACGTATGTGGTTGGTAGTGGGAAGGACGAGGGTGGGAGGATCTCTGGGACTATGGAAGTGATCTTGCCCGTGGAGGGGAGACTAATATAGTTGCTGGTGACAAGATAAAACTATCGTCAGGTTGGGTAAGGGCCGCGCGAGTTAACATAAACACAGTCAAAGGCTCGGAGGAAGATAAGGTAGTAGAAACGGTCATCTTGACGGTTGTTCAGGCTGGTGGGACGGACAAGAAACACCTTGGAAGAGGAATAGTCTGGAGATTCGGAACAAACTATGGGAACCAGGACAAAAAGCAGAGAGCAAGCCGACTAGTCAGTTCGAGCCTGGTCCTTATCAGGAGGGACAAGACTGGGATGTGTGAGAGCCTGCGAGGTGGGATGGCTTGTGTATGCTTTGGGGGGGGGCAAGGCGGCTTATCATGCGGTAGATGAGACGCAGAGGGGATTACAAGACGACGGCAATACTCGAGATGGGGGCAGGAGACAGCGAACGTGTGAGAGATTGACCGCTGACGGTTGACCGCTGGCTTACCTCTCTTTCGTGGAGACAAGGGTACGAGAAGAATACATGAAGAAAACAAAAGGAAGATGGCGAGAAAAAAGAGGCAGACGTCTGGGTTCGCCATTGTGATGTCTCTTCCTCTCTCTCTCTCTTTTTCTCTCTTTCTTCCCCCTGGAACCACCAACTCCTCCCCACATGGCCAACGCATTCTTATTGCTGTCCAGACCAGGACCAGTCCGAGCGACTCCACTTGCCAGCGCCCATACCGCTAGTTTCACCGTCTTGGTCTGTGGTTGGTTAGTTTAGGAACGACTGTCCACTGTCGACCTAGTCTGTGTCGTGGTCAGACTCAGCCATCTCCGGGGGTTTATGGGCTTTCTAGCGGCCATTCTCGTGTTTCCACGGGCAGAAAACGGCAACAGCTAACCATTCTTTAGGAGGGAAAGAGTCTTGAAGTATGTCGCGCCCGACAAAGAGACAAGGACGGACCCAGGAGGGTTATTGTCAACAAGAAGGGAGCTCAATATTTCTGCTCTTCTGAGCCAGCTTACCTCGTCAGCAGCTGGCCGTTAGCTGCTGCTATCTTATTCTTCTGCCCTACCCGTAAGCACTATATCGTACTGCTTATCTATTAGGCCTCCCCTAGCCCCTGCATCAGACGGTCCTTTGTTAGTTAACATAACCACAACTTCTTAGGTCGTAACACTTAACAGGAATTCCCACTTACTGCCAAGTTTCTTGCTTACCATGACTTAGGTAAACCATGGCCTCGACGCTTTAAATTACTGAGCTACTCCCAGAGACGTTCTTGTCGCAGACTTGTGCCAACTTGAGACTGAGTATCCGGCAGAAGCTGTTGAAGAATTTTAGCGAGGGTGAGAAACAAACAACAAAAGAAGTGCTCACACCTCGAACTCAACTAGGGGAGATCAATGCGTTGATCTCTCCCGCGAACCCCAGAGCCAGACCCACGGACGCGTCACTCGCTTATGTACTATGGTACCAGGCCGAAGTGCCCCCCCCCCCCCCCCCCTGTTAGGTAACTAATGTTCACCCCCCTACTGTAGAACTTCACTTTTGGTGAATGCCACCTATACGTATCCGTCTATGAGGCAGGGAACGTGACAGCGGGAGCATCGACACAACGGAGCGCAGCCCCGATTTCCCGCCGGCAGCCACCAGCGGCATTTGTCGTAAACTGGGATGGGTTTACCGTATTGGCCTTGGACTGTGGGCAGTGACAACAGTCGGAGGATCTGGGATTCATGGGCCTGGGCTCGAGCACGGATGGGCTTTCTGCGTTGGGGGGCAGCCCACCAGAGTGCCACATTGCACATCCACTGGTGCCTGACATGTGAATGCACAAAGGGTTTACCCCAGACGCTGAAGCCGTCGAGATGGCGGCGCGGCCCTTTCCAGTCAGGAACGTCTCATTACCATTGGCCGCCAGAGGTGGGCTTCGAGGGCGCATCGCGGGTAAGCATTACCGGCGATGAACATGGAACATTACTTATATAAAGCCCGAGCGGCCCGGACGTTAAGCAACAACCGGATATCGTAATAACTCCCGTTGTTATTAGCCGATTATTCCTGCCGAGAAACCGCGACCATGCTTCGCTCTAAGTTCCCTACCGCCTACCACTTTACGGTGTCTATTTTTGGAGCCTAGTACCACGCCAACTTGCCTTCGGAGGGGAAGCTTGCCCTTATCAACCGACTCGACGGACTTATTAAGGGCGCTGTGATTCATGTCGAGGAGCTCGAGCAGAATGACCTCCCCTCTAAGGTCTGGATGAGCTACTGGGCCTCGCCTTAGGCCTTTAAGACATGGTGGGAGAGCCTGAAGACCGCCGCCTTCTGGTCCGCCCTCCCTGACGATGCTGGATTCTGGAGAGAGACCGTCAGCATCCCCGCCACCCGTGGCATGTATGAGCCCAACAAGCTCCAACCGTCCGGCTTCGGCCACTGCGGCGAGCATATCCCCTTCACCGCGAAGACCGGCTACTGGGGTGCCTACCGCTCGCGCATGACCCCGGATTCCCCGGAGGACAAGTTCGAGTCTCCCCTGCCTATCGTCCCTACACCGAGACCTCTCAGCGACAAGATCCGGTCCGGCAGAGTCAGAGTCTCTAAGTTCCCCGACAACATCAGCTTCGTCGTTGAGGGCTAGGCCTATAGCTACATGAACGATAACGAGCGCGGACACTGGAACGAGAACTTCGACAGCCTGACCAAGCAATGGGTTACTAATGTTATGACTGCTGGCCGCGAGAAGGGCATGGTTACCGCCAGAGCTTGCCATACTTTCGCCGGCGACAGGCAACCCGTAGCGACGAACGACGCTGTCAACGGGCACGCTACGAACGGAACCAGTGCCGTGAACGGCACCAACGGTGTTAACGGTACCAACAGCCACTCCAACTCCATCTTCCCTGGTCTCGACTATATTCGCTAGGCCTAGATGCTCTTCTGGTTGGACCTCTCAAAGAGGGAGTATATTGGTCGCTACGACAAGGTCTACGTTAAGCTTAGGAAGGACTTTTTTGCTGCGTATGGACCTGGTGGAGTTATGGAGGGCGGTGATTTGTTGCTCTGGGTTGACGTTGTAGTCCTGAAGAGTGAGGAGATGGACGCTGAATATGTGGGTTGCTACGATGGTACAGGGTTCCTGGCGTACGACGATCATCCGTTATTTGCTAGCGAGGTGGTGGAGGCTTTGTAGCTTACGTCCTTCTTTGATAGGCCTATTCCGTCCTAGCTTATTGAGTGGCAACTATGTTGTTGTTGTTGTGTTTTACCGTAGCTACTTGTTAAATTTACATTTTGCTCTAACGGCAAGGGGTATCGATGGCCGCCTATTAGCTAGGGCCATTCCGAGAAGCGGTCAACTCACCTCCTATCTACCCACCTAGCTGCTCACGAGCTAGCTAGCTGTAACTTTTTAACCTACTAACCGCGATACCCCTTGCCGTTAGAGCAAAATGTGAATTTAACAAGTGGCTACTGTACGCTAGCATATTCCTTGAGAGGACAAATCAGCTGAGCAATGTATAAGCGTCTATCCCTGCTAAGAGATTTGCCCCTGTACCCTTCGCGTCCGTTAACTATGACCAGGATCTTGACTAGGATTGTTTCCTGCTGTTATGCCCTGAGGGTTTGTTAGTGTCTGGGCTCTATATAGAAAACCCTCTATAAGTCTTACAAGCTCTTAGAGTCTTCTATATATTTAGTTTTGCAGTGCTAACAGTACATCTATACTATATAGATATAACTAATATTATAACTATTATAGGTAGGTATATACTAGACTATTTAGAAAAGAGAAAAGGTAAGTAAGTGTAGAAGTAGTTTCTTTCTAGTATATAGATACTACTACCTACTATATCCTATAGGTTAGAGGCAGCCTACTTACCTAGTATATCTAAGGGTAAGTACCCACGGTAGACCCTACCTAGTAAGTATATCTAGTAAACGTATATAACAGCTTACACTATACGTCTAGAGGCTATATAGGACTAACTAGTGGAGGGCGTAAGGTAACACAGTAGGAATAAGGATAAGGTCTTATAAAGAAATTAATATTATTAGATTTATAAGGATATAAATTTTTTATACCTCTATTTATACTTCTTTTCTCTATATTATTACTAATTTAATATATTATAAATAGAAGATAGATCTAATTTATATAACTATAACTATATTTATTAGTATATATAAGTTTAATAAAAAGATAAGAGCTTCTATAATAGTACTTTTAAGCTTTTAACTAACTAGTACTTATATATTACCTATAGTTAAGTAAGTTAAGTCTTAGTTAGAATAAAGTTTAGTACCTAGTAGTATATATTAGAGGTTTAAAAAGGACTTCTAGTATAATATTATAACCTAATAAACTATAAGTAACGCTAGCCCTACTTATTAAAGTTAGGAATTAATAGAGGGATATAAGAAATAAATATATAAGTATAAGCCTTAGGGGGGTATAACTATTAGCTTCTTTAATTAGCTAAAAGAATTATTATTAGTACTATTAAATTCTAGTAAACCTATATAAAGTATTTTACCCTTTTTATCTCTACTTTACTATTTATTTATATTATTTATCTCTTTTATAACTATATTATCTATCTATTATAGCTTTTAAATCTTAAAAAAAATAACTTACTATATTAACCTTAACCTTATTACTTTTTTACTACTAGTTATATTACCTATAAGTAATTATTAATTAATTATAGCCTCCTATTAATATTTAGTATAATACTATTATCTCTTTTATCTAAACGTAGTTACTTTAGTATTAGTTAATTTTATAGAATTAATAATCTTAAAGAGTAGTATAACTTTATTATAAAGCTCTTAGCTAATATACTATAAAATATATACTCTCTTATAGTTAAATACTTTACTATAAAGCTTAGACTTTACTTTACTTATTTTTTTTATAAAATAATAAAAACCTAAGAAACTACTTTTTTATAACTTTCTTTAAAGTATAGCCTCTTTCTCTTTAGTAAATAGTCTTA
Source organism: Colletotrichum falcatum (assembly GCA_019425465.1). Taxonomy (NCBI): domain Eukaryota; kingdom Fungi; phylum Ascomycota; class Sordariomycetes; order Glomerellales; family Glomerellaceae; genus Colletotrichum; species Colletotrichum falcatum. The sequence continues at coordinate 66,680 of SWKJ01000045.1, read as the reverse complement.
GTAATCTTTTTAGCTTACTATAAAATAGTTTAAGAGTATTTTTTTAATTAATTTTATTAACTACTAAGACTAATTATACTAGGGAATAGTAGTTAAGCTATCTATTAAGTAAGCCCTCTTATTAAAAAAGATAGCTAGTATAAAAGTAGCTACTTATATAATATAAGCTATATAAGTATAAGATTATATATTAGTAGATAGTTCTATAAGAGTAGTACTAATATATTAATTCTAACGCCTATATATAAATTATAATACTTATATATTATTTATAGTACTTATTTATTAAATTTATTACTATTATTATTATAAGTATAGATAAATAATACTATAGATACCTACTAAGAGATCTACCTCTTAGAGAAGTATATATATAGCACTATTAGGTATCTTTACTTAAGGGCTAGGTTCTCTAAAATTAACCCTATTATACCTATATTTTACTATTACTTATATTATTTATTTATTACCTACTTATTTACCTTATTATTTATTTCTTTACTTATTTAACTCTACTTTTTTACTATGTCTCTTTATATTACTATTATCTTTCTAGGTTAGTAGCTCCTATAGCCTATTTACCTTATTAGATTTAAAATAGCTACTAAGAGGGCTATATTAATTATATTAGTTATAAATATATAGCTATAAACCTCTTAATTTAAATACTAAATTCCTTTATTTTCTAATAATAAATAATACTATTAGGGTAATACTAGTATATTAATTTCTTATACTAGTATTAAGAGGGATTAAGTTAAGTAGTAACTAAGACCTTTATATAAGTAAAACTATAGTTAATAATATAAGTAAGCGTAGTATAGTTACTACTATAGATAAAGAGGGACTATAAAAGAATTAGTATAATAAATATATATAGTTATTACCTTATACTTATATTTTATTTAGACTATATATATTAATATTTCTATAATTTCTTTTTTATTTTTAGCCTTTTTTTATTTTCTTTTTAAATTAAATATAAGGATTAAATTCTTTATTATTTTATATATATATTACTAATATCTAAAGAGATTATAAGGTTAAGGTAGTTTCTACCTTAGTTTTCTCCTTCTTTATATTAGTAGTTTTTATACTTTCTTAATAGTACCTAAAGATAGATTTTTACTTTCTATCTATTACGTCTAAGAATCCTATAGATAGATTATAAGTCTCTTCTATATAGTCTAAATAAACTAAGTAGTAATAAAATATAACTATTATTATTAAAAGAGAATTAATAGATAGGCGTTATAAATTAATATATAGGTATTACTTTTCTATAGGTATTACTATTTACCTATTTAATTAGCTAAAAAGATTATTATTAGTATAATTATATTCTATATATATTATATACTTAGACTTTACCTTATTAGCTTATAGTTTTAATAGTATCTTAAGTTACCTAAGTAAGCTTATAATATAAAAGGTATATAAAAGCTTTAAGGCTAAAGCTATAATTATACTAATAATACTTAGGGTTTTAATAAGAAAATAATAGCTATTTATACTCTTTTAAGGCTTCTATAATAATTTACTATTTATAGTTATTTCCTTTAGATTTAGACTATTAAATACTAATATCTTATATAAGCCTAAGCTTATTTAAGTAAGTATATTAAATAATATATTAAATAATTTAGCCTTAAGCTTTATACTTATTTTACTTTATAATTTTAAATCTTTAACCTTTTATAAAAGTAAAACTTAGTTAAAGAGAGTATTATAGGTTTACTTTAGACTACTAAGAATTAATAAATTTAAAATTTTAGGTATAAGAAAAAGATCTAACTATTACTTATAGTATAATAAAAAGTTATAGTTTAAAAAGAACTTTACTTTAAAGAGAAATTTCTATAAAGGTAAATAAGGTAGTAAGTTAACTTAAAAATCCTATAATATTTACTATTAATAAATAAACCTTTACTAATAAAAAGGTATAGTTATTAGCTATTAATTAGTTTTAATAACCTATAAAATAAACTAAAGTATTTTACTAAACTACTATATAGTAAGCTAAAAAATCTTCTTAAAATAATTTATTAAAGAAATATAAAACTATATTTTAAAAAAAGTTATCAGAGAGTAGTTACCTAAGTTTATATTATTTCTCTAAAGAAATAAAAAATAAAGTAAAGTTTAGGCTTTATCTTAGGATAATATTTTATAAATAAGTATAGATTTATTAGTAAGTTAGCTAGAAGCTTAGTATTATATTAGCCTAAAAAATTATTAACTTTATAAAGTTAGTTAATACTAAAGTAACTAATTCTAAGAAAAAAATAATAGTATTTAGTTAAATAATAATAAAAAGCTATAATTAATTAATAATATATTTATATAGTAAGTAGCCTATTATAGTAAGTAGCTTACCTTTCTTTATATTTTACCTCTTTAACCTTTACACTAACTTTCCTTTATATATAAATATATAATCCTCTTTAATTAAAAGTTATATTATCCTTACTATATAGGCTATTAAAAAAGACCTTAAAATATTTATATAAAAAGTAGTATCTATTTATAAAGTCCTATAGATATCTCTTTACTACTAATATACTAAATATATTATATAAGCTAAAAGATAACTAAAGTTAATAAAAATAACTATAATAAAAAAAAGTAATTTTTAAATAAGTTATTAACCTAATTAATTAAGGTTATTATATAATAAATAAACACTATATAGGAAATAGCTATAGAATATATAGTAAATATCTATACTAATATACGTAAAATGTTATATAGATTAGTAGTATATTCCTAGAGAATTCCTAGTAAATACTTAGGGAATTCTTAGTAGATAGTTTAGCTAATTCCTAGTAGATTTATAAGAGATTCCTCTCTATTTAACTATAGATTAGTAGCTAGTGTTAGGGAGAGGAATTATTAAATTCTATATCTTATTTTTAGTACTAAAGTATAATAAATAGTAGTATAACTATTTTTTTAGCTAAGAAGGTTATTTCTTCTTAGATTATAAAGGAGACTAAGTTAGACTTTATATTTAGACTCCTTTAGTACTAGTATTTATTATAGAGGTTTAAGACTTTATATTTAAGTCTTTATAATAAGTATTAGTTAAATAGGAAGATTTAAAAGAACCTAAGTTTAAACTTCTTCCTAAATCTCTTACCTAGTAAATTACTAAGTAATTTATAAGATACCTTTTATTTATTTATAAAATTAACTTAAATATCTAAGTAGTCTACTTCCTAACTTCTATTTCCTTTAAACCTATTTATAGTAGTAAGAATTACTCTTACTTAGTTATATAACTAAAAAATACTTAAACTAATAATTCTACTAAAAGTAAAAGCTCTATTAGTACTAACTTATTATTTATTATATATAAAATATAAATTTTCTCTAGAAGTATTAAAAAATATACTATTAACCTAGACTACTTATAAAAAACGCTTCTAAGAAGCTATTAAAAATTAATAAAAAACTAAAGAAAGTATTTATCTTAAGTAATTAAAGCTATATCTTTAACTTAAGATAGTAAATCCTATATAAAGCACTATAAGAACTATTAGTAAATTACCCTTATTTAGTTAACCTTATAAACTTAAACCTTAAAAGGAGTTATATAATATAAGGGAATAATAGCCTTTATTAACTTTAATTCCCCTACCTTCTAAGATAAAGTTTATTAAATATAAAGCTTTAACCCCTTATCTAAAGGGAAAATAAGTAGTTAATAAACTATAAAATACTAATAAAATTATAATAGAAAAGTTAAAAAAGAGGTTACCTAATTAAAAGAAAGATATATAGCTCTCTAAAAAAATTCTAATTAACCTTTAGTAAGATATTCTAAAGGAAAAATTTATTTATTAGGTAAAAAATAAGTATAATTAATAGAAAAGAGAAAAGTTTATATATACTCCCTAAGGAAGTAAATAAGGAGGATAATAAAGAGCCCCTAGAAGAAAATTATATTTAAGAAGCTAAGAATTTATTAAACCTCTAGATAATAATCTAAGTTCTTTAAAAGAAAAAGATCTACTAATTTACTATAAAATACTAATATCTTTTAACTTTAAAGTAGAATATATTAGACTATTTAATTTACTATCTACTTAGGAAGGATATAAGGATAGTAAGCTTAAAAAAACTAAAACTATTTAGTATAATGTTTACTAATTTATTAACTCTTTTAAATAATATACTAAAATATTTTATAAATATATAATAGCTATACTATTAAATCTTTATCTTTATTTACTAGGAGCTACTAATAAGTAGTACTTAGGAGATCTAGATTAGTAAGATTAAAAAATGCTTTATAATCCTAACTAAAGACTTAAATTATAAAAAAAGTTACTAATATAGTGCTTTAAATTACTATAAAAAGTAGCTAAGTAAAGACTTTATTAATTAAAATATACACTAAAGGACGTTATAGATAGAGTTAATATTTATTACTTTACTACTAAAGTTAAATAATTAGCTTATATAGTAAAAGAACTAAAAAACTACTATCTTTTACTTATATATAATAAAATAGATCCTAATCTAATTATAGGATTACCTTAACCTAATAGTATATTTAATTAAAAAAAATAGTTAACTAAACTAATAACCCTCTAGAAAGAATAAAAAAGAAAAGTTTAATCTAGTATATAGAAAACGTTTCTAAAAAAGAAAATACTAAAAAAAAAGAAAACTCTAATACCTATAATTTATAGTAAATATATCCTAAATTACTACTATAATAAATTAAGAAAAAACAATCTTTATAATATTACTAATTACTCTACTAAAAGGTAAATACTTCTAATAATACTAAAGAACTAGCCCTTAAAGAAAAACTAAATAAGCTACTTTATTTTTAAAAGGGATTTAATAAATAAGTCCTAAAAACTATATAAAATACTAAATCCTTATAGTTAATTTACTATTTTATTCCTAAGGATACTACTAATATAGTAAAGGAAGTAGTAGAATTACTATTAGAAAATAGTAATTTTAATACTAAGGAGGTATTAAGATTATAAAACAAAGGATATATTTTATTAGAAATCTACTAACTAATATCTAACTAAGAATTATTAAAATCCTCTAATTCTTTTAGTTTATCTAACGTAGACTCTTATAAGTCTACTAATTTTATCTCTAACCTTACCCTAAGTAAAGAGTACTAGGAAAGATTAAAATATTTAAATTAATACTTTATCTTTTTATTTTACTTAAATTACTTCTAATTATAGGATAAAAATTATAAAATATAAGTAAATTATACCTTTTTATACTAAAAAAGATCTAAAAATTCTTAATAATAACTACTTCTAGAGAGCCTTCTATAGTAAATACCTTAAAATAGATATATACCTTATAATTTTATATATATAAAAATACTTATTAATCTTAAAGTAAATCCTAGTAAAAAAACCTAGGAAGCCTATATTAATACTAGTTTAAGAAAAGTTATAATTACTTATAAAATTCTTAAGTAAATTCCTAATTATAAACTAAATACTACTAAAATAATATACTTATAAGGAATTAGAAATATAAAAACTATAGGATAGGTAAAATTTTAGGTTAACGTTTAAGGAATAATTAATAGAAAACCCTATAACGTAGTACTATACCTTTAAGGTTATATTATAAAAAGCCTTTCTATAGGATTACTTATTAGATAGGAATTTAATATACCTAATAAAGTAGATATTCTTAACTCTAAGGGTATTATTTAAATTAGTTTCTATAATAATTTAAAAGTCCTTATAAAAATCTACTTAAAATAATCCCTAAGGATTTATATAGCTAAAAGCGTAGTTAATATTACTCTCCTACTAATAAGTAAAGTAATTATACTAATTAATTATACCTCTAATTTAAAATAAATTTACTCTTCTTTTAGCCTATAAAAGGGAGTAATATTAATATAGTAATAGGTAATTTACTATTAGTTATAATTAATAATTACTTATTTAAACTACTTAAAATTTATTAAAGTAAACAGCTAGGTAATATCTTATTATTTTAATATAATTTAACTTTCTTAATTAAAAATAATCCCTTAATCTATTTAATACTAGAATATAATAAAGATAACAAGGATATATCTCTAAAATATAGGGAAATTATTAAAGAAAAACTTATAAAGGACTAAAAGGTAGGTATTAAACTAGATAAAACTAATATAATAGTACTTTTAACTAAAGGAGTATTAATTTATAACCTTAATAATAAATTTATTAACTAAATAAAATAGTTAATTTAAGACTTTCTAAACCTATAGAAATATAAGGGTTTAATAAAAGTCTCTAAGGAAGAAAGAATAACTATACCTTTAGTAGAGAATTACTATAAATATTATCTAGCTTAATAAGTATATTTAGTAGAAATTAAAGACTAAGAATTCTTAAATAAAAAAATAGATAATATAAGAGTAAAATAGTAACTTCTTAGAGTAACTAGACTAACGCTGTTTAGAGCGCTATATTTTATAGTATAAAGAATAGTAAATAAGAAATAAAAAGTATAAATAGTAGTAGATTTATAAGTATTAAACTAAGCTATAATACCTAACGCTTACCTAATACCCTTATAAAGTAAAGTTATTTATAAAGTTAAAGAAAAGAAATTTATTTTAGTCTTAGATACTTAATCCTTTTTCTACTAATTTCTAGTAATTAATAAGTATTAAGAGCGTTTTACTATTATTAGTTACTAAGGCTAAGAAAAATCTATAGTTATACTTATAGGTTTTAAGAATTTACCTACTTATATATAATAATTTATAGATAATCTACTTTAACCCTATAATTATTTTACTTAGGCCTTTATAAATAATTTAGTTATTACTTTAGACTCTACTAAAGAATATAACTATTATCTTTATACTATTTTAAAATTATTCTAAAAATAAAATCTAGCTCTAGCACTAGAGAAATTATTTATTAGATTTCTATCTATTTAATTACTAAGATTTTAAGTAAATACTTTAGGTCTTAGTAACACTAAGGATTATACTTAAGCCCTTTAATAGGTAGAATTCCTAAAGAATCTTACTATATTAGAGAAATAGATAAGATTAATAGAGTATTTATAATACTTAATTCCCTATTATATAGTAAGAAATCTACCTCTATAATTACTAAAAACTAAATTATTAGCTAAAGCTTAAAAAAATAGAATTATAGAAAGTTAAAAAAGAAAAAATTACTATTAAAATACTATTATTATACCTATACTAAAGTAACTTAAAAGCTTTTAGGATATTAAAAATACTCTTAGTAATAATACTACTCTTTTCTATTATAATCTAGATTAAATACTCTTTATTTAATTAGATGCCTCTTATAATTATAGATTTAGAGTAATTTTATTTTAATTAAAGGAAAATACTTAGTATAAATTAGGTAAACTAATACCTAGGATAGCTATTTAACTAGTAATATACCTAAGTAAAGCCTTAAGTTTAGTAAAGTAAAAATACTAGGTTACTAAACTTAAAGTTACCTATCTAGTATAGGTAATTTAAAAAATATAAATAATTATATTATTAGCCTAGGTAAATCTAACTATAATTCTTACTAATTATACTTTTACTTATAGAGTAATATAATAAATAACCCTATTTACTACTAACTAATAAAGAGTAAATCTTTACTTAGTTTTTATAGCTAAATACTTATTATAATTTAAGCTATTTTACCTTTATATTCTTAGAATATTAAATATAGTAGCTAATATATTATTAAGATTACTTAATAACACTAGCTTAGATCTAAAAAACATAGGAGAATTAAATAAAATATAGAAAGATAATCTTATATATAGCTCTATAGAGAACTAAATTAATCTAAAACTTTATTATTAAATTAAAAAAGGTTACTAAAAAGATCTTAAACTCTAAAAAATATAGAAATAACTTTAAAAATAAAATAAGGATAGTTTTAATTTACTATTTAAATTAAACTATAAACTACTATATTTTATTAAGTATTTAAGAAAATAAAAGCTATATATTCCTTAGTAAATTACTAAGTAATTTATTATAGTAGTATATAATAAAAATTACTATATTAAAGATAAAAAGGTCTAGTATAACTTATAAAATAAATTTATAATTTATAATTTAATAAAGAAAATATAAAATTATAGTAAATATTATCTAATTTATAAACTATTAGGTAAAAAATAAAGTAAACCTATTAGAGTATTATAATTAATTCTAATAGCTTTAATTCCTTTTTATATAATTATAATAGACTTTATTATAAGACTTCCTTTAGTCTCTTTAAAAATAACACTATAGTAATTACTAAATTTCTTAATTTCTAACTCTCTCCTAATAGTATCTAATAAATTTTCTAAATTAATAATTCTAATTCTAGGGTATACTACTTATACTACTAAATAATAGGCTTAAATTTTACTAAAATTCCTTTAAATTTATAATTAGGGTATACTTAGAAATATTATTTTAGACTAAGATCTAAACTTTCTCTCTTAATTTTAAAAAACCCTATAGGAAAAAATAAATACTACCCTAAAATTCTTTATAGTATATTATCTATAGACTAATAGATTATCTAAATAAAAAAATTAAATAGTTAAAATAGCTATCTAAGTATTTATATATACTTTTTTAAATAAATAATAGATAGATACTATTATAAGTATCTAAAATAACCTTAATAATATATATATAACTATTATTAAATATACTCTAAATAAATTACTATATAGATTTAAAACTAATAAGCCTTTAGACCTAATTAGTAATATAAATACTAAAATAAACTAAGAATTACTCTAGGAGAAAGTAAAATTTTTAATTATAGCTACCTAAATATATATAAAGGAAGTATTTAACTAAAAATATTAGTATATTTCCTTTATACTAGGTAATTATATTTATCTTTAACTAAGGTAAGTATATAAATTACTAAGAAATCTATTAATAAAAGTGTCTCCTCTATATACTAAACTAATTAAAGTCCTAGAGAAAGTTAGAAAATTAGCCTATAAATTAGAGATTCTATTAATAATAAATATATATTTAGTAATTTTAGTAGCTTACTTTATCTTAGTAAAAAACCTATAATTTAATTTATATAAATAGATACTAGCCTTAGCGTTACTAATAGAGGTAAATAACTATAGATAGGGAGAATAGTAGGATAATTATTAATATTATAAAGTTAAAAGAATTTTAAAAAAGAGAATTACCTATTATAAAAGAGGAAAACTAAGGACTTAATACCTTATTAAATAAAAGGGATACCTAAGTATTTATAATACCTAGATAAATAAAAATACTATAGAAGCTAATAAATTAATTAAGGACTTTAAGGAAAAACGTTAAAAATTACTAGATAATTAATAAAAGATATAAAGGGAATAAGAACTACTTTTAAGGTAGTATAATTAATTTACTCCTAGAGAACTTCTATAGTAAAAAAAGAGAATAAGAAGAAATTAATAATAAAATTAAAGTAGAATAGTAAAAGAATCTATAAATAATAAGTAGAAACTAATAAAGCTATTTAAAGGTAAATATTAGTAAAAAGCTAATATAGAATAACTAGTTATAGTTAAATAGATATATTATTTAAGGTAAATATATAAGTAATAATAAAACTAGTAAAATTAGCTAAATACTTTACCTTTTACTAAGTAATAACTATTTACTCCTAGCTAATAATTATTTTATACCTTCTACTATTATATAAAAAAATAACTTACCTTTTACTATTCTTTATTTATTATTTTTATAATCTATTCTCTCTACTAAATAATAAAAATTCTTTATAATAGACTAATAATTTTATATATATCTATATAAAAGCTACTAGTTATTCCCTATTAATTCTTCCTTTATTCTCTTATACTTTATTATAAGATTTTATATTATCCTAAACCTTAGTAGTAAAAGTCCTTCTACTAATTAAACCTTCTAAAAGCTTTTCTCTAAGTATTTTACTAGCTATTATAATAGCTTATCCCTTACTTTTAAAGGCTATTTTTATATAATTACTATCTATAGAGGTAAACTAAGACTAATTAATAAGACCTACTCTTCTAAAAAACAGTTTAGGGAGTTTACTAAAAAATTACTAATAACTATTAACTATTTTTATATTAAAGCTAAGAAACTTAGCGTTAAAACTCCTAAAGAAAATTTCTTTAATAAGGTTATTTTTACTAATACTAATACCTTCTACTATACTAAGAATCTTAATAAGGCCTACATAGTATTCTCTAAGAATCTATAGCTAAAGTTCTATAAAAAAGAAAAGATATACCTATACTAAAACTCTTAAACCCTATCTAATCTACTATAGACTCCTAGAGAATTAAATTAAAAAGATAAATAAGATAAATTTAATACTTTAACTAAGGATTCCTTAGAAAATAATAAAGAAATATTAGGAACTCTATAAAATAGTTATAGTAAATTTACTAAGACTCCTAATAATAAGAATTACTTATAAATAATTAAAGAAAAATATACCTTAATTAAAAGCCTTAAGAGAAAACTAGTAAAGTAACCTTAAACTACTAAATAATTAACTAATCCTCTATTACTAGTTACTAGTAATTTAATATTTATACTAGTAGTAATTAACTAAGATAATAGTTAATTACTTAGTAAGGTTAACTATATATTAAATAGAGTTATAGGTATTTATAAGGTATATAAGAAGTTTAAAGTATAGTAATTTAATACTAATTAAACCCTTAAGGTAATTAGCTATTTTATTAATAAGGTTTTAGATACTAGTAATTAGCTATATAAGTATATTACTTCTACGTAGTAAAAGACTATTAATTAGCTATAGAATATAACTAGTTAGGTAGTATTAATACTTAAAAGAAAAGATAATATTTCCCTATTAATTTATATAAGTAATACCTAGCTTAAATATAAAATAAGCTAGGTTTTACTCTATAAAAACACTAAAGTTCTACTTAAGTAAATTATAATAGTAGCTTTAGTTATAATAGTACTAAAGTTCTACTAAATTACACTTAAAGACCTAGTAAAACGTTTAGCTTATTTACTACCTATTATTCTTTAAAAGGTTATTAAAGATAAAATAGTTTACACTATTACCTAGAATAGTAGATTTACTATATATCTAGAAAAGGTTACTTAAGGAATAGTCTATTAGATTAATTAAGAGATAATATATAATCTAATTTACTAAAAATTCTTACTTAAAGGTCTACTTACTATAATTAACGTAGGATATCTAATAGCTAAGGTTAATCTAGTTCTAAGATAAGATAGTTAACTAATAACTTAGTAAGCGTTTAATAAACTCTAAGAAAGACTTTATAATAAGGCTATAGAAATATATAATTAGGCTAACTTAACCTTTTAGGTTAGTATTAGCCTATTTTACGCTAGAATTTATAGTTTAGATTATATAAATATACTAGATACTACTTTACGCTAGCGTATTATAACCTAGAATAATAATTAAATACTAAATATTAGTATAAATCTAGTAGATTATATAATAATAGTTTTAAAGGATTAAAAAGAATTAGAGATATTTAATATTAAGTAAGGTAGATTTTTAATAATAAGGATTAAAAATAATAAGGTAACTTTACGTTATATATATAGTAAATTAAAAAGATTAATAGGTAGAAGTATAATAATATTATAGCTAGAAGTATAGTTAATTTAGTTCTTTACTTATATTCTATTTATTTATATTTTACTTATACTTTACTAATATTTTAGGATAAAAAAAGTTATTTTTAGCTAGGTAATTATTATATAATAAATAGATACTATATAGGAAATAGCTATAAAATATATAGTAAATGTCTATACTAATATACGTAAAATATTACGTAGATTAGTAGTATATTCCTAGAGAATTCCTAGCGAATACTTAGGGAATTCCTAGTAGATAGTTTAGCTAATTCCTAGTAGATTTATAAGAGATTCCTCTCTATTTAACTATAGATTAGTAGCTAGTGTTAGGGAGAGGAATTATTAAATTCTATATCTTATTTTTAGTACTAAAGTATAATAAAGGTTTTCCCCTATAATAATAAGATATATAAGATATATTTAACTAACTCTTTTTTAAATATAATATAATATATATTAAACCTTAATAAATAAAAAACTTTATATAATAATAACTTTAATTAAAAATATAATTTTAATATTAAAATAACTACTAGAGGGCTTTAGCTAAGGATCCTATAATTATATAAGGCTAGTTTATACTTATATAAAATATAATTATAAAGTATAAGATATAGGATTATAATATTTATAATTTTAATAAAACTAGCTTCTTAATAGGAATACTATTATATATAAAGGGTATTATAACTTTTAACTATAAAAAAAAGCCTTATATAAAGTAGTTTAGTAATTATAAATAGGTTTTTATTATTTAGGGTATATATATAGATAGCTAAATATTACTTTTATATATTATTATAAAGGGTAAATATTACCTCCTCTCTTAGTATACTAATAGTAAATTTCTAACTATATAGTATATTTATATAAGTAAAAATAAGTAAATAATAAATAAAATTAACTTAAATTAACTAAAATACTTTAATTAGTATATAAAGTGTTATATAAAGGGTATTTAGTATCTTTTAATCCTTAATAATTATAATAGCTATAAATTAACTAACTTTAATAACTATTATAAAAAATAATATATTATTACTCTCTATATACCTCCCTATTTATTATATAAACTTTAGCCTCTTAATATAAAGTATTTTAACTTATTAAAGTACTTATATAATAAAGAAATTAAAAACATAATATAAATATAAATTTTATATACTATAAAAAATAACTTTTTTTTAACCTTTAAAATAGTATTTTTTACTTTAATAAATAAAAATAATATATAAGCTAGTTTTAAATAAGTAGGCTTTATACTTTTTAATCTTAAAATAGTTATTTTTTACCTTAATTTTAAGCTAAAGATACTAATACTACTAAGCTTATATCTAAGTAGCTAAAACTTTTAAGACCTTAAGATATTAATTACTATACTAATAGGTATATAAAATACTAATTCCCTTAAAAAAAGAATCTAGTAGTATTAAAGTAGCTTACTAATAGTAATATATAAAATTATTAACTTTTAAATTAAAAGTATTAATAAGTTAATATATAAGCTTACTTTTATTAAAGCTAAGAAAAAAAAGTATTATATAGTAATAAAAATACTAAGTAAATATTAGAGAGTTAAAAAAACTTAACTATATCTTAGAGGGTTACTTAATACTACTAAAGTAAAGGTATTATAAGTAAAAAAAGGTAATATTAATACTAAAAAAGAGAATAACCCCTAAAAGGAGAGTTATATAAAAAAAGCTAAACTATATATATAATAATATAGTAATTATAAAAAGACTAAATATAATATATAAACCTATAAAGTAGTTTAAGATAGTAATAAAAAAAATAATAAGTAGTTTTAATTAATTTTATATATTATAGCTAAATTAACTTATAAAAAAGGTAAAAAAGTAAAAAAAGGTAAGCTACTTACTATAATAGACTACTTACTATATAGATATATTAGTTACTTATAAGTAATATAACTAATAGTAAAAGGGTAATAAGGTTAAAGTTAATATAATAAGTTATCTTTTTTTAAGACTTAGAAGCTATAATAAATAAGTAGTATAATTATAGAAGAGATAAATAATTTAAATAAAATATAAAGGGGAGATAGGAAGAGTAAAATACTCTATATAGGTCTAGTAGAATTTAATAGTACTAATAATAATTTTTTTAACTATTTAGAGAGGTAGGTGCTAACGCTAGTATAAGAGTAACGCTAGACTATTAATTTATAACGCTAGTCTATTAATTTCTAAATAAAATATTATTTAAAAATATAGGTTATTTATTATTATTAAAAAGAAAGCTATCTAAGTTTATAAAACTTAAATATATTAAAACTTACTTTAAAGTAAAATAGCTTCTCTTTCTTTATTTATAAAGGGTAGACCTAATACGTAGATATATATACTCTATATGTAGGTCTACTGTATAGGGCTAGACTATTAGATATTCTAGCTCTAGCGAAAGTCAGTAAGGCTGCTAGATGCCGTGAAGGCATCGCGACAGTTGTAATAAAGTACCCTTAGTCTATAACATATAATTCAGACACCCTCTGTTTATATAAATATAGCTAGAACTAGGTTATAGCTGTAAGCCCCTACTTCTTACTATTTATACTATAGTATTTCGCGGGGTGTATCCCATGGTGTTTACTAGGCTTAACTCAAAGCATTTAAGCAATAGCGATTGTATTTAAATCAGAACTACGCAGGATACAAGGACACTTTGTATTCTTTCGTCCTATCAAGATCAGACTCACTAGTCGGTTCTAAGTCTTCGCCGCCCACCTGCATTAGTAATAAGGGAGGATCGCCATCCATCCATCTCGTTACATCGTTCACTAGGACGAAATTATTACATCACTAGACAGCATACCTAAGGTATAGAGGTCGTCGCAATTTTTCGCAATTATAAAAATAATGTAGTACACTATTTTCGCTGGGTTCGGTCGCGCCATGTCTCTTCTAAAGGGGTCCCATGTCAGCCACGAGCTCGTCAATAATGCACAAGGCCCATTTTAGGTTAAGTCTTGACAGTGAGAGCGCTGGATCAACGGGACAACAACACGTAATTTATTGTGAGTGTCGTTGCTTCGCGCTTAAAAGGGCGTTATTGCCTAACCTGGAACTGGTCCCGCGTTCCGCTGCTGTCCAAGCCAAACGTCACAACACCCTGAAAGCCAATATGCGTGTAATATAGATAATACGCTACATCTCTAACGGCCACTACTGGCACTAGCCACACAAAGCCATTCTAGCTCTACATTAGGGTTTTAGACACCCGTAATGGATTGCAAGGCCATGTGTCAGCACGTATGTAACGTACAAGATTACGAACAGCGAGCAGCACTGATATCTGCTATAATAAGCTTGAAGATTCACAAATCGGTAATTTAATAGGACTGTACTTCCTGCAAACATAGGCCTCCAAGCGAGCGCAGTCATTCCCCCCGAACATCTCCCAAACGCTCTTCGGGGCCTCATATGCCTCAGTGCCGACAGGTTTGTATTCCACATCAAGTCTGTTTTTCTACATTAGCCTCACGGAACTGGAACGAGTTGCTAGCACATACCCAAATGCTGATGGCCCGCCCATTTTCAATCCCTCCTCCGTTGCCCAGATTGGCGGCGCTCTCAGCGCAACAACACTGACTCTCAGTCCGAACTTGTAGTCTGAGATGCCCAATGGGGCACCATTGGCAATGTCTAGGAAACAGATGAGGTCCGGAACCACTGCGATGGCTTTGTCTTCTTGTCCTTCTTGTTTTAGGACGGCGCAGAGGTTCTCATTTTCGAATTCGACGAGAAGCGAAGTGCTGGATGAGGTGTTCCCGTCTGACGAGGAGAGAAGAACACTGCCTCTAGTAAATCCCCTGGCAACCTGCCGTGTGACTGAAGTGATCTTCCCGCGGAAGAGGAGGACACCGTTTTGCTCTTTCAACAACATTGTTACAGGGTCGAGCTTTTGGCTACGGGAAACGGCGATCGAACGACCAATACTCCAAGCTGTATGAAGTGTTAATAATTGTCGTAGATGTCAAGAGTATGGCATACCTAGAGAAAAGCTGTTTTGAGGCAGAGAGCAAGCTTCAATGCCATCTAGAGGGTTGACACAGAGACCTGCCAAAGATCCTAGATCAGTGCATGCATTGCGCATCAGTTCCTCAGTCTCAAAGTTGTCTTTTGTAGTCGCGAAGATCTGGTCACAAGTCAGTCCTTAGTCTTAATTGGAGATCACAGCAGACAATACCTTTGGTTCACCTGCTCCATCTGCAGTCGCTGCTGGAACTAGCGGAACGTTTTTGAGGCAGCGCACCGTTTGCCATAGAAAGGGGTAGGCTCGTGCTACACAATCAGTGTCCAGGACACTTTTGCCGAAACGCTGTGCCGCAAGGAGTGCCTCAAAAGAATTCATTCCTCCTATCTCGTTGGGAATAACAGCGTCAAAAGACAAGATATTGACTGTCTTGAGTACTGCCTTGATAGCATCGGTAACCCTATTTGATTTAGTCAACTATCATCTGTGAAACAAGCCCCTTACTCATTCATGCCAGGGATTCGTTCCAGATAGACGGTGGGAGATCCCTGTGTTAGGTTAGTCACAAGAATAAAAGACCGCAAGAACGGGAGAGCGCTCACCATGAAGCCAGCGATTAGCACAACAGCACCATCAGGTAGGGTGTCCTGCCTGCGTATCGTGATATCCCCGCCCTTGGCTAGTGTGTTTGCACACGCGATATAGCTGGGATATGCATCACCGCAACTACCGACTCCCAGGACGCCAGTGCCGTCTTGGAGGAATCGGAGATCAGTCTCTGACAAATACCATAGGTCTCCCTCTATCCTTGGCCTGTACGAATCGACGTTTAGTTGATCGACTATATCGTAGGATGAAGCTTTGGAATCGACCGCATTGGTCTCGGTCTCGGAACTGGCGCTTGTATCAATCCTTAAGTCATCTTCTCCAGAATCCTCATGGACATCCGAAAGGTCTGCTACAACCCGAACAATAAGTCTCGTAGCTCCATTGGTAACATAGGAAATCGGGATCGATTCGATCTCCACGACTTCTAATGTGTCCCTGTTTCCTCCTGCACCAATGCAGCGATCCGCTGCAACAGCTTTGGCTGCCTCGATCTGCGCATCCATCGTAGAATTCTCTGTTGGTATAACGACCATATCAACCGAGCCACTTATTTTCCCGATCTGTCCAATTAGCATTTCCAGATGATCATGTCTATGAGCAACCTACCGCGGCGCCAACAGCATTGGCCACTTCGAAATATTTTGGGCGAATGAGCTCACCAACTCCCGCAATTCCATCGCTAATGATGATACTCCCGCCACCAACGAGAATTGCTCGCACATCACCCGGCTTTGTCTTGACAAGATCGATAGCTTCTTCGACCGCCCTCTTGATCTCCGCAAGCCCAGAGGCCTTGACTTGCGACTGTACAAGCCTATCTGTCCGATCGTTGGACAAGATCAAATCTGTTGTCTATGTGCCTTGTCAGCTGGAGAATGCAGTTTAGGTAATTGCCACCGACAGTAAGAGTTTCTCCTCCAAAATAAATTCCCTCTGAGGTCAGGCGTGCGCCTACCGAATCTGGTCCAACTAGAATTTGTTCAGAATCCGGTCTAACAAGCGACCCGCCACCAACAGCAATGCTGTGTACATCGGGTATCGTGAAGTTTGTCCTGACACCGGCAATATTGACGAAAGCAGGAGATTGCCTGGGAAATCCGGATTTCAACAAGCCGCAAATATCGGTTGTGGTACTATTTATGTTAACTGGCCATCTCAAACTTGGGGTTGGTGCCTCACCCTCCAACATCTATCACCAGGACTTCTTTATCGTCTGCATGGGAAAGAGATCCTGCCAGTAGTGCTGCTCCCCTTGCACTATTTGTAGGACCAGATGAGAAGCATCGTACTGGGTGTTCGGTAGCTTCTGAAGCCCTGCTCAAGGTACCGTCATTGAGGGTGATGTGTAGCCTGCATTTGCCCAATTTCTGAGCAGCAACCCTGAAACCCGCGATGACATGGCGAGCAAAACGTCGAAGACTAGCGTTGAGAATGCTTGCATTCTCTCGTTCGAGAAATCCTAGCCTGCCGATCTTGTGAGAGCAGGAGACATCATATCCAGCACCAAGTTCCGAAACCAAAACAGAGGCAGCTTCCAACTCCTGCTCAGGATTTGATGGAGAGTAAATACCAATCACAACTACACTCTTGATCGACTTGGACTTGACAATTGCTGCTTGCTCTTTAAGTTGCTCATGTCGTAGCGTGCGCACGACCCTGCCATCAACTAATCTAATTAATTGCCGGCTGCATTAGATGGGCTGATATTTACCTTGATAGCCACCATCTACGTAGCCATAATGGCCTTCCATCAGTTCACGGAGACCGACTGGGAAGCCCACTAATGTGGCTGTTAGTCACTGCTGCCAAGTAACTTGATGAATGTACATACCGAATGGAGGAGACCGTTGAGAATACGGTCCACATAGCCGAATCACAGCGACCTTGTCGAGTTTACTTTTGTTCTGCTCGAGAACTGCATTGACGAATTGCTAAATTTGTAAGCTTAATCGACAATCCACATTTCATGACCTACTGTTGTCCCAATCTTGACCGATGAAACTTGACTGGGTGCGATTTTCCCCTTCGGACAACCTCCCGGATGGCAAGCTCTACGCCCGTTTGAATGTCGGAGGTTGTAGGAGTCTTATACCAGGCAACGACCTGGTCGCTGCGAAGGATGACGGCCTATAATATAAGCGGTGTTTCCCATAAGGTAGGCTCTCTCACATCTGTGTTCGTTCCACCGACATCAATGCCGATGACATTCGAAGGGATTTTAGGTGGCATTGTGTACTGTCGACAGCAAGTCGCTGATGTTTGACCACGAAGAGCGAAATTATCGTTAACCGAAGGATAATCGATTACTTCGAGGTATGGTTGTTGTACCCGGACACGTGCGTATAAGCTGGCCTTGACATGGCGTATGAGACGATGCCGGTTCTGGCTAGAGTTTCCATTGATTTGTTCGTCGGCTAGATAGGAAAAGGACTATATCTAATTGGTCGAAAATGCAACGATCCACACTTCTGCTCTGACGCGCTGAGTGGAGAGGTTTCTAACCAGGGCGTGTCCCGTCGGTCTATTGGCTAGACAGCAGTTGTGGTCGTTTTTGGTAAGACGTGGCTACGACTCATTGGCTGGATGTGGAGCGGTGTTCGCTCACAATCATGCTTATTGAGTTTTCCTATCGGCGGGGGGACCGCCTCACTATCTGAGATCACTGACAGGTACGGATACGCCACCACTCGGGTGACAAAAAAGACCGCCGGTTTTCAAGAACCTCATAGACCCCACTGTCTTTTAGATACCTGGAAAAAGTCAAAGAGGTCCTTTTTCTTATATATAATACCCCACCTGCAAGAAATTCGCAAGCGCCTCGTAATCGAGCTTTTTTTTTTGTATTAAAAGCTGTATTAAGTACTATGGTGAGTGTAGTGGTAGTAGTGGTTGTGGTGGTGGTAGTAGGAAACCAGCGGTCTTTTTTGTCACCCGAGTGGCCACCTAAGAGATGGTTTCTCGGCTTATCATGATCAAGGGCCCACCATCTTAACCGTCTCCATATCAACTCGAAAGATAAAGTCAATGCTTGTTGCCTGCTTGATTCGTTCTGCTCTCATTACTTCCTCCATCCACTTGTCAGCTGCACAATGGACGACCATATCACCTCGGAGCAAGAGGAGAATCATCCTACCAAGCTGGCAGTCACTTTCATCGCTGCTCCTGATCAGAGTGCCGAGTCGTCGGTAGAAGTTCCTGATCTGCATCACTACGATGACCACAAAATAGGCCCAACTGTTACCAAGAAGGAACTGTACTCTTACTACACCTACTATGCCGGTAACAACGGCATAGGATCCTTTCAATAGTTAGCAATCACAGACTCTGCCTCCTCGATAACAGGCTAACGTTGTAACTCCCTACCCCTAGTTACTGCGCACCCCGCATCCTGCGCATCATCCCCACCACCACCACCACCATCACCATCACCACCACCACTTATTTCTTCATCTCTGCCGCCAACCCATATGCAACTGCCGGCCTCACTAGATATTTCTGATGCGCTGGATCCATCTAGACTATATACAGATACATCTAGAGTATTTATATTATCGCCAGACGTGTTCTTCATCCCCTCTAGATGCGGCACATTCGTGAAAGTGGTGTTGGGCGACATAGGGACCTTCTTCTTCTTAAGTGCCTGTTGGTTCTCCCAATGGTCCTTATATCCTTTGTTCTCTCGCCGTAGAAGGATGTTATCAGTCTCCTGTTCATCCCATCCCTTTTGCATCTTTCTAATAAAGTGACGAATAGTGTGGGTATTGAAGTCCTCTTGATCCAGCTGGGTAAGGTGACGTAGTTGATGGCGAAACTCAGAGGACCGGCGAGGGGTTGACCAAGGGACAGATTTAGCTTCATCCCAATGCTGGCTGGATAGTTGGCTGGTCTGTTGGCTGGTCTGTTGACTGGATGATGCCTTAATAACTAAGGAGTTGGATAGAGGGTGCCGCTGAGAGACTGGCCATAACCCAGCCCACTTCCAGCCACTTTTGATGTTCTGGATAGATAACCCAGCATTGCGAGCCTTGCTATAGCAGGCTAGAAATATCCTCTTGCCAATAACTGTTGAGTCACTATACCAGTTATCTAGATGTCCCACCTCCTTCCTATAAGCCTGCTTTAATGGGCCAAAGACTGCCACATCAAGAGGCTGGAGGACAGCAGACGTATGTGGCGGTAGATATAAGAGATAGATGCGATGTTGAAATGCCATCCACATGAAGTCTGTGGTTATATGGCTGTGATGCCCATCTATAACCAATAGTCGATACTGGTCTGGATCCCTGGGACTAGTCTGGGGATAAAGACCTTCTCTAGCCATTCAAGAGCAGTGCGGTCGGTCGTCCAGCCATTCTCAGAGTATGTAAATTGCCATCCATCATAAGGGGATAGATCCAGTGGGAACCACTGCATCTGAATGGATTTACCCTTATAGATGACTAAGGGGTATAGAGATGCTCCAGTGGCAGACACACACTCTATCAGAGAAATCCATGCCCTAGATCCAGGTTGCTTTTTCTGGATCTGTCGCGATGTGGCAGAGCCTAGCACTAGCCCATTGCATCCTTTGCCCTCCATAATACCAGTTTCATCCATATTCCATCGGTTAGATAGATGGATATCATGGATAATAGGGATGCTCTGGATGCGTTGGAACCAGGCCTGGATAACGTCAGCAGAGTGTGCTTTATATCGCCTAGAATCCATTGCCTTATATCTCTTGGTCTTGATAGATGGGTTACGTCGCATAAAGCGCTTTATCCATCTCTTGCCTAGAGGATAACTGGCACCCATCATACGCTCTGCTAGTCCCTTAACTTGTTGATGTGTAAGGGAGCAACCAAGAGACTCTTGAGTGCATATATAGGTGGCCAAAATACCCTCTTGGGTCTGAGAAAGTCGCTGATAATCAGCCCAAGCAATATCTCTAGACTGGGCACCTTTGCGACGAAGTCGTAGGGTGGCCTCTGGGACCCCCATTCACGAGCAGCATATCGGATACTCTGCCCATTATCGATTTCCGCAAGAGCCCGATGGAGCTGATATTCACTGTATTGCTTCATAATGTGAAAAAGAATATAACCTCAAAAAATGGCGTTGTTTGATGAAGAATGGATAATGTTATGTTACTTTGTACGTGGTGGTGATGACGATGTTGGTGTTTCATACCCCGCGCAGAAAGCGGGGGTGCGCAGCAACAGGGGGGGGGGGTTAGTTCGAATCTTTTGTTCCAGAACCTCATCTACCAGGCCGGCTTTAATCCCAACGTATTGCCTTTGGGCAGTTCCTCGTGCGATGTAGACCCGATTGCACCATGCCACGTTTTCTGGAATGGAGGAACAAAACCGTACACTTCCGTCGTCTTAATCGGTTCAGGCCTCACCTTTCTGTCCCAAGCCTTCGTCTTCATTGCAGTAGGAAGCTTAGCCGACTATGGCAATTGGAATCCTTGGGTTGTCCGCATCTTTTCGGTTATATGCTGGGCCATTGAGTTCGGATTTCTCGGGGTCAAGGAAGCCGATCAATGGAGAACCGCCATGGCTCTGTATATCTTAAGTGGTAAGCCCCTCCAAAGTGTCCATCTCTCTCCCAAGTTACCCATGTTTTAGCAATCACTTTTTGGGCGTCCTACGTCTTCTTCAACGCCATCTTTCCCAAACTCGCTCATGATCTACCCGAAGTCCATAAAGCGCACGAGGATTTCCTGAATCGCACCATCAGCGAAGTGGAATACCAACACCGATGTTCAATGGCACGATCCAAAATCATGAACATGAGCTACGGCTGGAACAATGTCGGCTTTACCGCCTGCGGCGCACTGTCACTTGCAGCACTTGCAGCCATTGGAGCAGACGACTCTGTGGGTCAAAACAACTGGGGCTATTCAGTGTCTGTGAGTGTGTGCACTGGATTCTGGATCCTCCTCGCTATCCCGTGGTTTTTGTGGGAAAAGAAACGACCCGGGCCACCACTGCCTCCAGGAGGAAATTACTTGACCTTTGGCTTCGAGCAAACCTGGTTCGCGGCAAAGCAGGTGTGGAGATTGAAGCAGACTTTCTTTTATTTGCTTTCATTCTTCTTGCTGGCCGACGGTATTGGCACAACCATCGTTCTTGTTGGCATTGCGCAGACACAAATGGTCGCCTTCTCTGCCAGGCAGAACACATATCTGATCATGGTTCAAGGAGGATCTTGCATTGTTGGTGTTTTTGGAGCGTACTGCGTCCAGCGACGCTTCAATCTCAGAACGAAGACCATGCTGCAGGCCGCTAATATTGGATGTGCTTTCGTCGCATTATGGGGTATGATCGGAATCTGGACCACCAAGGTTGGCTATCACAATATCTGGGAGTTCTGGCTTTTCAACGCGCAGTTCGGCTTCACCATGGGCGCCCAATTCTCATACGGCCAGGCTTTTATGGCCGAATTGGTTCCTCGTGGAAGAGAATACCTGTTTTTCAGCTTGCTGGGCATTGTCTCTAAGGGCTCTGCGTGGATTGGTCCAATTGTTTCCAGCGCCATTGTTGACGTCAACAATAACGACTGGACACCTTTCCCGTTTGTAGCTGCTCTGATTCTTGTACCTACGATTGGAATTTTCTTTATCAGCGAGACTAAGAGTCAAAAGGAATGCGCTGAGTACCTTGTCAGGGAGGCCACCACTTTGCGAAAGCTAGATAATAAAGAATAGGTTAATAAATGCAATCTAGGGGAAGCTGTAGTAAAAAGAGGGATATTTAGACGTTAATAATATTTACATTCTATTAAATGGACTCTCTCCGGTCTATAAGAGTCCCTATTCCGTATTCAATCTGCGATTCTACCCCTGGTCGGATTCTAGCCCCTGTTTTTCCTCCTGTTTCCCCACCCGGCACACTTAGCGAGCCTACCCTGCCGCCTTTTACTAGTAGCAATAAAAAAAAGCAGCATTTACAACCCTTGTAGTTTAATTAACCTCTGCGCCATAGAAACTATGAGGCGACTTATATATGCGTGCTAGACCCCTTTTTCTTACTATAGCAACGTAATATAGTCTTCTGTCTACGCGTTAACTTATAGACTCCTATTACTATCCTTACCCCTTCTACCTCCCACCTCTATATCCTATATATAATGTTAGCTAACTAAGCTAATAACGCCTTTAATCTAATTATATATAACGTCTAGTTATTATAGTTAGATATCTAACAGTAAGGTTTCTACTAAAAGTATAGCTAAGGAAGGTCTAATACCTAGTAATAGTAATAAGTATATACGTTAGGAGATTACTTAGTAATTAGTTAAATAGTTAAAGGTTATTTAGGTAGCTTATATAGCTATATTATTAAATAAACTCTAAGGTAAATATCTAAAAGGTATTATAAGAAGTATTATAAGTTAATTACTATAAAGCTATAGAAGTCTATCTAAGAGTATATTTTAGCTTATTTTATATATAAGTTAAATTATACTATATTTATTTAAATATATAAAATATATTAACGTATCTATATAGCGATTGGCCTATTATAGCGAGTAGCCTACCTTCCTTTATATTTTACCTCTTTAACCTTTATACTAACTTTCCTCTATATATAAATATATAATCCTCTTTAATTAAAAGTTATATTATCCTTACTATCTAGGCTATTAAAAAAGACCTAAAAATATCTATATAAAAGGTAGTATCTATCTATAAGGTCTTATAGATATCTCTTTACTACTAACTTACTAGATACATTATATAAACTAAAAGATAACTAAATTTAATAAAGATAACTATAATAGAAGAGGAGGTAATTCTTAAATAAGTTATTAACCTAATTAATTAAGGTTTTCCCCTATAATAAAAAGATATATAAGATATAGCTAACTAACTCCTTTCTAAATATAATATAATATATATTAAACCTTAATAAGTAAAGAACTTTATATAATAATAACCCTAATTAAAAATATAATTTTAACGTTAAATTAACTATTAGAAGGCCTTAACTAAGGATCCTATAATTATAAAAAGCTAGTTTATATTTATATAAAATATAATTATAAAGTATAAGATATAGGATTATAATATCTATAATTTTAATAAGACTAGCTTCTTAATAAGAATACTATTATATATAAAGGTTATTATAACTTCTAACTATAAGGGAAGGCCTTATATAAAATAGCTTAGTAATTATAAATAAGTTTCTATTATTTAGGGTATATATATAGATAGCTAAGTACTACCTCTATATATTATTAGAAAGGGTAAATATTACCTCCTCTCTTAGTATACTAATAGTAAATTCCTAGCTATATAGTATATTTATTTAAGTAAAAATAAATAAATAATAAATAAAATTAGCTTAAATTAGCTAAAATACTTTAATTAGTATATAAAGTTTTATATAAAGGGTACTTATTACCTCTTAATCTTTAATAGTTATAATAGCTATAAATTAACTAACTTTAATAACTACTATAAGAAATAATATATTATTACTCTCTATATACCTCCCTATTTTTTATATAAGCTTTAGTCTCTTAATATAGGGTACTTTAGCTTATTAAAGTACTTATATAGTAAAGAAATTAAGAAAATAATATAAATATAGATTTTACATATTATAAAAGATAACTTTTTTTCTACCTTTAAAGTAGTATTTTTTATTTTAATAAGTAAAAATAATATATAAGCTAGTTTTAGATAGGTAGGCTTTATATTTTTTAACCCTAAAGTAGTTATTTTTTACCTTAATTTTAAGCTAAAGATACTAATACTACTAAGCTTATATTTAAGTAGCTAAGACTCTTAAGACCTTAAAATACTAACTACTATACTAGTAGGTATATAAAGTACTAGTTTCTTTAAAAAAAGATTTAGTAGTATTAAGGTAGCTTACTAATAGTAATATATAAAATTATTAACTTTTAAGCTAAAGGTATTAGTAAGTTAGTATATAAGCTTACTCTTACTAAGGCTAAAAAAAAAGTATTATATAGTAGTAGAGATACTAAGTAAATACTAAAGAGCTAAAAAGACTTAACTATATCTTAGAGGGTTACTTAATACTACTAAAGTAGAGGTATTATAAGTAAAAAAGGGTAGTATTAATACTAAAGGAGAAAATAACCCCTAGAAAAAGGGTTATATAAAAGAGGCTAAACTATATATATAATAATATAGTAATTATAAAAAGACTAGATATAATATATAAACTTATAAAGTAGTTTAAGATAGTAATAAGAAAGAGAATAATAAGTAGATTTAATTAATTTTATATATTATAGCTAAATTAACTTATAGAAAAAGTAAAAGAGTAGAGAAAAGTAGGCTACTTACTATAGTAGGCTACTTACTATATAAATATATTAAATATTTTACTTATTTATAAATAAATTAGATATATTAATTATTTAACTTATTTATCTTTTTTAAGTTTTTTATCTTATTATTATATAACTTATATTATAGTTTTTTTATTTTAAGGAAGTTATTCTTTTATATTTTATTATTAGTTTTTTTTATTTCCTATAAAATACTATATTACTTATAATTCTAAGCCTTTAGTATAGCTAATATTACTTATAACCTATTAACTATTATCTTAGTTAATTACTATTAATATAAATATTAAATTATTAGTAATTAGTAGTAAAGGATTAGTTAATTATTTAGTAGCTTAAGGCTACTTTATTAGTTTTCTCTTAAGGCTTTTAATAAAAGTATTCTTTTTCTTAATTATTTATATATAATATTTATTATTAGGAGTCTTAGTAAATTTATTATAACTATTTTATAGAGTTTTTAATATTTCTTTATTATTACTTAGGGAATTTATAGTTAAAGTATTAAATTTATTTTATTTATCTTTTTAATTTAACTCTCTAGGAGTCTATAGTAGATTAAATAAAGTCTAAGAGTTTTAATATAAATATATCTTTTTTTTATACAGTTTTAGCTATAAATCCTTAGAGAATACTATATAAGCCTTATTAAGATTATTAGTATAGTAGAAGGTATTAGTACTAATAAAAATAACCTTATTAAAATAATCTTTTAAGGAGTTTTAATACTAAGCTTTTTAGCTTTAATATTAAAATAGTTATTACTAATTTCTTAGTAAACTCCTTAAACCTTTTTTTAGAAGAGTAAGTCTTATTAATTAGTCTTAGTTTACCTCTATAGATAGTAATTATATAGAGATAGCCTTTAAAAGTAAACAATAAGCTATTATAATAACTAGTAAAATACTTAAAAAAAGCTTTTAAAAGGTTTAATTAATAGAAAGACTTTTACTACTAAGGTTAAAAATAATATAAAATCTTATAATAAATATAAGAAAAATAAAAAGAATTAATAAAAAAAACTAATAGCTTTTATATAAATATATATAAAATTACTAGTCTATTATAAAAATATTTTATTATTTAGTAGAGAAAATAAATTATAAAAGTAATAAATAAAGAATAATAAAAGGTAAGTTATTTTTTAATATAATAATAAAAGATATAAAATAACTATTAGCTAAAAGTAAATAGTTATTATTTTATAAAAAGTAAAGTACTTAGCTAATTCTATTAACCTTATTATTACTTATATATTTATCTTAAATAATATATCTATTTAACTATAACTAGTTATTTTATATTAGCCTCTTACTAATATTTACCTTAAAATAACTTTAATAACTTTTACTTATTATCTATAAACTCTTTTATTATTTTACTTTAATGTTATTATTAATTTCTTTTTATTCTCTTTCTTTACTATAGAAGTTCTCTAGGAGTAGACTAATTATATTACCTTAAAAGTAGTTTTTATTCCCTTTATATTCTTTAATAATTATTTAATAATTTTTAATATTTTATTTTAAAGTTTTTAATTAATATATTAGCTTTTATAGTTTTCTTATTTATCTAGGTATTATAAATACTTAAGTATTTCTTCTATTTAATAAAATACTAAGTCTTTAGTTTTTTTTTCTCTAATAAGTAATCCTTTTTTTTAAAATACTTTTAAGCTTATAATATTAATAATTATCCTACTATTATCCCTATTTATAGTTATTTACTTTTATTAATAATACTAAGGTTAATATTATAAGTATAGATAAATAACACTATAAATACCTACTAAGAGATCTACCTCTTAGAGGAGTATATATATAATACCCTTAGGTATTTTTACTTAAGGGCTAAGTTCTCTAGAATTAACCCTATTATACCTATATTTTACTATTACTTATATTATCTATTTATTACTTACTTATTTACCTTATTATTAATTACTTTACTTATTTAACTTTACTTTTTTACTATATCTCTTTATATTACTACTATCTTTTTAGGGTAGTAGCTTTTATAGCCTATTTACTTTATTATATTTAGAATAGCTACTAAGAGGGTTATATTAAGTAGTAGTATAACCTCTTAATATAGCTTCTAGAAAGCTTTTCTTTACCTAACCTTAGTAAAGATATATATTTACCTTAATAAGAAAGTAAGCTATAAAATAGCTTATAGATTTACTAAAATAGCTTTAGCTTAGCTAAATTAAGGATTTATAGTACCTTTAAACGCTTATTAATTAGTTACTAAATTTATTAATCTTTTAGTATTTATTATTATACTTTTTTAAAGATTTATAACTTTTTTATATAGTTAAATTTAATAGTAATATACCTTATTTATCTTATAATAACTAAAAATACTTAAATAATATTATTAGAGACCTAGAGATTAACTTATATTAAGAGAAATTTATCCTTAGTACTATAAAGTATATTATTATAGCTATATACTAAATACTTAAATTTACCTTATAACTTTATTTTAATAACCTAAATAACTTTATACCCCTCTTATAAATAAATTTATAAACCTTTTAATTATTAAATACTTTATCTATACTACTAAGAGACCCTTAGGTAGTATAGCTTAACCTACTATAAAAACTATATACTTAATATCTTTACTTCTTAACTATAAGTTATTAAAGAGGTAATATAGTTACTATTAGCCCTTTAATAAACCTATTAATAAAATATAAAGGAATCTTATTA
Source organism: Colletotrichum falcatum (assembly GCA_019425465.1). Taxonomy (NCBI): domain Eukaryota; kingdom Fungi; phylum Ascomycota; class Sordariomycetes; order Glomerellales; family Glomerellaceae; genus Colletotrichum; species Colletotrichum falcatum. The sequence continues at coordinate 38,405 of SWKJ01000045.1, read as the reverse complement.
AAAGGAAAAAGTATAGAGACACTTAACCTACCTATACTAATACTTTAGCTTACTATATAGTAACCCCTAAATCTTTAAATAAAGCCTTAGCTAGTTATATTTATAATAGTATATCTTTTCTCTTTAGTAAAATAACTAGTAACTATACTACTAATCTCTTATTTATAGAGGCTATAGTTTATAAATAATACTCCTTTAGATAAGATAGTTTAATATACTTAATAAAGTATAGAAGTAATACCTACCCCTTTAATAAATTTAATAATATAAATAAAATATTTAACTTTATTAGTAGATTTATTATTAGCTAAACTATACCTCTATTAATTACTTTTCTTATTAGTAGCCTTAGTAGTAATTTTTAAAAAGATAGCCTTATAATTTATTTTAGTAATTATAGCTATATTATAATAAAATACCCCTTACTAGGGTAGTAATATCCCCCTAGTATTATACTTTACTTTAATACCCTTAGTTAGTATCTTTTAGTTAAATATAAATATAAAAAAGTATAATAGTAATCTTATTTTTTATAACTATTATATAATATATTACTATAATATTAATCTTTAGATTAATATAATAAATATATTACTTTATATTAGTAATATATAGGCTATTATATTAAAGAGTTTATCTTAGTATTTTTATAAAAGTACTTAAAACTAATAAAACCTTTATTTTACTAAATAAAACTATTAAATATTAATTTTAAAGAATTAAAATACTATAGTAAAGTACTTTTAATAGTATTTTAAGCTAACGTTAGTAAAAATAAAAAAATAGTTTTAAAAAAATTACTTCTCTATAAATAAAGTTATTAGGTAAGTAAATATTTATACTTTTATTTAGGATTACTTTAAGTACTCTTATACTTAGAGAAATAAGTTAGCCTACTAATAGCTTATATATCTTTATAATAATTTTACCCTATAGTTTTATTAATTTCTCTATAAGCCTTAAGAAACTAACTCTTTAGACTTCTTTATTACCCTAGTAGAGGAGTACTATAAGGCGCTATAAGATACTACTTATATTTTAAGGTAGAACTATATAAATAATATTTACTTTTAGCTAAACTACTTAGTTTTATAGTTACTATTAGCTATATACTAGGTAAATAACTCTAATATCCCTTAGACTACTTTTACTTTATAGACTAGAGGGGGTATATTAATAAGCCTCCTTTTAGACTTATAAACTATAGCTTTTTACCTTACCTCTATAATAGAGCTTATACCCTCTAGTAATACTTTTTATAGTAATAATAGCTTAATAAAGACTAATATATTTTCTATAAGTAATAACTCTACTTATTAAAATAATCTTAATTAATATAACTAGTATACTTTAATAAAAAGCTATAATAGTAAATAAAGTAATTTTTATTATAACTAATAAAATTACTTTTATATAGATAACTTTTTTTATAAGTTAAGAGATTAATAGCTATAGTTAATAAATTTATAAAGTAAAAAATAAAGATATAATATAAGATTTATTTACTAATATTTAGATAATAAAAAAGATATTTATATAATTTAAAAAGATAAGCTAAATATATATTTTATTATTAATAGTTTTATAAATATAAGGTATACTTTTAAGGATACTAATAAAGTTAATATAAAGCTAAAGGATACTATAAACTTTATCTTAAACTTTATACTTACTATATTTTACTAAGATTTAGTCTTTTATATACCTCCCTTACCTCTTATAGAGGAATATATACCTCGCTAAAATAAGGTTAAGAAGTACTTTACTTAGGCTATATATTTAAATAAGCTTACTATAATACTACTTAATAAAATTATAAGTAAAGAATACTTAGCTAAAACTAATTTCTTAGCTATTCTTTTTCTACTTATAAAGATAATAAACTTTACCTTTTAGTTAAAAAAGGTTATTAAAATAGTAGTTAAATATAATAAAAAAGAATTACTATAAATATACTTATTTTAAGATATATATTTATACTAATAAAAACTCTATAAATATAATACTTTCTATAGATATAGGTACCTCTATACTCTTTACTAAGAGAAACTAAGCTACTAGATTTACTAAGAATTTATACTTTTTACTTTTAAAGCTATATAATATTAGTATAGTTAACTTATCTTTTTTAATAATAAAGGAGGTTACTTTTAACTTTTATATAGCTAGTATAGTAAAAGATACTTTTATTAAGATATATACTATAGTTATTATAAAAGTAATTAACTAGTTACTAATAAAACTATTTTTAGGTATACTTTTTTATAATAACTATAGCCTTATAGTAAACTTTAATAAGAGGTTTATCCTTTTTAAGTTAATATATAATATCTTAATATTAGCTTTAATTAAAAATTACTTTTTAGTTTTATATAAAGTTACTACTTAATATACTACTATTATTTCTCTAAGTAAAATTTATAGAATTCTTATTAACTTTATTAATTTACTTAAAAAAGTTATTAAAGATTAAAAACCCTTACTATAGAGAATATTTTCTAAATATATATATATACTAAATAGACTTATTAATTATAAGTTAAAGAAACTAGGATTTATTTTTAACCTAATAAATTTCCTTATTATAATTAAAAAGAGTATTAAGATTATATAAATTATACCTTTATATATAGATAATATAATAATAGTTATTACTAAGGACTAACTAAAGTAAATAGCTTAGACTAGTAGTAATAGCCTCTTTAACTTATTAAAGGAAGTAGTAAATTATATTATTATAACTAAGGATACTATCTTTTAAGCTAAGGAGGATAATAGTTAAAACCTAAAGGCTATACCTAGAGATATACTAAGTTATAGTATATTTAAGCTAGAGTTTTACTTAACTATTAAGAATTATTATAAAGTAAAGATTTATATAGATAACCCTAAATATACTATAAAACTCTAAGCTTTATTTAATAAATATAATATCTATTATAACTATAGTATAATTTTAATACTAAATAAGGATAAAATATATATTAACTTACTTAATAAATAGTAAAATTAAAAACATAATATTTATATTTATTTACTTAAACTTAAAGATAAAGAGGTCTTTAATAACTAATATAAAGAATAATATAAAAATAAGAAAATTAGTAAGTAGTAGCGCTTAGTATTAATTACTTACCTTATTTTTATTATATAGAAATATAAGAAGGATAAAATAAAGTACTATAGGTATATAGTTATTAATATAAGGCCCCTTAATAAGGTAATATTACTAAATATATACCCTTTACTAAACTAAGATAATATTATTAATAGTCTAAGAGGTAAAAAAAAAATATTTAATATATTAAAGTTTTTTTACTAACTTAGTATATATCCCCCCTACTATAACTATATAGTTATAATTAGTTTATAAAGACTTAAATACTTTAATATAATCCTTATAGGTTTTAAGAATATACTAGTATATACCTAGTACTTTATAGATTAATTATTTTTTTTATATTAGTACTTTATATAGGTATATATTAATAATATTATAATCTTTAATAACTTAGATAAAGAGTATCTTTAGTACTTTAAAATAGTCCTTAAGACTTTTAATAAGTACTAAATCTATATTAATATAATAAAGTTATTTATAGGCTTCCCTTTAGTAAAACTTCTTAGATAGGTTATTAATAGTAAAGGAGTATATAAAATAAATAATTTTATTTATACCTTTTAATACCTTATATTTCCTTATAGTTTCTATAACCTTAAAATATATCTTAGTATAAGTAGTTAGTTATATATTAAATTACCTTAGTTTAATATAATTACTTAGCTATTAATAAATTATAAGACCTATTTAGTAGCCTAGTTATATAATAAGTAGGTATTAAAACTTAAAGTATTATAATAAACCTATACTAAGGTAGTAGTAAAAAAGAGTTTTAAACTAACACTAAAAAAACTTAATATATAGTATTTCTTTTAAGAGAAACTCTATAAATAGGTTATTAAGTATTACTATAACCCTAAGAAACCCCTCTTTTTTAAAACTAATACTTATATTATAGAATTTAGGTTAATAGTTTTTTAGCTTAACTATAACTAAAATAGTAAATTAATACTTAGTATTAATATACCTAAAAAGTATATTAAACTAATACTCTTTTTATTTTCCTTTACTATATTAGTAAAAGAATACTATAGTACTATAAAAATAAAAGTAACTACTATTATTTAGGCTATAAAAAAGCTTTATAAGCTTATTTAACTTAACTATTATAAAGTTAATATTCTTATAGATTATACTACTATAAAAGCTATTATTACCTATATATTACTATAAACTATAAATCTTACTAAGGCTAATCTTAAGTTAGTAAATACTACTAACTACCTATCTTAATTTTAGCTTAAGACTTTTTATATTTTTAGTAAACTTAATATAGTCCTTAATACCTTATTTTATCTACTAGTAATAAGGCTTAACCTTACTAAATACTTTCCTCTTAAAGATAAATTAGTAAATATTAATAGTAAAAATAAAGTTAAGGTAAATATTAAGATAGTTATATAGTATATAAATAATAAAGTCCCTACTATAGGGAAGACTACTATAACTATTATATAAATTAATAATACTTTTATATAAGATATCTTAAAAAAATACTTATAAAATAAATAAATAAAGGTACTTTAAGACTATTTTTAGTATATATTATCTTTTAGTTAAAATTTTATTACTTTAGATATAGTTAGAGAATCTTAATAATAACTATATTAAAAAGACTAAAGGCCCTATAAACTAATTCTCCTATAGAAAATTAATAATTATAGACTCCTATATTATATTAGCTTTAATAATACCTACTAACTTTATTTACCCTAACTAATATATAAGAAAGTCTTTAAGCTTACTTATAACTTAAAGTTTTACTTTAGGGTTAACTAAATACTAATAAAGCTATATAGTATATATATTTATAAGAAGAAAAGGCTAGTTTACTAGTATAATACTTATTACTTAGTATACTATAAAAACTAAATAGATAAGTAAAAGGTAATTAAATCTTTATAACCTATTATAATACTAAAGATCTTATTTTATATAATCTATATAGACTTTATTATTAATATACCTAAAGTTAGTAGTAGTAATAGTTTTTAGGTATTACTTAATTTCTTTATACTTAATTACTTCTATATTATAATATATAAGTTTAGTAAGAAGGTTTTACTAATACTTAGTTATACTATATATAAGGACTATTACTAGGCTTAAGTATTATTATAAACCCTTATAATATATAACTAAGGTCTACTAAAGGAGATTATTAGTAACTAAGACTTAAAGTTTATTTTTAATATTTAAAGAGTAACTTTTAATACTTTTAAGGTAAAGCTACTTATCTTAACTATATATTACCCTTAGACTAATAATTAAAGTAAATAAATTAATTAAATAATTAAAATTACTATTTATTTTTATATATATATAGATCTTAGGATACTATAGATAAATATAATCTTATTACTATAATACTTTCTTAATAACTTATTAATAGTTACTATTAGCTAATCCTTAAATAAAGTAATACTTAGTTTTTACTTATAAATAGTATTAAAGTATATTAATACTAATAATATACCTATAGAATTACTAGATATCCTCTAATAAATATACTAAACTAAAGTACTAGCTTTTATAAATATAGTAGGTATTATATAGAAATACTAATATAATACTAAGTACTATAATATAAAATTCTCTATAGAAAATAAAGTCTACCTTTAGCTAAGTAAAAGTTACTCTTTACTTAGTAAACCTAAGAAGAAATAGTTACTATAATATACTAAACCTTTCTTTATTAAGAGAGTAGTTAGCCTAGGGGTATATAAGATTAATTTACTATAGAGCTAAAGAATGTACCTAGTTATATTTACTACTTAGTTATAAAAGACTATATAAGGGAAGAATCCCTTTAACTATAAAGAAATACCCCTAGAGCCTATTAAGGTTAATAGTATAGTTAAGTATAAAGTTAAAAGACTTATAGATTAATAAATTACTTAAATAAAAAAGTAACCTTTAGTTAAATACTTTATTAAGTAGAAGGGATACTTACTAGCTTTAAATACTTAGGAACTATATAAGTACCTTAAGCTAAATACTAGTTAAATAGTAAAAGACTATAATATTAAAAGCCTTATTAACTAAACCTTAGTATATATAAAGAAATACTAGAAGAGTATAGTAGTACTATAATATAAATTTACTAGGTTATTATATAAAACTAAGGTATAAATACTAATCTCTTAAAAATAGTAACCTATAGGCCTTTTAATAATACCTTATATAGTAAATACTTTTTCTTTTATTTTCTTTTTTATTTAACTATAGTATATCTATTATAAGGTATTTATTTTTAAAGAGGAGGTTATTTTATTATAAAAAAGTATATTATACTTAAATATATTTACTTTTTTCTTTACTTTTACTTATAACTTATCTACTTATTTTTCTTTATATTATAATATAACCCTTTTATTTACTTATAATAATATAACTTTTTTCTCTTTTTACTATATAACTATTTCTTTTCTCTTTATTTTTACTAACTATAATAGTTATATAGTAACTTATATAGTTAATATATTTATTAATAGTAGATACCTTTTTTTTTAATTTTTACTTTTTTTTAGTATTAGTAGTATTTATATATTAATTTTATTATTAGAAACCTAAGAAACCTACCTATATTCTCTTATAACTAAGGTATATCTAACTTTTAAGATAACCCCCTTAATAATAATATTAAGAACTTTAATAACTATAATTTTAACTAGTATATTAATATAATAGATACTAATAGAAAGTATCTTTATTTTATTATAGACTTTAATAATAAGGCTATTTAGTAGTAGGGAGGTTAAGCTTAAAGCTTTATACTTATTAACCCTCTTAGCTAAGATAATACTACTACTATAGAGACTATTAAGTATACTAAATAATAGCCTTATAAGTAGGGTAATAATATAATTACTAAATAAATTAATAAAAAGAATTAAGTTAATATTAATAATAATAATATTACTAAGCCCCTATTAAAACTTAAAGGTAATAAAAATAACTATATTAAATATTATAAGGCTATTAAAATTAATAATAAGAAGATTATTTTATATAAACTTTAGCTTAAGGCTAATAAAGAAAATAAAAAGTATATTAAGTTTAATAATTTTATTATTAAATAGTATACTAAGTATAGTATTAGTAAGCTACCTTTTTTTATCTTTAGCTACTCTAATCTAACTAATAATAAAAATAAAAATAATAGTAAAAAGGAGAAACTAAAGCCTATACCTACTAAGGGTAAAGCCTCTACTTCTAAAGCCCTAAGGGGTATTTTAACCTAAGAGATAGCTTTATATTAATTAAAAAAAGACTTTATAGACTTTATTAATTATAAGCTATACTATAAGACTTACCTCTAAATTAAAAAGTTTAATAAAGCTTATACTAAAGTTACTATATATACTTTACTTTCTTTAAATATAAACTTCTATTAAGAGATTACTATACTTATTTATAATATTTATAGTGTTTTTATAAAGAATAATATATATTTTAATTTTCTTTTCTTTTATACTACCTTTATTAAAAGTATTTACCTCTATCTAAAGGGTTATATTAATAATACTATTACTAGTATACTACTTAAGATTTAATACCTTAATTTTATCTTTATCTTAAAGATAAAGTATACTAACCTACTATATACTTAATACTACTAAATTATTTAGCTTAATAACTATATTTTAAATTTAAAGACTATAGTTAATTAAGGATATTAGATTATTTAAAATAATAAAGTATTTATTAAAAATAATAATAACTTTATTAACTATACTATAGTTAAGGTTAGTAAACTTAAGCTTAAAGTTAGCTAACTAAAAGAGAATTTTACTATTTATAATAAGTAAATAATTACTACTAGTAACTAAATTATTACCCTTAAAGCTAATTTATACTACTATAAGGTTAACGTTAATACTTTTTATAAAAAAAAGACTATAAAGAAGGTTATTACTAAGTTTAAGGCTAATAAATACTAGTAGCTTATTAATAAAGTTTATACTCTCTATAAGTAGGTTTATAAGCTAACTAAGGCTTAGACTAGTAAGTATATTACCCTTACTAATATTACTAGCCTTTTAGTAAAGTACTCTAAGACTACTAACTCTTTTATACTTTATTATAGTTAAACCTTAACTACTATAACTAGCTAAATATATACTATCCTTAGTAATATAGTATATATTATTTTATTAAAAATAATATAGTAAAAGGGTTTTTTTTATTAAATAAAAATTATATATATACTAAAGGATATAAGGAAATAAGATTTTTATATAGAGGGGGTTATATTATAAGTATAAATAAATAATACTATAGATACCTACTAAGAGATTTACCTCTTAGAGGAATATATATATAGTATCCTTATATATTTTTACTTAAGGGCTAAGTTCTCTAAAATTAACCCTATTATACTTACGTTTTACTATTACTTATATTATCTATTTATTACTTACTTATTTACTTTATTATTTATTACTTTACTTATTTAACTTTACTCTTTTACTATATCTCTTTATATTACTACTATCCTTCTAAGTTAGTAGCTCCTATAGTATATTTACCCTATTAAATCTAGAATAGCTACTAGTAGGGCTATATTAGTTAGTATTTATTTATATAAATTTAATTATAGATTTTTTACTAAGATAAAGTAAGCTATTAAAATTACTAAATATATATTTATTATTAGTAAAATCTTTAATTTATAGACTAATATTTTAACTTTCTCTAAAACTTTAATTAGTTTAGTATATAGAGAAAATACTTTTATTAATAGATTTCTTAGTAATTTATATACTTACCTTAGTTAGATATAAATATAATAACTTAGTATAAAGGAAATATATTAATATCTTTAGTTAAATACTTCCTTTATATATATTTAGGTAGCTATAATTAGAAGTTTTACTTCCTCCTAGAGTAATTCTTAGTTTATTTTAGTATTTATATTATAAATTAGGTTTAGAAGCTTATTAGTTTTAAACCTATATAGTAATTTATTTAAAGTATATTTAATAACAATTATATATATATTATTAAGTTTATTTTAAATACTTATAATAATATTTATTTATTATTTATTTAAAATTATATATATAAATACTTAAGGGAATTAATAGACTAGTATTATAAATTAATATACTAGCGTTACCCTTATACTAGCGTTAGTACCTACTCCTCTAATTAATTAAAAAAATTATTATTAGTACTATTAAATTCTACTAGACCTATATAGAGTATCCTACCCTTCTTATCTCCCCTTTATATTTTATTTATATTATTTATCTTTTTTATAACTATATTACTTATTTTTTATAGGTTTTAAACCTTAAGAGAAAGATAATTAAGAAGTAATACTACCTAGTAAAAAAGGTAATACCCTCTAGTAAAAGGCTATCCTTTACCTCTCTTAGAGTATATAGCCTAGACTACACTATTTTAGTTTAGCTAAGTATTTTATACTCTAAAATACTAGATTTAGGTATATTTAATAAGTAAGAGGTATACCCTTAGTAGTGTCTCTAAGAGATATCTTCCTCTAATCTATACTACTAGATCTTTAACTTAGAGATTACTATATCCCTCTATAATAAACTAAAGAATATAGTATAGCTAGTCTTATTATAACTAGCTTTACTTAAAGTAAGTTAGTAAGCTAATTAAGCCTATATTACCTATAGTAGCTAAGGTATAAGTAAAAAAAGTAAAGCTACCCTACTAAAAGTAAAAATAAGTTAACGTTAGCTAGGCTTATATAAGAGGCTAGTTAACTAAGTTAAAGCTAAGTATTAAGCTTATTTTAGCTATAAATAAGAAGCTAGTTTAGCGTTTTTAGTAAGAGAAAAATAATAGAGAATTATATAAATAGATAGCTAATATAACTTAGTATTTAGAGGACTTAAAGTAAATAAAAAATAGTTTATAGTAATAATAAATTCTTATAACTATAATATAAAAAAGTTAAGTAATAGGCCTTTTTATAGGTTATATAGCCTCTATATAAGATTTATAAAACTATATTAAAAATAAGCTATAATATATACTTTTATAAAACTTAAATTAAAAATAAATATAGGGAAGACTATAGATACTAAGTTAAAGAAGCCCTTTTTATAGTTATAAAAAATAGGCTTTAGAAGAGGTCTTTTTTATAGCTATAATAAATAAGCTCTAGAGGGGGCCCTTTTAATAGCTATAAAAAGGGCCCCTTCTAGAGCCTATTTCTTATAGTAATATAGGTTAAGTAGTTAATTTAGCTTAATATAATAGTAGAATTATAATATTAGTATATTTACACTTACTACCTTTATAGAGATATACTATTTTTTTTAGCTAATTAGAATAGTAGATAGTAGTATCCCTATAAAGGTAGTACCCCTATATTAATATATAGTACCCCTATATTAATATATAGTACCCCTATATTAATATATAGTACCCCCCTATTAATTTTTATTATTAATAAAACCTTAGTTAAACTAAAAGTAAAAAACTAAAAAGTTATATTTTTAAGATAAAAAGTTAAAACTCTTTATATTACTATTAATATTATTTTAACCCTTATTAAAAAATAAAATAAGCTTAAGCTTAACTTCCCTAGGACTTATAATAATACTAGTAAATAACTAAAAAGATTCTTAATTTAAGTATATATCTATTAAACCTTTTATACTACTAACTTTTATAATAAAACTAAATAAATAATCTATATAAAAACCTTTTTATATAGTAAAATACTTTTTTAGTTTAAGTTATTTTAAAAAGTATTAGAAGTAAAAGTTAATACCTCTAACTCTTATACTTCTTTACCTTATATTTCCTCTATTATAGAGATTTATATAAGGGATATATATATATATATAATGTACTTAACTAGTAAATTAATATATATATTAATTATATAAGTAGGATTTTTATATAATATAAGACTATCTAGAAGATTCTAAGAGAAGTAAAATTAACTTCTCTTCCTCTTTTTTTAACTATCTAGGTTATTCCTTTACCTATTACTTTAAGTTAAGGTTACTATTTTATATAACTAGGCTTACGTAACTAAGGGTTAATTTCTAAGTAGCTTACGTAAGTATAGAATATTCTAGTAAGCTAGTTATATATATATAAGGATAGATATTTCTTATCCTTTATCTCTCTCTAAGTAAGTAACTCCTATAGTAATAATCTAACTACTATACTCTCTTTATACCTCTTCTCTTAAGAACTTATTCCTCTTTTTTACTTAACTCTACCCCTAATATATCTTATATTTTTACTTCTATAAGATATAACGTCTTATAAAGTATTTTTATATCTCTATAAGATAACCTATTTTACTTAAAAAAAGAGTTACTAAGAAATAATAGTAAACTTTAAGATTACTTTTATAAGACTTAGTTAATCTTTAGAAATATAATAGGGTTTAAATATACCTTAATATTATTATTTTAAGACCCTAATAAAAAATAATAAGCTAAATAAAACTTAGTTAACTTATAATAAACTAAGGCTATATTTTACTATATTACTAAGTTTAAGTAACTTACTACTAAACTTAATATAACTAATAACTTTTTAACTTTAATATTTTATTTAAGATTAAAAAGAAATATTAAAAATAAACTTATAAATATTATAAATATACTAAAGAATTAATTTATCTATATTAAACTTACTATTAAAATTAATATATATTTAAATAAATAAAAATAAAAAAAGTAAAATATAAAGACTAAATACTAATATTAATAAAAAGTATACTAAATAAGTAAAACTTTTAAATTAGTAAAATGAAAAACTATAAAAGTCTTAAAGTAACTTATAACTAATTACTTTATAAAGATACTATATAAAACCTATAAATATTAGTATAGTTAAATAATATAGTAATAGACTACTATATAATATTAAGAATATATAATATTATAATTATAAAAAAGAACACTATATAAGTAACTATAGATAACTAAAGAAACTATATAATAAACCTTTACTAAAAAATACTAAAAAAGTAAATATAACTACTAAAGAGATACTATATAACTAAATATTATAAACTATATACTATAAAGATAACTACTTAGTCTATAGGGATACTAAAAGTAAATAAGATAATACCTTAAGGTATTAAAAACTTAAACTATTACTATAACTTAATAATAATGAAAAATAATTACTAAAGAAATAAATAATAAGATTAAGAATAAGACTTTTATTAAAAATAATATACTAATACTATAATTACTTAAGCCTATTAATATAAGATACTATTATAATTAAATAATAACCCCTAAATATCTTTATGATAAAATAACTAATAATAAAAAACTAATATTTAAACTTATTACCTTAGAAAAGTATAACTAATAATATATTATAATTCTTAGTAAGGCTTACTATATAGGAAAAAAGTAACTTAAAAAACCTTAGTAAGCTACTATTCCATAAACCCTAATAAAGGAACTTAATTAATAAATCTATATATAAGGTAATTAAGAAAAACTCCTTAAATTAAAGGTAGTCCTCTAAAAGTAAATATACTAATAAAGATAGTTAAAATAAATAAGAAAAATAAGATTTTTACTATTATAACTTACTATATATAAATAAATACCCTAAAATACTAAACTATTAAAATTAAATAAATCCTTAAATATATTTACTATACTAAGTAAACTTAAATAATAAGCTATAAAGTAATTAATAAAATTACCTTTTAATACTATTAAATAAACTAAGTTATAAACTTAGTATATTTAATAATAGATATAGATATTACTTACCCTTAATTATTAATTAAATAAAGATTATAACTTTAATAGGCTATTAGTAAAGTAAACCTATATAGATTTTAGTAATAACCTTTTAATTATTAAAGAATAAAAAAAAGTATAACTTAAAGTATAATAAAATACTAATACTTAAAGCCTTAGCTTCTATAAAATAATAAACCTAAACCTTAATAATAAGCTAAGTACTTTAACTAAAGAAAAACCTATATTTAGAGATAAAAAACTACTTAACCTTTAAAATATCTTTTATTATTAACTTTTTTAAACTAACTATATTTATAATAACTATAAGTTTTATAGCTTTAGTAAAATAAAATATAAATTCTTTTTAAGATAACCTATAGTAAAATAAACTATTAAATAAGTTTATAAGACTAATAACCTATATATTTAAGAAATATAAAAGTACTAATATAATAAAATTATTTTTACTTATAAATTAAAAGAACTCCTAAGATATCTTAATAGTATAATATAATATAAATTAAATTACCCTTATAATAAATATAAATACTATTATATAAAGAAAGTAAATATATAATAGGGATAAATTAAGAAGGCTAAACCTTCCCTACTTAAAATAAATAATAAATAATACTAACTATAAAGGGATTATAAGTAATACTAAACTTAAGATTAGTTAAAATAAAATCCCTATATACTATAGTAAAGCTAAACTATAAGTACTTACTACTTAATATTAAGATTAAAGGATAACCTACTAAGGTTATAGTTAATAGTAGTATATAAGTAAACTTAATATTACTAAGGTTAGTAAATTAATAAAGAATTTAGTAAAAATCTAAAAATAAACTATATAACCTATAGATAGTAAAGAAATAAGTAGTTATATATAATAAAGGATTTATTAATAGGGATACTATATAACTTTCTATAAATATTTAAGATTATTATAAATAACTAGTCTTTAATATAACTACTATAAGAGAGACAAATATTATTCTTAGTATTTTATAGTTATAAAAAAATACCCTTAATATAAACTAAAGAACTAACTAAATTTAATAAAAAGATTTAATTATAAGGTAGTATAAAAGTATAAAGACTACTAATATAAAAGAGGAGAAGACTAAGGTAGAAACTATCCTAACCTTATAGCCTCTTTAGATATTAGTAATATATACATAAAACAATAGAGAATTTAATTCTTAGATCTAATTAAAAGAAACAACTAAAAAATAGCTAGAAATAATAGAGAAATTATAAAAATACTAATATATATAGTCTAAATAAAACGTAGGTATAAGGTAATAACTATATATATTAATAGTAATAATCCTCTATAATATCCCTCTATCTATAGTAGTAACTATATAACGTCTACTTATACTACTAACTATAGTCTTACTTACATAAAGGTCTTAGTTACTACCTAACCTAATCCCTATTAGTAGCGTTATATACTATAACCCCTAAGTAAATCTAAGTAACTAAGAAAATATATTATATTTATTAAAAGAATTAAGCCTATAAGAGACTAGTAACTTATATCTATAGTAATTATTAAAAATATAATATAAAGAAAAGGCTATATAGGTAATAAAAATAAAATATAAAAGAAACTTAATATAAAGAATTTTATAAGAGATTATCTTCAGATAGTAGCCCTTAAATACTATTAATATATAAAGCTATTTACTAAAGAATTAAAAATAGGCTTATTAAAATATAGACTATATAACTATATAACTTAACTACTTAAAGGTAAGTACCTAAAGCTTAAACCTATCTATATATTAAACCTAATAAAAAGAAAAATACTTAATAATTAGCTAAATAAAAACCTATAGATAAGTTATATTAGACTATTAGAATTACTAATAAGATACCTTATTTTATTTATACTAAAGATAAATAAAAAATTATAACTATATATTAACTACTAACCTTAATAATATTATAGTTAAGAATAAATACTTATTACTATTAATCTTTAAACTTTAAAAGACTTTATATAGTATAAAATAGTTTATAGTACTTAACCTTAAGAAAGCCTATAACTTAATTTATATTAAAGAAAGGATAAATAAAAAGTAGTATTTTAAACTAAATAAGGTTTATTTAAAATACTTATTATACCCTTTAGACTTACTAATATACTTACTATATTATAAACTATAATTAACTATATAGTCTAAAAAAGGCTAAATATTTTTATTATTTACTACTTTAATAATATCTTTATTATTTTAAAGAACCTTTAGAAATATAAAGAATATATATACTAAGTACTTAATAAACTCTAAGAAATAAAACTATTAGTTTAACTAAAGAAAAGTAAATTTTATATATAAAATATTAACTACCTAAAATATACTATTATACTAAGAGAAATATAAATATAAGCTAGTAAAATAGCTATAGTTAAAGAATAGCTAATACTATAAGATATAAAGGATATTTAGTTATTTAATAAATATATAAACTTTTATTAAAAGTTTATTAAAGAATTTAATAATATTACTTAACTAATATAATAAGTTACTTAAAATTATACTAAGTTTTAATAAATAAAAGAATATTAATAATTATTTAATAAGCTTAAAGAACTTATTATAATAAAACTAGTCTTTATAATCTTAAATTTAGATAAATAGTTTAAAGTTAAAGTTAATACTTTAGACTTTACTATAGAAGGATAGCTAAAATAATAAGATAAGTAAAGAAAACTATACCCTTATATATTCTTTTTAAAAGTTTTTATAAAACTTAAAATAAACTATTAAATTTATAATAAAGAACTTATAGTAATTATTTATATATTCTAAGAATAAAGACTATACTTATTTAAAACTAAATACTAAGTTATTATTTACTTAAATTATAAGAATCTTATATACTTTATAACTTTTAAGATTTTTAATAAATAATAAATCTAATAGTTAGAATTTCTATTAGAATTTAATTTTAAGATTATCTATTATAAAAAAATAAAAAATAAAATAGCTAATACCTTTAGTAAAAAACTAAACTATAAAGTTAAAATCTTAGAGAAAATAAGGGTTATTCTTAAAGAAGATAATAATAGTAATACTATATTAGCCTAAAAGCTTATTATAATTAGTGTATATATTAATACTAGTATAACTAAAAGAATAATAACTAACTAAATATATAAGATATATAAAGCTAAAGTATATAAATACTAAGGAGTTATAAAAATATATAAGTAGATATAATAATATTATAATATATAAGTTATATAATAAAAAGTAGCTAAAGTATTTAAGGACTATAATATATATAAAAAATCTAAAAATAGTTTATATAAGCTATATAGACTTATTTAACTATTACTAGTATTACTAAAAGTATAGTATTTAATCTTTTTAGACTTTATTACTAAACTACCTAAGTTAAAAACACTACTTATAAAAATATACTATAATAGTATCTTTATTATAGTAAACTAACTTATAATATATATTTACTTTATCCTTTATCTAGAATTAAGTATAGTAAAAGACCTTATATATACTTTCTTTAAGTATATTATTAGTAGTTATAGAATACTTTAAGAAATTATATTAAATAAAGAAAAGCTATTTACTTTATAGTTTTAGAAATCTTTAATTTTATAACTTAGTATAAACTATAAACTATTAACTTTTTTTATTTATAAACTAATAGATAAATAAAATAAATTAACTAAATACTTAAATAGTATTTTTACTACTCTTAATATAGTAGTTTAGTCTAAACCTTTATAAATAGTCTATTATAGTTTACCTAGAACTTATATAATATTATAATATATAAAAACCTAATATAAGTACCTTTAACCTATACTATATATTAATATTTTAATATAGTAAATAATACTTAATAATATAGAGTAATAGCTAAATTTAACTTAACTTTAACTATAGCCTACTATTAAGGTAACTAACTTACTAGCTATATAATACCCTATTAAACTCTACTAGAGGGTTAAAAACCTTAAGTATTAAATCTTAGATAGTACTAGAGATAGCTTTACTAGTAACTTTACTAGCTATAGCTAGTTATCTAAAAGATAGCTATAAGCTAGCCCCTAGGCTTTAGCTCTTCTCTTTTTATTATTATTATAATATAAGTAACTAAGATATAAATAATAGTTAATAACCTCTAAGACTTCTCTTAGCTAAGGGATTTTTAAGCTTAGTATATAGCGTATATAAACGCCTAGTAGTTTAGTTATTTAGCTAAAGACCTTAGCCTCTAGGGCTTAAAGAAGTAGATAGTTTTTTTTTACTTCTTTTAGAAGCTATAAAGATTAATATAGTAGTCTTTAGCCTTTACCTTTAGCCTAATACTAAGCTAAGCTAGTAGTTAACGTTATTAAGGTAAAAATAATATTAATCTAGGATAAAATTAAAGATATTTAAATCTTTAGCTTTTAAAATATATAGATAGCTAATATTATAAAGGTAATAGTAGAGGCTATATAAGATAGCTATAGTAAATAGGTTTAGTAATAGGTAAGTTATATTATAATAAGTACTTAAGATATTTACTAATAGTAATAATATAATAATAGTTATATTAAATTAAGTAAAGGTTTACTTTTTTTTTCTTAGTGTTAGGTAAATAGAAGGGGGAAGGTTATTATTAATAGAAGCTCTATATATAAATAATACAAAACTATAGGCCCCTATAACCTTCTATAGAATAGGTATTAATAAGCTCTTAGAATTAATAGCTATACTTTAACCTTAGAGGCACTTAAAAAAAAACTACCTTAGCTATTATTATAAAGTAAGAGTAGTAGTATATTATTATTTTATTATTTAACTAGTTAAGGTTAGTAATTTAAGGTTAAATATTTAATTCTTAGATTTATTCTTAATAAATAAAGTTAAAAGTATTTTAAGTTATTATAAAAAGAATATTAAAATACTTCTAAATTAACGTAAAGTCTATAAAAGCTTATTTTTACTTTAAGGTTATTAAAAAAGATTAAAAAAAAAGAATTATAATAAGATATAAGAAAAGCTTTTACCTTTAAACTATCCTTTAAAAAGTAATAATATTAGTTAATAAAATTAATTAAAAGTTTAGTATAACTTATTATATATAATTAAAGGGTATAAAAGATAAAGTTAGTAAATAAGGTAAGTCTATAAGTAAAGAAAAACCCCCCCTAGCCTTTTTAGGTAACTAACTTTACCCTTCTTTTTTTTTACTATTAATAAGTATAATATTAATAAATCTTTTAGTAGTATCCTCTTATATTATTAATAAAAGAATAATTCTTTTTTACCTTCTTTTATAATTAAAATATAAAAGAAAAGTTTATTTATCTTTTTATAAATTTTAGTAACTATTAAGTAAGTCTAAGAGTTTATTACTATAATAATACTTAACTTTAACCTTTTTATTTAGGGGTTTAAAAATACTAATAACTTTTATACTTAATATCTATTATTAAAGTATATCTTATAGCTACTAAGTACTAATATTAGTTTACCTCCTAAGAAGAAAGTTAATAACTTTCCTTTATATATTTTATATAGTAATAACTAACTTTAAGTAAGTTTAAGAATATTAAACTAAAGCTTAAAAAAGTACTTATAAGTAGTAGGTAGTAGGTTTATTTATTTAAATATATTTAAATATCCCTTAGAATAAATACTTTAAGGTAGCTTCACTTTTATAGATATAGCTTAATAAATTAGCTATTCTTATATAACTAAACCTTTAGTTAAGGTATATAGGTTTTAAAGACTATTAATAAATACTTCTTTATGCTAAGGGCTAAAAACACCTTTATTATTAAGTATTTATCTATTAATCTATCTTAATAATTTAAGGTATATAGATATTAAAGGTATTTAAATATATAACTATAGCTTATAGCTTTTTTATATAAGCCTAGAGTAGTTATAATACTATTCTTTATAACTACTATAAGGAGTATACTTATACTAGTTATAATAATAAAACTAATACCTAGGTTTATAGTTTTTACTTTAAATATATCTCTTTACTAGGTATTCCTTATATAAATTATATTTATTATAAAATATAGTTATTTTATTTTCATAAAAACATTAGTATCTAAGAATAATATAAATATAGTATTAAGAAATAAAAATACTATAAAAAAATAGTAAGTTTAAAAGTTAACTTATCTTAGTATTATATATCTTAATAATTATTACTATTTATAATGTTAACTAGTTTAACATTTTTTAACTAAGGAAGGTTAACTACTTTACTTAAGCTATAGAGTACTATTTAAGAGTATTTTTCTATTAGACTTACTATTTTCTTATAGGCTAAAAGCCTATATAGTTTAGCCCTAAAGATATTATATTTTCTCTAAGACTTTAGCTTATTAAGAAGAAATAATAAAAGATATAAAAAATATAAAAAATAAGCTTTTAGTTATTTAAGAAAAAAGTAATACTTAAGTAAAAAAGAAATATAAAGATAAATTTAATAATTAATAAAACTAATTTATTTTAACAAAAGAAATTATATATTATTAGGTTCTTTTACTTATATTTACTCTTTACCTTTTTTTATATTTATATATAATAATACTACCTTTAGAGTTTATATTTATATTCTCTTATAAGTACTCTTAAGGTCTTTAAGCTATTACTTTAACTATATAATAATATTCTAAAAGCTTTTATCTTTATTATTTTTTCTAGAGACTAGTAGTACTTTAACCTCCTTTTTATTATTATTACTTTCTTTTAAAGGTATTTTATTAAAAGTAAAGAAAACCTTTATAATTTATTTCTCTATATTAAATCTAAAAATATTAAATTTAATCGGTTTCTAATATCTATTAAGGCCTTTACTAAATTTATATAGTTAATTTCTTCTAAATATTATTTTAATTATTTTATCTCTAAATATAGTTACTAGCCTAGAAGATAATATCTTAGTAGTATATAATAGAATCCTATAAGGCTTATTTTATTTATAGTTAAGCTTCTTAATTAATAATTTATTAATTAATACCTTAATATTATATATAAAAACTAAGTTACTTCCTCTAAGTTATTATACTTATTATATTTATATATTATAGTTACTATAATATTTACTTATTATTTTATATTATTTTATAATTATCCCTTATTCTTTCTCTTAGTCTTCCTCTAATTATAAAAAGGCTTATAGATATAATTATACTTTATTTTCTAAAGATTATATTAAGTTTTAGTCTAAGATTCTCTATATTACTATTAATATCTTAATTAAAGTTACTACTTTATATATATATAAAAGGTAAAAAGGGTTAGGGCTAGTTAGTTAGTTTATAGTTATTTAGTTTAAGAATAATATAGCTAATAAGTAAGGTTATAAATATAAAGGGTTAATATTACCTTTTAATAGGTATATAGTAACTTTATAAAATTTATTTAAGCTAGAGAGAGAGACTAAGAAGAAGTAATAAGTATATACTAATTATAGAGGTTTTATATATATATAATTTATATACACGCTAGGCTTACTTTAGACTTAAGTAAAAAGGCTATAGTAGGTACTACCTTACTATACTTACTATAGCGTAGCCTATAATAATAAATTAACTTTAATTTCTTTTATAAAAGTTAAAAGTATATATATTATAGGTTAATATTTTATTTTAATAGCTTTATTTACCCTAGGATTATATACTAAAGTAACTTTCTTTTTAGTTTTATATTTCTTATTAAAAATAATAGTATAGTCTTTATTCTTTAGTCCTCTACTAATTATTAATTTACTATATAAACTATAATAGTAGTTAATATCTTTTTATATAAACTTAGTAATATTTTTTAAAAAAGCTTTTATTAACTACTAAGCTTTAAGTTAACTTAAAAGAAATCTTTTATTTTAATTAAATAGTATTTATTAATATACTATATATTTAATAAAATTCTTATAAAGGGTAGGTCTTTTAGCTTTATAAATATTTACTTCTTATTAATTTATCTACCTTATTACTTTTAGTAGCTTAAGTATATTTAAACTACTACTACTACTATTACTATAATTTATCTTATATTTATTAATTAGCTAAGTGCTTAACTATAGCTTTTTTACCTTAGTAGCTACTCTTCTTATAGGTATTTATAATTAAGATATTCTATTATTCTAGGTTATTAATTACTTATTTAAGTATAGGTTTTACTAGTATTAGTTTTATAAAAAAGAAATAGTTTTATAGTATATACTTAAGGGTATTTTCTTAAAACTATTTATATTTACTAAGATATACTCCTAAGAGTTATCTTTAAGTTAAAAAGTAATATATTATCCTCTTAGATTTAGTTAAATAGATTTAGAAACTATTTAAAATAGTTAAAAAAATAGATAGTAAGTCCTTTAAAAAGTTATTATTAGTTATATATATTTTCTCTAGTTACTCTCTATTATTATATAACTAAGCTCTATTAAAGAAAGATTTAGTCTCTATATTAATAAAGAAAATCTATAAATAAATTTAATTTTATATTTATTTTTTAGCTTTTTTATTAATTATATCTAAAAGTCTATATAGTCTTTATAATAAGCTATTAGCTATAGTATTATATAATCTTTTAATATAGTAAACCTTAAAGTTAAATATATAGATTTATATAATCTAGTAAATAACTAAGGTACTAAGGATATTTATAGCTACTTTATTAAGTTATATAATTAAAGTTTAAGTATCTATTTTAAAAAGAAAATATTATCTATAGAGGTAGTTATATACTTACTTTAGAGCTTTAAGGACTCTATAGAGCTTTTTTTTACTAGTATTATATATTAACTTAGTATTTAACTATATACTACTTTGAAACCTAAAGAATACTTATTTATTATTAATAAATTAGCTAAGAACTCTACCTTAGCCCCTATTACTTATATTAACTACTAAGTAAACTTATTTTTCTTTAAGGCTATAGTTAATTATAATTAAAATAAATATAGTAGTTAATTCTTTTTTTAAAATACTTATAGTAGACTACTACTTTAACCTTTATTTAAAATAAACCTTCTTTTAATGTATAGTAGTAAGAGGCTTAGTAATAGTTAAAAAATCCTTAACCTAAATCTAATAAAAAAATATAATACCTAAAAAGAACTTTAAATTAAATATATTTAAATACTTAATCTATTTATAAATTTTAAAAATCTTCTTTTATTTAGGGTAATATTATAAAGTCTTATAAATATATCTTATAACTATAACTATAGTTTAAGCTTATTTTAACTTAATAATAGCTATAGTATAGCCTATAAGCTTAAGGTTTACTAAGACTTTATTAATATTAATAAAATACTTAAAAATAAATCTATAAATATTAAAATAAATTAAAAGCTTTTTATTATTATAAGTTATTATTAGTTTTTAGATTATAGTATTATTAAGAAAGCTTTTATAATATATTAAAATAAAGTTTTAGAGAATATAAATTATAATATATAGAAACTAAGCTACTAAGTTTATAGCTCTTATAAGGAAAGTATAATACCTTAAGAGGCTAAGGGAAGTTATAAAAGTTATTAAATCTTAACTTTTATAGCTAAAGAAACTTAGTTATATTTAAAGAAAATATTAATAAGGGATAATAACTTATATATTATAAAATCCTCTAAGGAATTATCTACTATTAGAGGGAGCCTACTATCTCTTATAGTAATAATATTTACCTTAGTTACTAAATTAATAAGATATATTTTACTATTCTTTTTATAAACTAAAGAAAAAGGGTTATAATATTTAGCGTAGCTATATTTAAGTATCCCTTAAGTAAAATAGTCTTTAAAGATCTTAATAACCTCTTCCTCTAAGGTATATAAAATAAAAATAATTCTTACTTAGTATACTTTATAAGGAATAGTCTTAACTTTTTATAGTAGAATAACTAAGAGATTAACTTATCTATAATAAAGAAACTCCTATACTAAAGCTTTTCTTTAAGTAAATTAAATTAATATTAAGAGTTTATTTTCTTAGGGTTATAAATAGTTAACTATATTTATAATTACTTTAAGTTAATATTTTACTAGTTATAAACCCTTTTTAATATCTAAAAACTTTAGTATTATTAGGTTTATAAATAAGCTATTAAGTTTAAGTTTAAGATTTTTATTTACTTTCTCCTTAGCCTTAAGTTTTTATTTTAGGTTACCCTTAGGTATTAAACTATTTAATAGTTTAACCCTAAGGTAAAAACTACTTTAACCTAATAAGCTCTTTAAGTATTAGTAATATATATATAAAATAATAGAGAATTTAATTCCTAGATTTAATTAAAAGAAATAAATATAAAAAAGCTAAAAATAATAAAGAAATTATAAAAATACTAATATATATAGTCTAAATAAAATATAGGTATAAAGTAATAACTATATATATTAATAGTAATAGTTTTTCTATAGTATCCCTCTATCTATAGTAGTAACTATATTATACCTACTTATACTACTAACAATAGTCTTACTTATATAAAGGTTTTAATTACTACCTAACTTAATCCCTCTTAGTATATATATATTAACTATAGATAAAAATTTATATTATAAAAACTATCTAAATAAAAGAAATATATCTTAGTTATATAAAAAAGTCCTTTAGATATATATAGTATCTAAATATATATCTAAGTGTATATCTAAGCGCTAAGAGGTACTAATATATTTCTTATATATATATATATATATATAGGTATAAGCACTAGTATATATATAATACTTAGAGGTATATATATTTATATATAGTAGTCTATAGTAGTTAATATTAGTATAGTTATATATAGAAGTATATACTTCTATAGCTTATTTTTTAAAGGGAATTAATAGACTAGTATTATGAATTAATATACTAGTATTACCCTTATACTAGCGTTAGTATCTACCTCTCTAATTAGTTAAAAGATTTAGTACTTTTTCCTAAAGGTAGTAAGTATAAATATACTAATATTATAGTTTTACTATTTTATTAAGCTAATTAATTACTTAACCTATATTACTATAAGAAATAAGCTTTAAAAGGGGCTCTTTTAAAGCTATAAAAAGGGCCTCCTCTAGAGCTTATTTATTATAGCTATAAAAAGGGCTCTTTTTAGAGCCTATTTCTTATAGCTATAAAAAGGGCTCCCTCTAAAGCCTATTTCCTATAACTATAAAAAGAAGCCTCTCTAAAGCCTATTTCCTATAGCTATAAAAGGTATTCCTATAGCCTAGTTTTTATAACTTTTCTTATATTATTTAACTACTTTTTATAATACTTATAATATAGTTATATAAACTTATTTTTACTATAGACTATTTTTTACTTACTTTATATTCTTTAAGTACTAAGCTATATTAGTTATTTACTTATATAATTCCCTATTATTTTTTCTTTACTAAAAACACTAAACTAGCTTTTTATTTATAGTTAAAATAAACTTAATATCTAGGTTTAACTTAGCTAACTAGCCTTTTATATAAGCTTAGCTAGTATTAACTTATTTTTATTTTTAGTAAAGTAGCTTTACTTTTTTTTACTTATACCCTAGCTACTATAGGTAGTATAAGCTTAATTAGTTAAGTAACTTACTTTAAGTAAAACTAGTTATAATAAAACTAACTATACTATATTCTTTAGCTTACTATAAAAGGATATAGTAATCTCTAAGTTAAGGATTTAATAGTATAAATTAAAGGAAAATATCTCTTAAAAATACTACTAAAGGTATACCTCTTATTTAGTAAAAGTAGTTAAATTTAGTATTTTAAAGTAAATCTTATAATAATATAAAATACTTAGCTAAACTAAAATAATATAGTCTAAGCTATATACTTTAAAGAAAGTAAAGAATAGCCTTTTATTAAAGAGTATTACTTTTTTTACTAAGTAGTATTACTTTTTAATTATTATAAAATACTTTAAATAAATTATTATTTAAAGTTTACTTAAATATTTATAGTAAAAACTTATAAACCTTTAGCCTATAAGTACTTTATCTTAAGTATAAGCTTACTTAAAGTATAGCTTTTAATTATTAATTATTTCTTATATAATATTAATAAGTTAATATAGGTAACTAAGACTATTAAAGAGATAACTCTTAATATTATTATTACTTAACTTTATACTAAAGGTAATATAAATATTAAAGTTTTAATACTTTTAAATAAAGTAATAAACCTATTATACTCTTAGGGGTAAATATACTATATAGTAGTATTAAAAGATTAAGTATTAATTATTAAACTTTTTATAGAGTTTTATTTAAACTTTTTTAAAATCTTACTTAGTCTTAGTAAGAATAATATACTTTTATATTATAAGTACCCTATAATATATATAAAGAGGGGGTTAATTAATAAGTATCTTAATATAAGCTTTATATTTATTACTAAGTATAGCTATTACTTATATTAATAGTTAATAGCTTTTATTATTAAACTTATTACTATTATTACTATAGTTAGGGTCTTTAATTTACTTTTACTTAGACTTAAGTATAATATTAAAATTAATATAGTAAATATAGAGTTATTATTAAATATCTAAAAACTACTTACTTAGTATAGCCTTTATTTACTTATTATAGTCTATAATAATAATAGTAAAGTAATAAACTAAGTTTTAGTTTATAAGTTAATAAATATTTATTAATAAAAACTAAAAGTCTTTTAGTCTCTTATTATTAATAAAATTAAATATAGTATTATAAATAAATTTAACGTAGGTTTATTTAGTAGCTTAGAATAAAAAGAGCTTAAAGTAGTTAGTATTATAAGTATTATTAAAGCTAATTACCTTAGGGAATTACTTTTATATTTAAAAATAGTAAAAAAAGGTTTAAATAAGGCTAATAAGGTAGTTTAGCTTATTATTTACCTATTTTACTATATATAGGATATTTTATTTATTAAATAGCTTAATTAATATTATAGTTAGTAAATATTCATATAGTTTCTCTTAGTTTATATAAGCCTTAGTATTATAGATATCTTACTAAGTAAAAAAAAACTATTAGTATTATAAGTATAATAATATAGTTAACTATAATATTAATAAAGTCTAAGTAATAAATAAAGGGTCTAAGAATAAGGTTTATTATATATAAAATAAAAGTAACTATTATAGGTTACTATATTAAATTAGTAGTAGATTTTACTATAGCTACACAATAGATTTATAGCTAGGCTATAGAGAAACCTTATAGCTAAGATATTAGTATTAGCCTAATATCTCTAAGGTAATAGTAATAACTAGTATTATAATACTAGTAACTTTCTCTTATAATAAAAGTTACTATAATTACTTCTTCTTTATTAAAAATAGTAAGGGTTTAACTATTAAAAATATAGGTATATAAAGTTATAAGAATATATAAATTCTCCCTATATATAACTTATTATATATATAAAACCTAACTATTTATTTATATTAAAATAAGGTAGGGTGCCTATAGTAGATTAGAGCTAAGCTAAAAGGCTAGGATTATAGATTTTCTTTTTATTTATCTAGACAATAGACACCCTAATTAAGAGAGATATAAGAAGATGTCTCTCCCTAATTAGTAGATAGATATACTAATTCTTATATATAGTTTTACCCCTATCTTTAAACCCTAATCTAGTTAAACTAAAGCCTTTTATCTCTAATTTATAGCCCTAATTATAATAACTTAAGAAGACTAGGAGTCTTTATACTACCTTAATTAAGGCTAAAGTATTACTTATTTCTAACCTATAGGTAGAAATAGTAATACTCTTAGTCCTTTAATTAGGCGTAGTATCTTAAGTTCTTTAGTAAAGAGTAGTTATATTATTTATATACTATACTACTAAAGCCTAATATACCCTATATCTAATTTTAATAGTCTCCTCTTCTAGAAACTATTAATTAAGGTAAAATAATAGAAAAACTAAGAAGATATAAATATAGTAGGCCCTAAAAACTACTAATTAGAGATATAAGTTAATAAAAGTAAAAAGAATAGTAATAAATAAAATAATAAAGTAATAGATAAACTAAAAAAGAGTAAAATAGAAAGTAAAAAAAAAGATAATATAAAATATAACTTAAAAAATAATAAATTAAAATAGAAGGATAAAACTAGCTAAGAGTACTAAGGTTCTCTAACTATAATAAATCTAACTTATAATTAATATTTTTCTAAAGGTTAGCCTTATCTAAGCTAATAAGATACTTAAACTAAGGATAATTAAAGATAAAACCTATAACTAAAGTAATATAATATAGTTATAAAGAATACTTTATATTACTTTAGAGACTTTACTAAAGATAAGTAAAAACCTTTATTATAGAGTAGTATAGGTATTCTAAATTAGCCTAATTACTACTATAAGCACTATATAGTTATTAAGATAAGTTCTCTTAAAGGTTACTAGACTTAGTTTATTATACCTTAATTAATAAATAATTATTAAGATCTTTAATACTATAGACTTAACTAATAAATACTAACTAACGCTTAAGATAAGTAAACCCTTTTTCTTAATCTCTCTAGGAGATTTATTAGGAAGTACTTTAACTCCTACCCTCTCTTATAATCTAGGCTTAATATATATAGAATACTAAGATCCCTAGCCTCTAATTAGCTTAGATAATAGGGATAACGCCTCTTACTACTATAAGGACTTAGGTAATATAATAGGACTCTAAGAAGCTCTAGCTTTAGTAGCCCTAGCTAATAAAGCTAAAGCCCTTATAGTTACTAATTTAATTATAGCTTTTATAAAACTATAGTCTATAATTACCTTTACTTTAGTAGTTATAGTAATAATTAATTAGAGTAAAAATATAGGTTTCTATAAGATACTAATACTAAGTTAACTAGGTACTTTAGTCTTTAAGGGAGATAACCTTATAAAGTTTCTTAAAAAGTTTAAAGACTAATATAAGATTATAAGAATCTTAGACTAATTCTATAGTAAGCTTATAGCTTATATAATAGGAGGGGACTACTAAACTCTAGTTAAAGATATAATTAATACTATAGCCTAAACTAATATAAAGGCTTACCTTAAGTAAGAATATAAATAATAAAATACTAACTACTTCCTAAATAAAGAAGAATAAATTAAGAAAGCTATATAAAGTACTCTAATTATAAGCTTTAATCTAGTAATAGTATAGGCGTTATTTACTAAGATTAATAATATAATTACTTAAGCTAAGTAGTAGAAGATTTATAATATAATTAATAAAAGCTTAATTAAAGCTATCTATAAGCGTTTCTATAAAGATATTATTAAGAATACTATAAAGGACCTTAATCTAAGCTTAAATACTTTCCTCTAAAATATAAAGTATATTAACTTTAAGGTAAGACTTCTTAATATAGTAGCTAGTAAGAAAAAATATAAACCTCTTTTTATAACTAATTAAACTAAGGCTAATACTATTTTTATAAGCTATAGACCTACTAGAGAAAACTAAAGTAGTTACTAAGGCTATTAGTAAAATTAATACTAACCTAGATAACCTACTATAGACGTTTAGATATAGTAAGCTTCTATAAAATCTACTAATTAAAACTTAGTAAATAGTATAAATAAGTTAAAGATCTACTAAAGTAGTATATACTATTAACCTAGTATATAGGTCTTTAGTATAACTATACTAAGACTAAAGATAACTAAATATAATAGCCTATTTAACTAATATTAGTATTATTAGTCTCTATAGTACTACTTTATCTATAACTATAAATAATATACCCTAGATAAAAGTATAAGCCTTACTCTTTTAGTTTAAAGATTATAATACTATAGAAAAAAAGATAGATTAAACCTACTATTAGTAATACTATTTATAATCCTTAAAGAAGGATAAGTCTATAGAATAGCTAATTAGGTATCTATAATAACCTATATAGTTAACTTCTTAGAAAATAATAACTTAAAGATTTTAGCTAAAGTAATACTAAATTAGTAAGTTAAGTCCCCCTAGTAAAATTAGCTTACTCTCCTAAATTTACCCTTAATAGTAGGAATATAATACCTACGTATAGTATATCTAGATAAATTAGTAGATAATTATACTAAGGTTTTTATAGTTAAAAGAAGATAGCTACTAAAATAGCTAGTAATATAGATAGATTAGTATCTTAAGAAAGCTTATAGGATTAATAAGCCTTAACTACCTATAGCTCTAAAGAAAAAGTCTATATTATTCTTAGACCTAAGAGAGCTAATAAATCTTAAGATAGACTAAGGTAGTATAGTAAACCTTATAGAGTCCTTTAATTTACCCTTATTAATACTACTATAATATAGGATCCTTTTAAGACTAAAAGCTATTAAAGATACTTATAGTACCCTAAGTGTAAATAAGGAGGATTAAATAGCTACTAGTATATTAATAATTAAGTTACTAAGAGAGCTTAACTTAGCTTAAAAAGTAAAAAAGTTAGCTAATAAGAAGCTTAATACCTTAATATCCCTACTAGTAAATTTACTTTAAAAGATCTAGCTAGAGTTTAATATAGCTATAGGTACTACTCTCTATAATTAAGGATACCTAAATATAGATAGTATATTAATTAAGGCTCTAAAGTCTCTAATTAACCTAGCTAAGACTCCTTAGTAGTAATCTAATATTACTAAGCTCCTAGAAGAATATAATAAATTAGTATAGATAAGTATAAAACGTTTTATAAAGATTAGTAAGGTATATAGAATTAAACTAATACTAAAAGTTTTAATATTAATAATTATAAATATATATCTCTAGATAGAAGTATAGATTAAAGAGATTAAAAGTAATAATAAGGCTTTATAGATTATAGTTATCCTAAATACTAGTATATAAGTAAATATTTTTTTAAAGTAATATATTATCTAGGTAGGGATACTATATACCTATATAGCCCTTAAGATATAGACTTTTAAGAATAACCCTAAGAGTATAACTAACTTTAATAGGTTTTACTTTATAAATATTTAAATTAATTAATATAAGGTTATATTTTACTTCTTTATTAAGGATAAAAATAAAATTATAGACCTATTACTACTAAGTTTCTTATTTATATAGGATAGTTAACTCTTTTTTATATATAGAGAAAAGCTTATTACCGCTTATATTTAAGCTAAAAACACCTTACTTTAGATTCTAGTAAGAGTAATTAAAACTAATAACGCCTCTAAAGTTACTAATATTCTCCCTAATTTTAACTAATATATTAAGTAAATTTTTAAGTTAAAAAACTAAATACTAATAATACCTCTAAGGCTACTACTAGTATTAGCTTTAAATACCTAAAACCTAAGTTAAAAGATAATAAGTATATTATAGTAGTCCTAGATTAAGGTAATACTAAAGTAATTATAGAGATAACTACTAAGGAGCTTATATACCCTTACGCTACTATAATTACGTAGATTATAGCTATAGTAGGAGGCTTTAGATAATACTATAAGTACTAGACTAAGGAGTAAGTTTAATATCTTAATTAAATCTAGCCCTTAATTTTAAGATAAAAGGAATAGTTAATTAATAAACGCCTATAGAAGTACTTAAAATAGGCTTTAAATTAGCTTAAGAATACTAAAACTACCCTATTAAAGCTAATAAAAGCTACTAAGGTTAATACTATATATAAAAAAAAGAATTAAAAGATTTAACTAGTAGATAATATACCCTCTAATAGAACTATTCTAGATAGAGATTTATATTAAAAAGTTAAGAAACTAAAGGAAGTTAAAGATAAAATAATAAATACCTTAGGATTATATAGTAATTTAATTATACTAAAGTTCTCTAAAATTAAGCTATAATTAAGGTTAATAAAAAAATACTTATAATAAATTATAGATTAATATAAATATCTATAGGATAAAGAGTAAAACTTACTAATATAAGTCTTAATTAATTAAGAGAAGGCTTTTATATAAGACTTTAAAGATTATAGCTAAGTAGACCTAATAGTTATACTACCCTAAGTAATTAAAATAATTCCCTATAAAGTATAGTAAGTAAAAGGTATCCTAATCCTAAAGGCGCTAATTCTAAAAGTAATAGAAGTACTCTAAAAGAGAGTTATAAGAGGTATTATAAAAAAAAGCTATAAAGCCTATTAAAATCTATAGTTCTTAGTATTAAAAAAGAATAGTAACTTATAGCTAATTAACTTAGTAATAAGATATAATACTATTATACTCTAGATACTTAGCTTCCTCTAAGTATTAATAAATTCTTAGAAGATTTTACTATAGATAAACTAGTCTCTCTATTAAACTTTTTTTTAAATATAATTAGGTTCCCCTAAATAAAAAAGCTATAATCTAATAACCTTTTTAATACTATTAAGACTTCTTTAATACTATACCTTACTAATAGGGCTATAAACTTAGTTATATAGTTTTACTAAATTATTATATAGATTCTCTATAATTTAATTTTATACTATTATAAGGCGTTTATAAATAATATAAGAAGTAAAGGGTTTATAGTCTTAGTATAAGGATAAAAAGCTTCTAAACTATCCTAGTATCTAGCGCTTTATTTATAAATATATCTTAAATATTAATTAAGTCTTAGTTAACTATTAGCTAGTAGGTTATATAATTTTAAGTATAAAATTATAATAGTACTAGGAATTAGTAGTAATTACTAGCTATCTTTATAGTATAAGTAGGAGGCTTCCTAATTAAGTAAAGATTATTAAGATCCTAGAATAGGAAACTTATTAAATATTTTAGATATCTAATTATTCCTAAGGATAATTACCTTCTATAAGTACTAGGTAAATATATTCTTTAAAATTATAAAACCTCTCTATATACTTTTAAAAAAAGAAGCTATCTTTAAATAGGGTTCTTAGTAAGTTAACGCTATAGTAATACTAAAGATAGCCTTTATAATAGCTTTAATCCTAGTTATATTAAACTATTCTCCTAGGGCTAGATAGATTATTTTTACTATAGACTCTAGTAGTAAGAGGTAAGGCTATACTGTTAGCTAAATTATTAATAATAAGTAAGTAGTAGCCTAATATAAGAGTAGAGTCTAAAAGAGACTAAAGCTAAATTATAATATAGGTAAGCTAGAGATATAAGGTATACTAATAAGCCTTAAATATCTTTAAAACTATCTTTTTAAGATTAATTTCTTACTAGAGACTAATGCTTAAGTCTTAGTTACCTAGATTAATAGAGCTATAAATAACTTACTATCTACTATAATAACTTAATAGCTTTCTTAGATTTAACTCTTTAATTTTAAGATTAAGTATATATCTAAAAAAAAAAATACTACTATAGATATATTATTAAGAAAGCTAGTAGGAGTTTCTAATCTAAGAAGAAGTAAAGGAGAAAGAAGATATTAAAGACTTTATTAATATAAGAATCCTTTATATAATAGTAGCTAAGAATTTCTTTCTTATAGTATATAAATAGTCTAACTTAATACTTAATTATAATAAGGAAATAGTTATCTTAACTAAACTCCTAAATAAAGATAGTAAATAGTTAAAGTATTTAAAGTAGATTACTTACTTCTTATTAACACTAAAGTAGCCTCTAGGAATCTTAGCATAGTAGTTCTACTAATTTTAGTATAATATAGTTTAATTTATAGTTAGGGATAAATACCTCTTTTAGTAAGGAATAATAATATAGCTAGCTTTACTTTAAGTTATTAATAATACTATAGAGTAAATAACGTTAATTAAAGAAGCCTATATAAAATTAAGACACTAGGGATATAAGGCTACTTACTTATAACTAGTAAAGTAATACTTTTAGCCTAGGATATATACCTAAGTCTAGTTATTAATAGTATCTTATAAGCCCTATTAGAAGGTAAATTAGCCTAACTAAATAAACTATATATTTTAACTATACTAAGATTATAGCCTTTTTCTTATATAGCTCTAATATTTAATATATTAGTAAATAGAAAGTTATAAAAGCTTAATATAAGTTTACTAGCTACTTAGAGGCTTAGATACTTAAGAATATAACCTTAGAGAATATAGTAAAATTCCTCTAGGAGGATATAATCTACTAGTATAGAGTCTATAGGACTCTAATTATTAATAGAGGATAAGAGAATTAGGGTACTATAACTTAACTAAACTAAAGATATAGATTATAAAAAAGGTTATTTTTACTTATAACCTATAAGCTAATAGACTCCTAGAGAAAGGATATTAACTAATTATATATACTCTTTATATTTAGTTTAATAAAGAAAAAAAGATATCTAACTAATACTCTACGCTATACTATTTACTAATTATATAATAGTTAAAGCTTTATATAAGTTTATACCCTTTTTCCTTAACTATAGATACTAAGTAGTTACTCTAATTAAAGCTAGAACTACCTTATAGAGAGTCCTTAATTAGGATAATATCTATACCCCTAAGGAAGAAATATAGCTATACCTCTATACCTTTACCTAGCTTAAAGAGGATTAAGTTAAAGCTACTATAATAGTTACCTAGTATTATATATAAACCTAAGATATATTTAATAAACGTTACACCTACGCTCTCTAAAAGGAAAAATTAGAGATTAAGGATCTAGTTTTTATCTTTAATATATAGAGAAAGATTAATATATTAACGTTATAGAAGCTTAATTACTACTAGCTTAGACTATATTAGGTTTACTTAGTTACTCTAAACTCCTCTTTATATTAGCTTTAGACCCTAGTAGAAGATCTAATTATAGGTATTACTTATACTAAGAATTAACTAAAGAAATTCTATAAAGGACTAGATAACTTCTTAACCTCTAATAATAACTTTTTCTCTAATAATATTACCTATAATATTACTAATCTCTTAAAGCTACCTAGGTTTTCTAAGACTAAATTATAGCTAATTAATTTTATAGAACCTAAAGATAAAAAGACTAGGGATATTATAGAAAAACTAAGCGCTAAGAGAGACTTAATCCTAGTAGTAAATATATCTTAAGGACTAGTAATTAAATATAAGCTACTATCTATTATTTCTTTATTTATTCTAGTTTATTTATATTTAAAAAGCTACCCTAGATTTATAGAAGGAGTACTAAACTAAGGATAAGCTTAAGCTTTTATTTCTTTAATAAGGAGTTACTTTTATACTATAGACTAAAACATAAAAGTAAGGAGATAAAGAGATAAACAAATAAAAGCTCTTTTAAAGACTATTAATTAACTATCTCTTACTATATATAAACATAAAAAGAAACTTAACCTAGATAAAACTAATCTAAGAATAATTACTATACTTAAATTTATTTCTTTTTACCTTAACTATAATCCTAGCCTTAACTACTACCTTAACTAGGAACTATACTTTTTCCCTTACCCTTTACACTAGTAACTTCCTCCTATTAGGTCTATAGCTATAAGTAGCGTTATCCTCTATAATCTATTATAAGATAATTAAAAGATTAGAAATAGTATCTTAATAAATTTTAATATCTATCTAAAGATTATCCTAGAGAGTATTCTTAGTACTATTAGCCTAAGGGGATAAGTTACCTTATTTAAACTTATTTACTATTATCTAAGTAAAAGCTTATAAAGAGAAAGTTTTATTATTTAGAGATTTAATATTAAGAGAAACTAAGGAAAAAACCTTACTACTACTTACCTATTACTACTTATATTTACTAAATATAGATAGATTAAAGCTAAAAGTAGGCTTTATAACCTCCTAATACTTAGAATTAGAGAGGTTATACTAAGTATTCTTATAAAAAAGATAATTACTATAGTAGTTTTAAAATTATCTAGAAAGGGAGATATACTTAGGGAATAGTCTAAGAGTATAAACTATAGTTTTAATTAAACTAGTATACTTTTAAAAGTATTAAGAGTAATAATTATAAAGTATTTTATTTTAAATACCCTTTAACTAAGCTAATAAACTATTTACTACTTAGGGATAAGACTTAAATTACTATATAAGGGGTCTAAGATAACCTATAAAGTCTTTATAAATAAATATATACTAATTAAAAGTTATTTTATTAATTATATAGCCCTAGATAATAAATAGAAAATAGAAAGCTATTTAGAAAGATAACTAAAAGGTACCTTTTAGTCTTTTACTTATTTTAGTTTAATTAAGCCTAATAAAGCTTAAGTTTAATATAGATTTATCCTATAAGGTCTAGAAAATTAGAGAAGATAATAAGCTTTAAACACTATAAGTAAATAGTTAGTAAATAAGGGAAGGGGTAATTAAAGAAAAGAGACTAGAGAAACTATATAGTAATAAAGCCTAGACTTATATTCTAAAACTTAAAATTAAAAATACTAAGACTTTTATCCTTACTAAGATAAAGAGTTAACTAAAACTAAGGATACTAAGTAACTTAAGAAAGGGTATTAATATAATACTAGTTTACCCTCTAGGGATTAAAAAATAAGGAAGCTATAATAAAGTAAAAGTTAAAAGAGAATCTAATATATAAAAGTTAAAAGAGGTAAATATATAGAAAAAGAAGAATTTAAAAAGGCTATAAGGGAAAAGGGTATCCTTTTATATTTCTCTTTAGCTAAAATAGAAGGGGATTAAAAGGAGTAGCTAGCTAGCCTAGGAAGAAATAATTTACTAATAATAGTTAAAATAGAAAGATTAACCTAACTATAAGGGAAGGTATTAATATTTACTATAAGTAAACTTAGCTAGTAGTAATTTACTACCTTAATCTTTTTCTCTTTAGTTATATATACTTTCCTACTAAGGTTAAAGGCTAGCTACCTATAAAAAGATATATAAATAACCTTTTTCTTTACTAGTAACTTTTTAACTTTCTCTTTTACTAATAACTAATAAATAAACCTACCCTAGTACTACTTAACTTCTTTAATTATTTAACCCTCTTTATAACTTAATATCTTAAATACTTTCTTTCTCCTATATACTTAATTATATATTTAATATAACTAATTAAACCTCTTACCCTACTACCCTAATTACTACTACCCCTCCTCTAAGACCTTATATCTAGAAGCCTTATACTATTAATAACCTTAAGTAAGATAGTACTAGTTAATTTAGATAATAAGACTACTACTATACTATTAACTATAATTTAATACTACTATAGGTAATTAGAGCTACTAATAAGTTATAATTTTTTAACCTATTAGCTAAAGACTAATTTTAAAGAAGAACTCTCTTAAACCTATATAAAGCCCTACTAAGAGCTAACTACCCTTAACTAGTTCTTATACTAATTACTTTCCTAGATTAGCTTATATTTAAAGATACTAATTTTTTCTTTAATAAGATTAATTTTATATTTAGATAAATTAAAAATAAAAAAATATAAGAAATATATAATATAGGGAAGCTAAGGAGGTCTTTATAGACTTCTATAACTTATAAGGTAAGTTAATCTATAAGGATTAGTTAATAAGAGAGGAGATTAAATTAATACTTAAGATTATATAAAGGGGACTTACTTTAGTTTAGAAAGTAGTAATTATAACTACTATTTAGTAAAGCTCTCTTAATCTTAACTAAAAACTAATAATCCTTCCCTTAACTAAGTATATAAAGATATAGATTATATAAAGTATTAATATAGTTCTCTTTTTTTATTCTAAGATAACCCTAGATACTTTACTAGTATAATTATAAATTAAACTAATAGGATAGTATATTAGTATAACCTAATATAGTAGAGTAGTTAATTAAAATACTTATTTATAAATAATATTAAGGTACTAAAAGTATTTTATAATACTATAAATCCCCTAATAATAATTAAAAAACTAATAAACGTTAATACTTATATAGTTAATAGCCTATAATAACTTAAAAGATAAAAATATAGTCTATTTATCTTAGAGTAGTTCTAATTAGTAATCTATAATAAGATAATTTACCCTTAAGTTAATCTAAGCTAAGATATCCTATAGATATAAACCCTAAGCTAAGTAAATACTTCTAGGTAAATTAGATTTAGTAGATTAGTAAAGAGTTTAAGTTTTTAAGACCCTATTAGTATAACGCTATATAGCCTACACTAAAATAAGACCTTAATAATACCTACTAATAATAGTTCTAGTATAGTAAATCTACTCTAAGTCTTAATCTTTATACTATTAACTTTAATATTAAAAGTATAAAGAAGCTAGGTATAAAGCTTTAGTTAAAAATAAGAATTAAAGTACTACCCTAAATATACTAATTAAGCTAGATAATAATATAACTCTAAAAGCTTTAATATAATATACTTAAGGCCTTACACCTAGTACCCTAGGTTTTAACCTAAAGATTTATAATCTATAAGATTATAGGTATATTATTAAAGATATACTAGATCTTAATACTAATATAATAATCTAAGGGCTTCTTAATATAGTTAATAAGACCTTAATATTTACTAGAAACCTATAATAATATATAATAAGCCTACTTCCTCTTCTTTATTTTATTATACTAAGTTATTACTAGCTAAGACTTACCTATTAAGAAGAAGCTTAGTAGAATATAGAGATTCTTATAGCTACTTAATATTATATAGTAGTACTAATTAAGAAGTCTCTAAGAGTAAGACGTCTATCTTAATCTTTATTAAATATATTAATTAATAGGAGTACCTTTAAGAATTAGTAGTAAGATCCCCTTAAAGCTATAGTTAAATAGGTAGATAATATCTAGAGTTAAAAGATATCCTCTAAAAAAGAATTAGAGGGCTTAATTAAGTAGCGTTAACCTACACTAGGAGTAAAGTATAGCTACTAGGGATTAATCTAGCCTTAAATTCTAAAGTCTATATTAAAGGACTTTAGATATATAACTAATAATAGTATATAAAATAACTCTCTAACTTTAAAAGTCTTTAGTAAGTAAGTAAAATAGATAGAAGTCTACTAAAAGCTCTTATATAAGGAGAGATTTACCTAGGAGAAAAATAAATTACTCTAATAAAAAGTAGCTTATTAATATAAAGTAGTCTTAGCCTACTAATAAAAAAATAAATAATTAATTATTACTAAGTATAGCTAGGTATAATAGGTTAATTAATATAATAATTTAGTAGATAAAGTAGCTTACTTAATTTAAGCTTATACTCTATAGATTCCCCTAAGTAAAACTTAAGGATAGAAAAGATAAGTATATTATAATATAGGTCTAAAATAGGATAAAGTAAATATAAGAAGAAAGATTACTAAAGGTTAAAGATAGAAGTAAACTATAGTAATAGTAGCTTTAATCTAAAAGAAAATAGTTTTCTAGAGATTAGTAAAAACTATTAGGGATAATTAGAATATAGGTAGGGTACCTATAGTAGATTAGAGGTAGGCTAAAGGCTAAGATTATAGATTTTCTTTTATTTATCTAGAATAATAGATACCCTAATTAAGAGAGATATAAGAAAGATATCTCTCCCTAATTAGTAGATAGATATACTAATTCTTATATATAGTTTTTACCCCTATCTTTAAACCCTAATTTAGTTAAACTAAAGCCTTTTATCTTTAATTTATAGCCTTAATTATAATAACTTAAGAAGACTAGGAGTCTTTATACTACCTTAATTAAGGCTAAAGTATTACTTATTTTTAACCTATAGGTAGAAATAGTAATACTCTTAGT